>CM071925.1:47581066-47994688 GCA_016081115.2 Rehmannia glutinosa | reverse complement strand
GAAGTTACGTATTGATGAATGTCCATCTTGGAGATGGCGTTAGCCTTAAAAATCTTTTTCGTAACTAATAAGCAAGAGAGTTTAACCAGAAAATGGGGCGAGTTTAATTGCAGCATGATACCTCTAAACAGAAAAGGAAATGAGAGCAGAATATAACTACAGAACTTAATCATGTCAATATACTTGAAACATCTTTGACTATAGAATCAACTTCTACAAAAAAAATAGATCATGTTGGAGAAGAAATAAATTGAGATAAAATAAACAAGTTAAAAGATGGCGTAATTGCATAAAGGTCAACACACTCTGGAATAGATGTAGAATTTACTTTAAAAATAGGCACCAACTCTACCATGTTGGGGAACAAAAGCTATCGAGATAAGGTCTCCACATGCAGCTTTGCTTCACAGCTACTTTTATTTAATTTCTCCCAGTTTAAATATGTCCTATCTGTATGTGTGGAAAAACTTCAAACATTAGACCAGTTTCAATCAAAACCAATCAATGGAGCCTTTACTATAGATGATTTTACCTAGAATCTTTCAAGAACACAGAAAAATAGTTGTCTGATTGATGTTGTGCATCTTCAGTAGCAATCCTCTTCCGATAAATCTTGCAATGCTGAGCACTAACTGCAGGTGAAATGATCTGGAAACGAGCATCATCTACTAGCCACTCAATGCAGTGCTCATTAGAAGTCAGAAGCATATTCATGCCCTGGTATACAAATACTTGCATAAGCCAAATCCTTAAATGCAACATCAGAGCAAGTGTTCCAGAATATGAAAAGACAAGAAACTATTGCATGGCTAAAACTCTCGCCCTTGCATGCTTTAAAGATACTGGGTAATGGGATAAACTGAAATAAGGGCAACCTAAAAATCTTATAGTGCTTCCATATGCACCACTCAAACACATATCTTTTAAACATTGGCGATTGAAAACAGCTAACCTTGGAGTTGATCTCATCCAAATAAGTGAACATCCGATATTTGGCACCCCCTTGCATTAAAAAAGTCTGGAAGAGGCAAACTCAAGAACAGACTAATAATCTGAGGTCAATTCCATGTAATTTGTGAGGCTCTTTTAGCTCAAAACAATCTCTACTCATGTAATCACTATAATATTAATTGTTTCTACCTCCATGGCGTTAAAAACTCAAAAAGTCCAAGTTCCAACTGCAAAAGGTATTGATATCATGTTTGATCTGTATAATACTATTCTATGTGACTGAATTCATGAAAAAAATCAAGTTTGAAAGGAAAAGCATTCACCTGATTTTAAAACTCCAATTCCATGAGACCAAAGACCAAGCTAAAGAAAATCTTACAACATAGCAATAAGGCACAAATTTGAAAATAATATTCTAAAAGAAATAAAGCGGAATGTGCAGGAGGGCAGGACGGACACAAAGGCATGCAACCGCTCCTCGCCTTGCGATGGGAACTCCCTATAATATATTATTTAATAAATTAATATAGTATATAAAAATGTAAACCAACATATCTTGCCCCCTCCCCCAATTTCATGTAATTTTGTTATAAAAACTTGTATGTTTTGTTTTTATTTATATTAGATTTGGATTTTGCTGCACTTACTCATGCTTCTTTATGACCTGTGAGCAATAAATAATATATATACTGTGTAAAATTTCAATTTTTTTATTAATACTTATTTGTATTTTTTCTTTGTCTTATCCTTACCAATTTACCCTTTGCCAGACGGCTTCACCCGCAATAATCCTTTGAAGCATAAGGCTGTATAAAAAACAAAAATACAAATAAATACAACTAAAAAATTTTTAAAAAATTTATCAGTAAATGCTTTTGAAAAAAGAAAAGAAAGATTTGGTTTGCCTTATCTCTCCGCTATCGATCAAGCAGACATTCTCATTGATTGCGATGCATATATAAAAACTTCTGCAAGCGGCCCTCGCCGGAGGACCTCTCAGGCAGCGGGCACCATCCGCGCCTCCAATTTCTCGCCCAAGAGCAAGAAATAGTTCTGCTGTATAAGAACGTGAAGGTAGGACAATAGCACTCCGAATGCACAATAACAACAAATTACAGTGATTCCCTAGTTCGTGTTGGAGAATTTTACGTGAGTTACATGTTAATTTTTTTAAAAAATAAATAGAATTATAATAAAGAGAAAATAAAAAATCACAAGAGATTGATTAAGGCAGAACATAGTAGAATTCCTTTAAAAAAAAACCACAAATTTCAATTAGTATCAATTTGAAAAAGAAAACACACAATTTCGCCGAGTGTAAACCTGGTGGCGCTTGCGTGCCTTTTCAGATATCGCAGTGAGCACGCCCCAAACATCAGGATCCGAATACTGAAACGGCTGCGCTGCGATTTTCGCGGCCACGGATGAAATGTACTCTTGTGAAGTCTGCACATTTCGCGACATCGGAGAATTATTATTGTTGTTGCTGCTACAGACATTGCGGGGTTCATCAGAAGGCCTCGACTGGGAGAGGGAGGGAGACTTTTGGGCCGAATTTGGGCTCGGGCTGGGCTTCAAGGCCTGCGGAGTCGTCGGGTTCTCGTCTTCTTTCGCCATTCGCTATGAGAGTGTGTGTGAAAAGGGTTTGTTATAATGGCGCGGATTTTGAAAACCCTAGTGATTTTATACACAGGATTTTGGTGTTCTCGGCCTGTGGCGTATTAAGGAAGCTGTGCTGAGTGAGGAGTAATTTTGTTGTTATTTATCTTTTCACTTTTTTATTATTCATTTACATTTTTCAGCAGCATAAGAAAGGTCAGATTCATCGGACCACGTGAGGCCCATTTCCTCACTTTCACTTGGACTGAGTAAGGAAAGCACATTTTATTTCGAGAAAAGGACATGAATACCCACCTTTCCAGCCCAAATTCTTGAAAAATATTATTTTCCGCTGATTTTTAACAAAAATATTATTTTTCACTGATTTTTGACAAAAATACCATTTTCCGTTGATTTTTTGCATTGGTTTCTTTGTTGTTGTTTCTTTGTTGTTTCATTTATGTTTCTTATATGTTTCACTTAGCCAACTTTTCATTGAATTCCACAGTTGCATGGAGAAAACCTTTCGGTGTGGATGCCACAATGGACAATGAAGAAAATAGATAGTATACCAACTTTGAGATAGCAAGAATACCAATTCTAATTGGACTGCACATTCAACACCCTAAAAGAAATCTTGGAACAACAAATTCAATTCAGAAAATTTGAGATTACTTGTCCATCATCGGCTATGAGAAATGGATCTGAATCCACTGTTAGACCAAAAAATACTTTGTATTGACTTCCAACATCGTAGAATTATTGAATGCATCAACTATAGCGGAGAAAAACCTACTAGTAACAATTTTGTTAGAGTACGTGAGATCTTTAGTTCAAGATTAGGCATGCAGACATCGAAAAGAAGCAAGATTAACATTTACAAGGATGACAAAAAAAAAAACTGAAGAGTATGTGGGAAAAAACTACACTATTTCTCTAAATTTAAAAGCAATTTACTATAAACTTTTATCACATGATCCCCTATTTCACAGTTGTTTCTTACATGTTTCATATTTCAGGTGAAGAGATCAAATGATTTTATCTTTAAAATCATAGAGGCTGACAAAACATTTGTTCTGGACCTTGGAAAAAGGACTTGCACATGCAACAAGTTTCAAATGGATGAAATTCATTCATCACATGCTATACCAAACTTAAATATATTGTTCAACTGATTACACCATCATAGAGATTTACATAACAACAATTCTCTAAAATCATTAGGAAGTGGAGGCGTAAACTCAATGTCGTTGTCATCGTCATCACCATTTTCAGACTTCAACTTAGCATGATTGTGAAGCGATGACCGAGCTTGCTTGTTCATTCTCTATCTCGAATGCTTCAACGTCCATACTCTTCCCAACAATAAAGTGCTCGGCATAACAAGCAACAAAAATCCCACATTCACTACAAAAGAAAAATAAAAAAAGATACACAAGGATAGATAACACAACAAATCAAAAACAACAAAAAGAACAAATAAATGAAAAATACATAAAAGAACAAAAGAAACATGAAAGAAACAACTTCAAAACAACATCGAAAAACTTCAAATCACAAAATAATAAAAGAACACGTAAAAGTCATGCATCAACAACACAAAATCAACAAATCATTCAAATTTGCATTCAACACACAAAAAAATAAAGCCAGAATCCAATTAACTTGATTCTCGGGATTGAATTAGAAAAGCTCCTAGTTTCTCGACGAGGGGTCCCTTGGTTACTTTCAAAGACCCAAAGCCAAAGACTTAATAATGGGTAAAAATATCCCACCAGCTCTCGCCGTAGAACTCGGCATTCGAGGCAAAATAGCGAGCTCCCCCAAAACCAACCCATAAGACAAACCCAATGTACTCTTCCCAAGCCATCTCACAAAAAACATGGTAACCCTATCCCCAATCCATATTGTCTGAGGAGCTCTAACACAGCCTCTGGTTTTTCTGGTTATTTGAAGCACACTTTCTTTGATACAGAAATGGCGTCCTTTGAGGACAACCCACATGAATTCACGAGGTAAGAAATAGTGAAAGATTTGTCTGAGACATTTTTACAAACACTTGGAGATGATTTCCGGGATGAGAAATACTTTACCAAGACGCATTTTGTGGAGCCAAAAATTGTTTTTCAACAAAAATACTATATTTCAAGGAACCTCAATCTTCTTCTTCTCCTACGAGAAAATTGAAAACATAGATTCAAATTAAACTTTACTCTGGCAAAATTTTGAAACCTCGATGAATGTAGTAATTTGAGTAGCTGATTGGGATTTCAAGATTTACAAATGCCTTTTGCATTGTGAAAGGTGAAGAGGTAAGAGCGGTAGGTATTTTTGTCGAGATGAACCGATTTTGGGCATATTTGTGATGGATTGGTATTTTTGTCTTTTTTAAAAACCAGGGTATTTTGTGTAATTTCTATTTTATTTCAATATATAGGACTTTTTATCCGCTAGCTAGCCATGTCTTTTTTTTACCCATTGAAACTCTACGGTTTATCCACTAGACATCGGCACTAAATGAGATAATTCCACTTGGTACCCAAATTTTACCATCTTTTTACTTTTGGTACTCGTTATTTATTTCGACTACATCAATTTTGAACATTTTTTATATTGATCTAGGGTTAATTGCAATTCACCCTCCAAATTATAGTGTTTATTGTACTCACCAATTGAACTTTGGAAATATATATTTTTCCATCTAAACTACAAAGAAACCTCGATAATTTAATACTCGATTAATTAGTACCCTCGCTTAAATAATATTTTTTGGAGTCCCAACTCTAGGACAACTAGAGATGGCAATTTTGACCCGACCTATGAGTACCCGCCCCGCCCATTTGGTCACCCCGCCCGTGACCCGTGGCAGACGGACCGGTCCGGGATATCACTTACGCCCGCGGCACTCCAGTCCGCCCGCCCACATAGAATTTTTATTTTTAATATATAATTTTCATATATAATATACATTATTATATAATTTTTATGTATTCTTATATTATATCTAACATTTATAAATTGATAATAATAATTTTTGTAAATAATATTTTATAAATATATTATAATATATTTTTTTATTTTTCCATTTTTTGTATTTAATTTATTTTAAAATGGGGCTGAACGGGTCGCATCGCCCCGTATTAGGCACGAGGCGGGTCTGGGTCTTCGTCGATCCGTCTCGATCCACCCCATTGCCATCTCTAGAGACAACATGCTAAATTAATAATTCGTTAAATGTATAAGATAATACATATATGATAATTCATATAGGTCCCATGTAATATATAAATTAATAATTCCTTAATATGTAGTACAGTTTTGATTAATCTATAAAGGCTTCATAAAAAACGACTCATCTGCTATTTGTTTCTTGTTGAAATTAAGGTCACCTCAATTTTCATATATGATTTTGTTAAAGTAGTAAAAACTTTTAGAGTAATTTTTCGTAGCTCAACAAAAAATTAATCAATGTCATTGTTATTTAGTTTTCTTTTGAGAATGGTGTCTACAATATAATTATTATTTTCAACTTCATAACTCATATGTGGTTCTCGATTATCTTCTCGTTCGTGAACAACTCTAATTTTAAACTTTGCTGGAGCTATATAATACCCCCATCACAAGTCACAACTTTTGATGTTTGTTTAGTGACAATAAAATAAATCAATAGTTTACAATCCTTCACTAGTTTTTAGATGAGCATGACAATTATCCAAAAGCAAAAAATATATTTCTACAAGCTTTATTTCTATAAAGTAATAGTTTATTAATTTATTGATTATTTAATATCTCGCTAAATTAATAGATTTTGACGGTCCCAAGGTTATTAATTTATAGAGGTTTAACTGTATATGATTTTTTGCCCCTGTACTCTTGATCAGACTATTGGCCAATGGAGTGAAGAACTTATCCGAGCAGAGTTTTCAGCTGGCGAAGTTACCACCATCCTTGCAATCTCCCTTCCTCCATCCCCTGCACAAGATTTGTGGTGCTGGCACCACAACAAAAATGGGAGATACTCAATCCGTTTGGTGTATCACATCTGTTTAGATTCAAACTTATCCCCCTAATTTTGTTGCAAGTGCCAGTTCGAGTTCTGTCATTAATCCGACTTGGAAACATCTTTGGAAACTCAACATCCATCCAGGTATCAAACTCTTTATGTGGCGTTGTTGCACGACCTAAATCTATTGCCACTTCGAAAATCTTGCTCGTCGCGTAATTTCAACACTCAACATTGTCCGCTTTTTGTTTAGCAAGAAAATTTTTCTTTCATATATTATTTTTTGTCCTTTTGCATCACATGTATGGCAATGTGTTGGGCTTAAAAATTTCTCGCTGTGTTTCAACAACCCTCGTGGAAACTTTAGATTCAAGAACTTATCTCCTCCCAAAGCAATGCACCTATCGAGCTCATCTCCATCATCCGCTATTTAATTTGATTCCCACGCAAAAAGCAGTGCAGATTCGACAAAATCATTCCAGACCCGCATTCCATTGCTATAGTTGTTCCTTTGCATGTTGAAGGATTTCCAAAACGCCTCTTGGCCGTAACGACAATCACCACTCTTATCGTCACATTCGCTTTTTGGTGAATCCTCTTCTCGCCCAAAGATATTCTTTGACGGGGGCATCTCCCAAGCTCACCATTGTGCTAGAATCAGAGTTGTTTACCTGGATGAGAAAGGAGGATTTGTTTGGGTTTCTCCAAGAATATTCCAGGTATTTCAAACCCTGAAGAAACTGAATTTCTTGCGCTCAGAGAATCATTGCTTGTCACAAGAAGAATGGACCTACACTCCGTCTCTACTTTGGAGATGCAACTACAATGATTCTATGTTTCTAACTATTACCAGGGATGCAATTTGTCCTGTCCACTCTCTCGCCATATTCGAGGATTTTGTTAGCTGTAAACAAGTTTTTACCCACACTGAGTTTTTCTTGATTCGTAGAACTTTGAACTTTTTAGCTCACGGAATAACTTTCTTTGCTAAAAATATGGAAGCTATAGAGCACGAGTGGGATACTCTCCTCCCCTTTCTTGTTCATTCGCAGCTGGACGATTTCCAACACAATTAATCTAATCTTCCTAGTTTAAAAAAAAATTATTCATTGTATTTTACCCCCTTAACCAACCAAATGTTGAAATGTGTCAACTCATTATATGTACAAGTCAGCTCCCAGGATTTAAGTACAAAATATTCAAAGTTAGGCATGCAAAGGATATTGTTTTTGGGGGATGCAATTACCCTTTGATCTATTCGACCACAAACCGTTAGATTGCCGTAAAGAAAAAACAAATGTTTTACATGTTACATCGGGTGGGTGTCGGTAAAAAGAAGACAAAATACCATATTTTCTTCATTTCTATTTGTATGCTTCAATTACAAGCTTCAAAACCGAATTGTGAGGAAAAATAGCTTAATCTTGAGGAGAAATGAAGAGATTTACTCCAAGCTCTTCAAATAGTAGTTGGAGCTCAACCTATAATGATATGCGAATGGAGGACGTGTACTGACAGTACTGTGGGTCAAATGTCAATTGTTAACTCAAACTAAAAGGTATAGATTCAATCCAATTTACAATGATGAAATGGTCAAATGACTTTCACAAAGAATGGATGATATAATAGAGGCATAGATTCATTTCATTACTAGACACAAATTACTTGCACAGGGTACCGATTCAATCCACCAATAGAGGATTCATAAGGTACGAAATGTTGAAATGGTCGAATGACAATTGCTAACTCAAATGAAAAGGTACATATTCACCCCATCAAAAAAGGACTCAATCTAATGTCAAGTCTCAACTCAAACAACTTAAACAACAATAGAATTACAACCATTAAATGTCACTCACAAAACAACTTCAAATATAATATAATATATCTCAAATAACACATGTATGTAACAGTTTTTAACAAACCATCAACTTAAAGATTTTGTTTGTCTCTTTGCCAGTTGATTTTCCTTGTGATTCTATACTTGAAGTTCCACCTCCAATTGGCTCTCAGATTTGGAAATCAATCTCAAACCTCAGTCATTATTGATCACCAATTAAATTTAAAGTTTTTAAAAGTTGGGTTCAAATAAACTAATTTCAGAATTTTAGGATTTCGATTTCTTATAAAATTACAAAAATGTGGGTTTCAAGGATTAATTGAGGCTACACATCCCTTTGAAGCAAAAAAATCGGAGAAATTCGAATGAATTAGAGTTGAAATGAGTATTTCAGAAAGAACTTGGAGAAATTGAGAGCAAATCAACTGCATTGAAGAAGGGTTGTATAGGCTCACCCATTCCTTTTTTTTTCGAAACGATAGAAATATTATAATCTCATCAAAAGAGTCCAAACAAGAACTTACAACGGAAGCCAACTGGCAACAACAACCACCTAAGTAGAAAGACTACCAGAATGAGACAAGAATTCCACCACAGGAACTCCACAACAAAGACAACAAGGTAAAGACCAATACAATGGCCCAACAACAAGCAAATGAAAAAGAAAAACATAATTCAGTTACAAAAGGGAACAAGACTAAAAGATACATTGTCTATTACATAGCTGGAAAGCTTAAATAATGTCCTACACATCTACAAGTCTTCAGAAAGGGCCCTGAAGGGCAAGAATCAACACAACAGCAACACCACAATGCCCAAGAGAGAATCCACTGAACTTCATCCTAGAAAGCTCATCCTAAAAAGCACCAACACCAAAATTAAGATCCAAGACCATGAACTCCAATCTTCCCAACTTTTCTACTCTCTAGCGATTTTGAACTCCAACCATTCAAAACAACTAGATCCACCACCACTTTATCCGGGAGTTTTGATCTTCAAACATCCACAAATTTATGCACTTCCACACCACCGAGAGAATATACAGATAATGGATTCTATCAACAAAAGCATCATCACCACATTAGCATGCATAACATGCCACCAATTTTTAAAAGATTGATTTAGAGGCCACAAAATTCCAAGAGATCGAGCAATCTTCCACACATTTACACTCCGGGGACAATAGAAAAATATGAAAAAGGTTCTCTTGACTTCCCACATAAAGGCTGATTGTGTCCAGTTGGATCCTTTTGGACTTCAATTGTAGGCTAGTAGGTAAGAAATCATGCAGACACTTCCAAATAAAATGCTTAAGTTTATTCTTGATATGTAATTTCCAGCAATTCTTCCAAAGGTTAGCACCTACAGTCCTAGAAGAGCTAGTTTCAGGGGCATCAATAGAAGAAACATTAGAAGAATGGATAACTTTATATGCAAAGCTAACAGAGAAACTGTCTTTTTTGTCAAAATGCCAAAAAACCCTATCTCTGCAGCCAGGGCCACCAATAGGATTATTAAGGATAATCTCAGCTTCAAGAGGGTTGAAGTAGAGTAAACAATATCATATTTCCAAGCATCATCAACCCCATTCGTCAACTCCCTGACCCAAGTAAGGGTAGTTCCATTATGCCCAGGATTAGAAAGCATAACGGAAGGCCCATATGGGATCCAAGGAGATTCCTAGATCTTAAGGGATTTCCCATATCCCACAGAAAATCTAGAGCCAATCTTCAATGTCTTAATAGCAGAAATCCACCCTTTCCAAAGCCAAGAATCCCCACTTAGAACAAATAGAGAAGATATTACTCCTAGGAAAGTATCTGGCTTTAATGATTCTACTCAGAAGGAGATTGGGTTGAGTTACCACCCTCTAAAGTTGTTTAGCCACAGAGAGAGTTAAACCCCGGATGTTCTCAAATCTCAGCCCTCCCTCATCCTTATCTCTAGTTAATTTTTATCCAAGAAGCCCAATGAATTTTTTGGTTTTCCTCTTTATTAACTCCCCACCAAAATGAAGAAGCCACATTGCAGAGAGCCTTACAAACCTCAACTGGCAGCTTAAACACAAATATAACATAGTTAGGTAGGGCCTGAATCACAGATTTGAGCTTCACTTCTTTACCAACATGATTTAAAAAGGAGTTTTTCCAGTTTTTAATTCTTTTTTGGGCCACATCAATGTTGAATTGAAATGTATCCTTTTTAGATCTACCAATAAGCATAGGAAGACCAAGGTATCTAGAGCTAGAATGTTCCTTCATGTTACCCAGGATGTTATTGAAAATAGCTTTGGATTCATCACAAGTGTTTTTGCTAAAAAAGGAGGAAGACTTATCCAAATTAATGACAGACCAAGCAAGGCAATACCTATCAATGATTCTCTTAACGACTAGCATGGGATGGATCAACTTTATAAAATAGAATTGAGTCATCGACAAAGAAAATATGGGTAATAACAAGTGCATATTTGATTTTGACCCTTTGGAATTGAGAAGCGATTTAGCTTGATTAATAAGATTAGAAAGAGCTTGAGACAAAATGATAAACAAATAGGAGACAAAGGACCCCTTGCCTAATTCCTCTACTAGGGGAGATATAACCAACAACCCGACCATTAAGATTAAATGAGAAAGAGGTAGAACAAACACATGTCATGATCCATCTAACAAAAATAGGAGCAAAACCCATATGCAAAGAGCAGAAGCAAGGAAATCCCACTCAACCTTATTATAGGCCTTAGTCATGTCAAATTTGAGGGCCATGAAGGAGTTTTTGCATTTTCTAAGATTTTTAGGATAGTGGAAACATTCATGTGCTATAACCACATTATCAATTATTTGTCTCCCAACAAGAAAAGCATATTGATTAGGGTGATGTAGTTATGAAGCACATGTCTCATCCTATTAGCAATGATTTTAGAGATGATTTTGTACAACACACTACAAAGATTAATGGGCCTATAATGAGAGATAAGAGAGGATTTTTAATTTTAGGAATAAGAGTGATAAAAGTATGATTAAATGTCTTAGGAAGCCTACTACGAGATAAAGAAATCCTTGATAGCACAAATGATATCAGACTGAATAACAGGCCAAGCAAATTGGGGAAAAAAGGTTGTCATTCCATCCATACCTGGAGCTTTATGCGGATTGAATTCAAAGAGTGCTTTCTTGACTTCTTGCTTAGTCACAGTACAAGTGAGAACTTCATTCAAAGTTTGGAGTGATTGAGGTAGGCATCCTGAAAGGATTCGAATCCACCGAGGATGAGAGGATTGGAACAGGATGCTTATAGAATTCTGTGATTTCCTTTCCCACCTCTTCTTCTTTCTCACAAATAGTCCCATCACTCATCAACAGTCTATCAATACAATTGCTTTTTCTCCTCATAGAAGTACAAGTATGAAAAAACTTGGTATTTTGGTCCCCTCTTTCAACCGCTGAAGCCTAGATTTATGCTGCCAGTATCTTTCCTCCTGATCATACAAAATTTTCAGTTGTGATTTAAGAGAACTCCATTCATTCCAATCTCTTTCCCCTCCTGCCTCAGCTAATACATTAAGTTTATGCTTGAGATTCTCAATACAAATGGCAACATTGAACTTTTTATTCATACTCCATTTAAGAAGCTCAATCCTACAGTTAGCAAGCTTTCTCTGAATACTGATAAGAGGGGTTCCCAACACACTTTTGTTCCAAGCATTTTTCAATAACCTTCTCAACTCCTTCCAGCTTAGTCCAACGAAGATCAAAGTAGAATTTTTTCTTCCTAGCTTGACCCATTTAATCAATGAAAAGCAGGGCATGATCAGAGGCTTGTTTGGTGGTGTGCTGGACACATGTATTAGGGAACTTAGTCATCCAAAGCGGAGAACCAAAGGCCCTATCAAGTCTCTCCTCCACAAAGCCTTTCCTAGTCCTATTATTGGCCTAAATAAAGGGATAACCATTGAAGCCAATTTCACCCATCCTCATATTGCAGATAAAACTTCTAAAGCACTGAAAAATGGTATCAGATCTTTGAACACCCCCTATTTTCTCATTTTGACTAGTCAGGTCATTGAAGTCTCCACTCAAAATCCAAAGGTCCCCCCAACCACTACTAACATGAATCAAATAATCCCATTGCAGAGCTCTTTGGTGGGCATTAGTACTTGTATAGATAAACACAGTCCAAACTCTATCTCTGATGCCATCCTTCTCAATCAACACCTCAATACAAAAGTTGGTACATTTGATCTCATGAACTGTCACACAATTGGTCCAAAAGGCCCACATCCCACCACTTCTTCTCTCAGGCTCAACACAAATCCATCTATCCTCAAGTTTGAGCTTTCTGCAAACCGTACTAATAAATTTTTATTTTTTTTTTGTTTCTGAAATGAAGCATACATCCGGAAGGTGGAGTCTAATGGACTCCTTGAGCTGGGAAATTGTACATGGCCCAACCCTCTACAATTCCACACACATAACTTCATTTACACTTTGGAGACCACTCAAGGTTGGTCCTTTCCACCATAATTTCATCCTCCCTAAGCATCTGCCCAACAACCTCCAACTTGCATTTTTTAATTTGCACCCATCATTCTCTCCCAACCGTTGTCCTTTTCCACCCTTTCTTCTTCCCACTACTACTCCCTTTGAGGATAGGTTGCCTATTCTCCTTGTCACTTCTCTCTCTAACTTGAACTCCCCCTACCACAACCCTTTTTTTCTTCCTAAGACTTTAGCCCCCACAATGTTTGCCAAGTTATTTAGAGGGCCTTTCCTTGTATCGAGTATGATAGGAATGTTAACCATGTTTTGATCATCACAACCTTTCTCCATCCTACTAACTTCCCCATATTCGAACATGAGGCTAAGCACGCTGTTCGCTCATGTATCAAAATGTGCTTTGGGATTTGGGATGACTTGTTGAGACTCGCACAATATCCATTTCCTTGTACACCGGATTGGGGCTTTTCCTTTATCTCATTTCGAAATTGGTTCTCTAATCTCCTCATAACCATTATTCTCGTGGTTTCTCCTCTCAAACACAACAATAACTTTTGCTTCAACATATTTTTCGTCAAGAGCGGGACTCTTCCCCTTTTCCTGGTAGTCCATATTGTCCCAAAGCAACCCCGCCTCCTCTTCTCACCAGGGTAGAGTTCATATTTCTCTTTCTGTTTTTCCAAAGAAATTGAGGTTGGAATTCCTCAACCATTCTCCAAAGTGTCATTCATTTAAATTTCCAGCTTGACATCCTCTTTTCTTTTCTCACAAGTTCGATCAATATGCTCTAAACATCCACAATAAAAGCAGAAGCTAGGAAGACCTTCATATTTGAAGTCAAACCACTTACATATTCCATCCAAGGAGATATTTGCTCCTCTAAGCAAAGGCTTGTCCAAATCGATTTCTGCCAGAAGTTTTACAAATCTACCATTACAACTTCTCGACTCCGGCACCAAGACATCCAACACTCGAAAACATTTTTCTAATCTGAATGCCCACATCCGCTGACACCCAATGAACTGGTAGAATCCAGATCTGGATCCAAACCTTAGCAAGGTTAAATCCCCCACTTAGTCACAACTTACTCCGACCAATCTTTGAGAATGATGAACTGGTTATCAAACACCCATGGTTTACCACTAAGAAACTTATTTTTATCCATTGTATTTTTGAAAACAAATTGAAAACAGTTAGATCCTATCTCTCTCAAAACAAAAGGTTCCTTGGTTTGCCGTATCGAAGTCATTGTAGTTTTCAACCCATAAAAGTTGGCCTTTTTTTCACCATAAACCTTACCAATGAGGCTTTTTCTGCATTTTTCCACACAGACAACAATATCTTTGGATTCTAGGGCAATACCTTCTCTCTCCTCGGAGGACATGTTGATTTTTTTTTTTCAAAATATCTGATAAATCCCCTTCCTCACGTTCAGGGACTCCCCCAATCATCCTTCACCTTTCAACACGTGTTCTCACCTGCAACCAAACAATGAAACCAAGAAAACGGAGTAAAGGGGAAAATGAGGGGAATAAAGGACAAAAGCAAGAAAAAACAAGAAGTAAAAAGAGTTAAAGAGATAGGTACGATTTAAACACACAAAACTTGAATGAAGTAAGAGAGGGACTGAGAGTAAAATAAAAGCCAATGGAACAATACGAAATTAATGAAACAATATTTATTATACTTATGCACTTTTTCCTCCATAAGACAACAAGATCTCGAATAAAGGTTACTAGGGTTTAAAGGTTTAACTACATCCACAACCATGGAACTAGGACACTCAGAGAGAGAATAAGAAACACTTCAAACCGGGTACTCCCCCACCGTCACCAATCAAGAAGGAAAATTACCTTCTTTTAGGCTCACCCATTCCACTACTGCGCTATAATGGGTAAAACATTTACGTATATGTTTTACGGCAATCGATTTGACTCATAGTCAAATTGATCAAAATAGACAATGTTGCGTACCAATTTTGATTAAGTCGGAACAATATGTACCAAAATCAAAATGTGGTAAAATTTGGATAGCAAAAGTGCTATTATCCCACTAAATGAGAACTAAAAAAGCAATGTGGATTTATAAAGTGGACCAGCAAAGCGGAATAGTCAAAATTAAAAGATGTCATATTATTACTTTAAATTTAAATTAAGATTTTGCTTTAAATTTAAACTAAGATTTTGCCCAAAATTTATAGAACGTAAAACCTTCTTTGCATCCCGAAAAGAAAATAGAAGTTCACAAAACGAAGAATCTAATGATAAAAAGAGTTGGGGAAAAATAGAGACTTTTCTAATGCTACTAAAATGATCAAAATGGATGGGGAATTTATTTGTATATTACAATGGAATAATAAAAGTGTGAAAACTGCCTACGAATAATATAGAATTTATTCGTAGTTTACAATGCAGCAGTTAACCTGGGTTACTAAGTACAAAGGAGTAATAAAAGCAGCTAGCACCGCTTTCAATATATAATTTTATCATTTTATGTAAAGCATCATAATTCATGACAAGATTCTGTAATTATCTACCCTTCCAAGTGGCGAACTTGTTCACAAACATGGCTACATTTAACTCGGGCATTGAATAACCATTTATTGTAAAAACAGCTCTGTCCAAAACGACCATGCATAACATAACTATCAGAATAATACAACTTTCAACGAAAACATTCTGATGTCCAGTCACTGTTTAAATCAGGATCTAGACTTCTCAAAAGCTCAAGTTGAGAACCTTCTATCAAGAATATCCAATAGCCATGGCAGCAATTGCTAAAGCAAACTTTATACACCACAGCCAAACCTATAAACTAGTTTAAATTGAAAATATTAGAAGGTTGTTTTAGTTTTTCCATGGTCTGCCATAAACAGCTGCCAATCAACAATTAATGTTACTTGATGTCAGGCTTCGACACCAGAATGTATAACGCCAGTTAAACGCCGATAAAACATATCAAACCCTGTTGAGATAGGCACAAGTTTGTACTACTTTAGCTGCATTTAACCTGCAAGTGGGTTAGCATGTATTGTTACGGTTGATCCTGATCTCCATAAGAGGTCGATCCCCTGGTCCTGTTGGAGCCTGGAACAATGGAAACAATGTTTGACAATTGGCATGATAAAGCAACTACGCAATATTACAGACATATTTTCAAACTAATGATAGAAGGGATAAAATGCTTGGCTTACCTTTTCCATTACCTTTTCATTATATCAAGAACTTCAAACCCATGAATCACTTTGCGAAGATAGTGTAGAGTCCGTTAAGATGAGGTTGCTTGGCATAAGTAATGAAGAACTGGCTGCCATTAGTATTGGGCCCGCTGTTAGCCATGGATAACATACCTCTAGCATTGTGCTGGATCGGAAGCAAAACAAGAAGGTATGCATGACACATGATTAGCTTCATGTTCTTTATTAAGATATTAAGATACTACAATGAAATAACACATTCAATTTTAGGTGTTTCAGGAACCAACTAGGTAAGATTAGGCGACAGGAATACGAGTTGCAGGTTTTTGGTATTAATTAGCATAAGAGGTAGTTATAATCAGAAAAGTCTTCCCTGGAGTTTACAAATCTATCAACGATCCCAGCTTTAACTGAACAAACAAATTGTAGAAAAGACCATAAGAACTCATCCCATTGCTATCGTCTTTTACTATTGTACGGGATGGACGCGTCTACAATGGCGGAGCCAGGAAAATAATTGGGGTGGGCTGGATAAAAACTAAAAGAAAATCATATAAATTATAACTAAAATATTTATAAAAAAAATTCCTAGTATAATTTTTCTTTTTCAAAAGAAAGGGGGGGAGGGGGGGTGCAGGTTGGCCCCCCTGCCTCCGCCCTTGGACGTCTAAGTACAACCACCAGTCAAGTGGAATAAGTCGGACAATCATAATTATGTAATCCAACCATGATTAGACAGTGAAAATGAAAGGCGAAGGTTATAATTTTCTAATGTGTCCTGTTTTCAGAATTGACTAAGCGCTCCTAAAAACAGCAATTCACAAGAAAGCAAGTTCAGCTTTTGCAACAGGATACTGGGCGGCAGTTTTTAGGTTCACTATTTAAGATAACTAGTGAGCTTGGTAGTTACAATCAGGACGAGATTTCTTGGTATTTTATGTACCATCTTGAGCACCTCTCAAGTTCACTAAACCTACATATGGCATGACAAAAGAATAAGCTTTTGCATTCTCTGTCTATGGAACTAATTAATCCATCTCAATTGGAACAGATTAATGACAAGAAATCCATAAATGATCCAGGCACCATCATAAAAAAATAAATAGGCAGTCATAAAGTGGAAAACAAGCCAGAAATCACATTTGATGAAGCCTCATAGAAGTTACCTTGAGAGACTCTCTTATCTCATCATTGAACTTTTTACCCCATATACTTGTTCCCCCCTTGCCAGTATTAGTTGGATCACCACCTTGTATCATGAAACCCTTAATATTTCTGTGAAATATGGTTCCATCATAATAGCCACTTGCAGATAGTGCTAAAAAGTTCTGTAACAAAATTTTAGCAGATCAAGTAGAATAATATGTTACACAAAATGAAGCTTGTAACCAGTGAAAAACCGTCCAAGGCAGTGCAAATAAAGTAAAAACGTCAATCAGGATGTATCCTAAATATAAACACCACCAAAGTCGTAATACACACTTGAGGTAAAACAGCAAGTGTGTACTTTTAGTAACACGGCAAGTAGGAATGCTTTTCTTTTTAATAACTGAATTAACCAGGTCGAACTAAGAAATGACAGATAAAGCAACCAGATTAAATACTAATGTCATACGCAAAATATTACAACTTATACGAATTTCGATTCAACAATAACATTCCACACAGAGAGCGATACACAATTTGCTAAAACATTCACAGATTAAACCTAATATTTGAATCTGGAAACTATTAGCTTTCAAAGTTCCATTTTGTGCACAAAATTGGATGAAATACCACATTTTCTGTCACTCCTACAGTTTCATAAGCTGAAGCACCCAAAACTAACTTCTCACACCATTGACTCAAACAATTATCATCGTCTTTTTTTCCTTAGCCTCACCATAATGAGAAGGAAAAGAATATTTCACTGGAGCATAAGCATGATACTAACCAGTATACAGATAAATACAGTTATGGACAGACACCAACAAAGAAAAAACAAAAGAGCACGTACCTCAGCAGTCTTGGGGACCTCGTCGCAGAAGATTTCACACTTGATGTCACCCAAATTTGTGTGGAGCGTCACCGACTGGAAAATAATAAGTTTTATATGATACAAAAAAGCAAATTTGGGGATACACTAATATAATGGATTGTAAGTGTTCGACTAAACTCCTCAACCAAAAAAAGAAGCAAGATAAGAAAAGCGAACTGCACTTACCATTTGGTCTGAGATGAGATATTATCAGAACTCAAAGTGTCTACCGTTGAAATCGGAGCAGCTCTTACGGTAATGATTCTCGTGCCGTAGTCGGGAATTTTCTGGGTTTCTCTTATTCTCTATCTACGAGTTTGCTTCTTTATTCTCACAAATGTGCCGAATATCCATGTGCGGCGCTATTTAAGCCCCAAAATTTCTAATTGTAAAAATATCATTCACTTAAAAGACTATATTATTCTTACTTAAAAAATAAGTTCTAGACACACCCACATTCTTCACCCACATTTTTCTTGAACAAAATGAAACTTTTTCTATAAACCGTAAATATTTCAAACACTCAAATTGTTTAGGATATGGAGAACAAAGAATTCATATCCCCAAATAATGAAAGTATATTCTTTGAAAAACACCATCGGATAATTGTAGTGCAACACTTGGCACGATCACACACAATCAGCAAAGTGCGACATCCAAGTCAATCTAAAGACTCACAATAGAGTCCATCAGAAGAATATGTTAGAAGACGCAAACTTAAGTCCAAAAGGGGTAAAGCAGTTGATGGACTAAGACATCTGAAGAAGTTCATTGCACCAAGTTCAAGGAAGTTACTTATTTTAGTAACAAGGACATGTCTGAAACCTGAAAGTGCTCAAGCTATAAGAATGCAAAAGAAATAAGCGAACGGGAAGCAAGTAGGTGCTGACACCTTTTTGGAAACCCTGCAGAAATGTTGAGTACAAGGATGGGTCAATATCTAAAGCTGCAAGACAAGACAAGCCAACGAACACAAAGTAGAGTTTGAATTTTTGTCAACTATTCAAAGGACAAAATTCAAACTCCTACTATAAAAGAGGATTTTTCAGAGAGGAAATATACCTGCAAGACACAAGCAACACGAGCAATTAGACACAAGAGCATTCAAACAAGAAATTTCAAAATACTCTCTCAAGCTAAATCTGCAAATTCTCAAGCTCATTCTAAGATACTTCATCCAACACACACTGTGAAAGATTGAAGTTATTAGCCAGTTGAAGAGGACAACATTTGTGAAAACAAACAAGGGGTCTACACTGCCAAGTATGAAGGATGTGTCGTAAGGTTCAAGGTCGAACCAGATTATGAATCCAAAGGAAGGCTGTGTGAACAATTCCTGAAGATTTAGAGAGTTGAAGTAACTAGGAAGTTGCCTGGCGAAGAGCTGTGTTAGGAATTTTATTTGTTAGATTTTGATGATACCATGTAAAACTTAGATTAGGAAGTTGACACCCCATTTTTCTTGTAATTCTATGTTGTAATAGATAAGACTAAAAGAGCTGAGTGAAGTCAGCTATGTTAAAGAATGCAAGAAGTCAACTGCAGACTAAAGTGAAGACTCTGCTGTGTGTCAGCTGAGTATGGCCAAGATAGAAGACAAGGACTCGACTGAAGGAGAGCCAACTGAGGAACAACTGTGTGAAGTATGATGAAGTGTCAGTGAAAGGAGCCAAGTCTAACAGTTGAAGTGACAGTTGAGTCATTCCCATATGTTTGGAGCAGACTCAAGTCGAGGGTAAAGCCGATTAATGATTAAGTCAAGACAACTAACATTGATCCGTTGGAAGGAAGTCAAGAATATTACTCGATATAGTAATATGTCTAAGATGCCAAGTCTTAAAGTGTTTTGCCCAGAAACATGCAAAAGGGATAAGCCAATGGGAAACACTGAAGCATGTGTCGACCGTAAAGTCAAGAGCATTTAATACGAGGAAGGGTCAACATCACATCTCTGCAGACTAAGAAAAGACAAGCCAACGAACAAGAAGTGTCATTTGAAAATAGCCTATCTCTTCAACGGGCAAATTTTCAAATGAGCACTATAAAAGGCTGAGGAAGCATTTGAGAAAAAGAAACCCGAACTCAAAGCATGAACGAATCAAGCAATTATCAAGCAAGCATAACTCGCAATATTCTCAAGTTTATTTAGAAAATTCCTCAAACCTAAAACTCGAAGAAACTCGATCCAACACAGGCTGTGAAGGAAAGATTACTTCAACCAGTTGAAGAGGAAAAGTTTAAAGAACGAAAAAGAGGTATACTCCAAGTTGAAGGAGCTGTAGAAAGGTTCAAGGTCGAACCAGAAGTTTCAAGTCTATTGGAAGGCTGTGTGATCAATTCCAAAGACGTGAAGGGAGCTGAAGTAGCAAGGCAGTTGTCTTGTGAAGAAGCTAAGTCGCAGGAGAAGCCAACTGTGTGATCAAGGTTGTCTCTAGACTGAGAACTACTTTGTAACTTGATCTGTTACTTAGTGGATTCCTCTAGGAGTTGGAGAAGAGTGGATTAGAGGAATTACCCCATCCTCGAACCACTATAAATTTGCTTGTGTCATTTACTTTCAGCATTTACTTTCTTGCTTATATTTTTCATATCAGCTGTTAAATTATATTGCTATTCAACTGATAATAACAAGTGCTAAAATAAATTTTAAAAATGAACTTAGAAATTATCAAAGGGTGTTAAGTCTTCCACTGTTAAAAACCAAATCAACTAAAAAGTTAAGTGTTAGCTGACGCAGCAGAGTTATACTATCAACAACTCAGTTGAGTCTGTTGAGTGGGCAACTTAGCTGAAATCAGTCAACCTAGCTGTCCTCCAAGGACTTAGCTGATTTGAGTCAACTATGTTGAAAATCTTAAAAAGACTAAAAGTGAAAATTTGGTAAGATTTATTCAACCCCCTATTCTAAACCTTACACCACACCCCTTGGGACCTACAAGCTGATATGAAAATTAAATGAATTTATCACCACTAACTTTAAACCAAAACTCGTCGATCCCTGACCCAATCCTATTAACCTCTCGTGCGAATAGCACATGTAAAATGGCACTGCAGGAGACTCCCGCAGTCGAGAAATTAAGCTAATACCCAAAATAAGAAGTGACAAACTAACTATACATTTCGGGCTACCGGTGGTCACCAACCGTATTTTGATTTAATCCAACACCTTCAGTCGAACATACAAATTTCGCACAATCTTATTCCCTTGAAAACTTTGCCTTTTCCAAGACCAATCAATCTGCAAGCCACAAATATATTAAATATAAAAAACAATTACAAACATTTCAATATAATTAATGACCAAATATTATACGAATAATAATGAAATCATAGTCTTTACATTAATTCTAAAAATAACACTTATTATTTTAAAGTTAAAAGATTGAAAACAACTCAATACATCAATAAGATAAGTATGACTTCAAGTGTATTAATTAGTTTGACTTCACAATATACCAATTAGAATGACTTCATGTATATTAATCTGAATGACTTCTCGGTATACGAAGTATTATTACGACTTGGTATATGTCTGGTTCGATTTCACAGTATTTTAATTAATATGACTTCACAATATGACAATTAATATGACTCCCCGGAGTGACTTCACGTTATAATAATTAATATGACTTCACAATATATTATTAGTAAAAATTATTATGACTTCATGATATATTATTAGTGCGGCTTTACTGTATAATAATTAGTATAACTTCATGGTATATTATTAGTATGAGTTCCCAGTATTAATTAGTATGGCTTCTTGGTATTTTAAAACTTCACGGTATAAAGTTGTACACTGAATATAATATACTGTGAATATGTATATATATCGTGAACCTATACCGAGAACCTAAAATATATCAATGTTGCCTGAGAACCAAAAACTTCACAAGTTTTTCTTATTTATAAGTTTTCCACTATTTAAAATTAAATACCACAAATTGCTTCCTGATAAAATTATGTTTCATGCAAGTTATTAATTTTTTTTTTGGTCAAATGAAGTTCACAGTATTTTAAAACTTCAGGATATAAGGGATTAAACAACAACATACAAGCATGTCCATAACATGAAATCCATAGAACCTAAATCTATAATTAATCTCCAATTAACTCCTCCATACCATTAACAGCAAAATTGTCTTCGTAAAACTGAAATCCCTAAGTTTCAGCACATAAACATCAATTTCGACCAATAAATTCATCAAAACAAATCCAAATCGACAAATTCTGAAAAAAATATACAACTTTTAGTTTGACTCACCTGTTCTTGACACAAAGGAATGGGCTATATGGTTCTAGGGTCACTATTTCCGGCTACCTCCATAGGTTACCGCACATACTCTTCATTTCCCGATTAATCCAGTATTGGTGGGATGTCGTTATTCATGTATAGGATATGGGGGGTCGTTGGTCGGGATGTTAGGTGTAAGTGGAGATGGTGGCCGACGACTTGGATAGCCGACAATTTGAATATAGGAGAGGCAACGTCTAAGAGAGGAAGGGTTAGAGCCAGTAATCCTAATTTCGAAATTGGAGATAAAAAGGAAAATAAAAATTCCTAAGTTAAAAGGTAGTGGACCAAATCAAGTGTGGTTGAGTTACGGGGTTGTGGTTAAAAAAGTGTAGAAAAGAGTTTTTTTTTTTTTTTTTTTTTTAAATGTGGGTAAGAAAGAGTTTTAGTTGTTAAAAGAGTGTAGGCAAAAAAGTCTCTTGGAAAATAATCCCACTTCTGGCAATCCAGGTGATGGTTTTTCCTAAAACTGGAATCTGCATTGGTATTACTAGGGATCATGTTGTTGGAGATGCAAGTAGCACTACAGATTTTATAAAAGCAATTTGGTGGAGATAGTTATTTTTTGGTTGGAAAATGTGAATTACCAATTTACGATAGGATGTACAACTAAAGATCCAATAGGATTCGCAATCAAATGCTGGAATCATGTGAAAATGGGAAAATTGAGTTTTCATTTTCAAGATTTCTAATTCCGACCAAAAGGCTCTCGTTGTAATCCTCCATTACCACCAACTTATTTCGTAAATTGTTTGGCATCAGGTTTTATTGTAAAAATTGACACATGGACATCTGAATGGAAATGAAGGGTTCTTGATTGCAGTTGAGCTGATTGGAGAGCTAATCAAGAAAATGGCGAACAATAGAGAAGAAATATTCGTAGGTGGTGAAGAGTGGATGTCAAACTATGAGACAGTGTCAGGAAAATAAATATTTGGCGTGGTGGAGTCTACCAAGTTTGATATATATGACGTGGATTGTGGATGGGGAAGTCTAAAGAAATTCGAGTCTGTATCTATTTATGGATATATATATATATATATATATATGTTTCATGGCCCGATAAAATCTATTGGAAACCAAATGAAATCATATTTAGGTCAAATGAATGAATGTGTTATATCTCATCATAGGTTCATTTATATACATGAAGATTAGAAGCTAATTAGTAGCCATTAATAACTAACTCTACTATTAATAATAACTAACTAATTAAGTTAATAGCTATTTCGCTACTAATCTGTTATCTACAATACACCACTTTGAATCTTAGCTAGGAAAAGAGCAAAAAGGGAGCTTAGAACACATAGCTAGAAACCTTGGTGAAGACAAGTCTTTTGTCAGGAAATCCACGATTTGATCCTCCGATGGAATGTATACCTCATTTTTTTGCCCAACACCTTATCTCTCACAAAGTAAATATCAATTTCAATATGCTTCGTTTAGTGCGTGATACACTTTCGGATTAGATGCCAAAATTGCAGCACTTACATTATCACAACACAATAGAGAAGATGTTTCAACTTTAATTCAAGTTCTTGAAGAAGAGATAGTAACCAACTAATGTTTGCATTGGCTAAGGTCCTGTATCCTGAGTCCTCACTACTCCGAGACACTACAATTTGTTTCTTGGAGCTCCAAATAAGTAACTTATAACCAAGAAAAGCACAATAACTATAAGTAGATCTTCTATAATTAATGCTACCAACCCAATCCGCATAAGTGTAGGTTTCAATTAACATTCTTTTTGTTAGTTGTGAAGTGTAAACCAAGTTTGATGCTACCCTTTAGATACCAGAGTAAATGCTTAGCAATCCAATGATTTGTAGTTGGAGCATGAATGAATTGACTTAATTTGTTCACACAAGAAAAGATAGATCATGCCTGGTAATAATTAAGTATTATAAGGTTCCAATAGTACTTTTGTATATGGTTGGATTATCAAATGGTGCACTATCTTCGAGAAACAACTTATGAGAAGCACAAAGAGAAGTGGAAACATGTTTACAATTAGCCATGTTGTTTTTGATAAGCAAGTCCATAACATATTTATTTTGAATACCAAAGCATTTGGAGAATGTTTGACTGCCTCCAAACCCAAGAAATACCCAACTTCTCCCAGAGATTTAATGGCAAAACCTCTGCCCACGTTTGAAAATAACATCAGAGATAGCAACAAGATCTTCCCCAGTAACAAGGATATCATCTACATAAACAAGCACAAAGATAGGCTTGCCAACAACTTTCTTAAGAAATAAAGTAGAGTCTCATCGAGATCGTGAACTATAAATTTGTAAATAAGAACCCTTGAGAGTGTCGTACTAAGCATTGGGAGCTTGTTTAAGGCCATATAAATACTTAGTGAGCTTGCAAATAGCCTGAGGGTAAGGAACATTTGTAAACCTTTAGGTTGGCACATATATACAATTTCATTAAATCACCATTTGTAGGTCCCAAGTAGTGTTAAGTTAAGTCTAGAAGAGGGGATTGATAGACTTAACCAATTTTTGATTTTTATCTTAAATTAGAGTTTTTACACAAGTAGCAGCTAAGTCATTTTAACACAACTAGGTTCAACCTCAACAGGAGAGTTAACCACTCAACAGACTCGACCAAACTGTTAATAGATTAACTTAGTTGAGTGAAGTAAGCTCTTTTAAAAGTACAATGCTACAACTTTAAGGTTGCAAACCCAAGTGCAGGTTGTCTCAAGTAATAATTTTTCGTGAGTCCGAGGTCGATCCACGGGGAAGATTATGTAAGTTTCAGGAATATTTTTCTTTGAGAAATAAATAGATATTTTTAAACTAGTAAGAAATATAATTTTTTACGATAAACTTGATTAATAAAATTGTTGAGGATAGAGACCCACTCTTGATTTTGGATAAAGGAATGATTATATTTTCTCACCCATTCAATTACTACTATTGAAATCCATACACAACGAAGGTTCCAATAGAAAGATATTCTAAATATAAATCATGTAATAAGGTGAACATGTTTTATTACCAATTATAATTTATCTTATAACGCCAATACTTGCTTATGGACTCAAGTATTCATGCATTCTCTTGTCTACAATAAATCAAGGTATCCACGTTAGTAGTCGGTTGAAATAAAACCAGACATTTAACTAATGGAACCAAGTGTTTATTGTGCCAATAGAATTCATAAATCAAGAATACCCTAAAACAAGAAGGGTATAATCTAAAAAAAATAAATTGATGACCAAAACAATAAAATTTAATGTAAAGCTACAATCATTCCTTTTCCTCCATCAAGAGTTTCACTCTATTCCTCAACACAATAAACTTAGAAAGACATAAAGAAAGTAGAGAAAACAAGATATTGTATGAAAACTAAGGAAAGCATTTTTATGAAATACTAGAAAATCTACTATAATATAGGAAAACAAGAATGAAACTTTCTTTGAAACTCTAACTTTCTATAAAAACTTGTGTATTTAGCAAGTGTAAATGACCTCTATTTATAGGCAACACAATAATTCCTATTGGAATTATTTTATTTTTTTATTTTCAAGATAATTGACAAAATCTTTGAAAATTTGAAACCAACTCCATTATTTCATTTGCCTGGTCTTTTTGGAAAGGATTCTTGCTGATTCATCTTGATTTTCTTTGACAAAATAATTCCCACATGTCTTGGCTTCATTATCCCACTGATTTGAATGAAATCCATGCATTATTGGCCAAGATATGATGTAATAATTGTGGAGTGGTTGGCTCGGGATCATCTGCAAAGATCTTGTTGCATTTTTACAAATCCTTGCCGACTTAATTTGACTTGGGAGTCTTAATGAAAATTGTAGCCAAATTAGTTGGGAAGACACAGTAAAACTTTCAGCACCATTGAACATGTGGTCTTTGAGTTATGCCTAAACCATCGACCTTGGTCCAGTCTTGACAAAGACAAATGGGTCTCTTGAAACATGAAATGTTGATGAACTTTTGATCAAAGAAAATATCATCCCAAACTTTGATTTAGGCTTTAATATCTCTGAATATTTGTTAAAGAACGGATTGTGAATCCATATCTTCAAGAATCATCCCTAAATCATGCCGGAATTGAAAGTTATGCGCATTGATCCGAACTCGCATAAAAATGCTTCCTACTACAATTTTGTATTGATTTCCTATTTTATTTATAACACATAATAATACTATAAATTTATATTATTACTAATATTAATAAGGTAAAACATTCTTACACTTTTTTTTGTAAAATGATTTTACAACACTTGTTTTTAGCTTAAGTTGTTATCAGTTGAACCAAGCAAATATAAACCAACAGAATAAAATGTGCATAATTAAAGTGCTGAAAATAAAAGACACAAGACAATTTTATAGTGGCGCAAAGATGGGGTAATTCCTCTACCCCACTCTTCTCCAACTCCTGGAGGTAATCCACTAATGCAACAACTGTTACAAAATGGATACAACAGAGTCCAAGTAGGCCTTGATCACACAATTGACTCTACTCTTGGGAGTCAGCTTCTTCGTAAGGTAGCTACCTCACTACTTCAGCTTCAGCTCATTCAAACTCTTCGGACTTGATCACATAGCCCTCCGATAGATTCAAAACAAGTTCTAACTTGATCCTCACTGCACTTTCTTCACTTCTTTGATGTGCAGACCCCTTTGTTCTTGAAAACAGTTTTTCCTCTTCAACAAGTTGAAGTTTTTCTTCCTTCACTGAGAGTGCTGGATAGATTCACTTCGAAAGTCAGGCTTTGAGGATTAGAATGAGTAGCTTGAGAGTATTTTACTTGCTTAGCTCAGATTGCTTGTATTTGCCTTAGTTGCTTGTATGTGTCTCGTACATCTCTCATATTATTCCTCAACCTTTTATAGTGACAGTTTGAAAAAGTATCCGTTGAAGAGATAGACATTTTTCAAACTTTCACTTCTTGATCGTTGGATTGTCCTGTTGCGCAACTTTTGATGTGGACCCTTCCTTTATTTAATGCTCTGCAGGCTGCCTGAAATACTGCAGGTTTTTTGCAAAAATCTGATGACTGTAAAATTATTGCATTTTGGGGCTTAAAATGATATATATTTGATGCATTTGCATGCATATTTAATGTGTTTTTACTTGGTTTTCTTAGAAGGACATGATACTGCATATTCTTGTAACTTTTTACAGGAAACGGAACTTAAACGAAGAAATATCAGTTGGAAGGCCCGAATAAAACTGACAAGTGCGAAGAGAAGATCAAAAAGATGAAAAAAATGGACAAGAACGTATCACATGGCCGGACCGTGTGGTGTCACACGGCCGTGTGAAAATACTCGTGTGAAAGTGGCACAACCGTGTGAAAAAAAGGACGAAAACAGGGGACAAAACCAAGCCGCACGGCTGGACCGTGTGGACCCACACGGGTGTGTGGTATTGTGCAGCGCAAGACATCACACGGCCGTGTGATGTCACACGGCCTGGCAGTGTGGGACTCTGCAATGCGTTTTTCCTTAGTTCTTTTCTCGTTCCAACTCTACAAGTGATCTCTCCCAGCATATATAAAAAGGGACCCAAGGCTTGCATGAAAAATCATCACTTCATACACAACACAACACATCAAATTACACAGGAATACAAGATCCAAGGTCTTCTGAGAGAGGAGGGCTAGGTCCGAAGAACACCACAAGGCCTTTCGCATCTACGGGAGCACAAGAGCTTCGAAGGCTTAGGAGAGGAATACATCCTGACAAGAAGGGGTTTTCTTTCTATGTCTAGATCTCTTGTCTGTGCTTAAATGATGTCATAATATTGATTTCGAATATGTCTATGAATTTGTTATTAATGTTTGGCTAATCTTTCTTAGGGGCATAATCGAAACTGTAGATTCATGTTAAATCTTGATTAATTGTTTTCTTAATGGATTCATGCGTTCTATTTTATGAATTCGAGTGCTTATTATTAATTGCTTTTTATTTGGCCAATAATTTGCATGTCATATTTGTTAGTGCAAAATTCAGAAGAGGAGTTCTAACAAAGACGAAAATCAAATTCAGACATAAACGAGTGTATCGAGTCGGGAGACCTACAACTATTTGTGGGGAGTCATTCAATTCATAGATCTTTTGGGAGTTAATAGTAGTTGTATCGAGTCGGGAGACCTACAATTGTTATTAATCTACTGTTTATGCGCCACCGGAGAGGGAGAATAGACTATCTTAGGAATTGAACCCATAGAATTGCATGAATTGATTTTGAAACTTTAGTTGGATTTAATATTGAAGAAACATGTTGAGATTATGTGCCTAAGGTTACTCCTGTAGTTGTTGAAAATACTTGTGGGGTTCACAAATTTATTTATTTTTATTGTTATTTTCGATTTTACTTAAATTGGATATTCAGTCGCTTCAATAAATTGGAATACGATGTTATTATAGCCTAAGTGTTTCATATATCAATCCCTGAGGAATACGACCTTGCTTGCCATTATTATATAAACTACATGGTACACTTGTAGTTGTATGATCCAAATATTTTTGGCGAACAAGTTTTTGGCACCGTTGCCGGGGATTGATGGATTCTACTTAGATATAGTAATAAGTAGTTCAATCTTAATTGAAGCATTATTTTCTTTTTTTAAAATTTTCGAAATTATTTTCTTCTATTATTTTTTTCGGTTCTAACATTGTTTTTGTTAAGTGCAGATAGTGCATGATCACGTGTTCTAGATCTACCCAGCCAATACTCATTGATTTGGAAATCGAGAAGACAATGAAGCAACTAAGGAAAAGAGCCAAAGCAATGGCGGATGGGACTAATCAAAACGCAGTACCCTTCGGGACAGACGTCCATGACCGAATTGTGGAGAGGCCCGCGAGAAGGGCAGTTAGAGACTACTTCCAGCCGGAGGTAAGTCAGACTTATGGGAGTGTGGCCCGTCTGCCGATTAATGCAAATAACTTTGAACTGAAACCAGCATTAATCCAGATGGTGTCACATAATCAGTTTGGGGGTAGAGCCGTTGAAGATCCAAGTGCGCATCTGGCGTACTTTTTGGAAATTTGCGACACGGTCAAGATGAATGGTGTTTCTGAGGATATCATTCGATGCCACCTTTTCGTATTATCTCTGCGCGATAAGACTAAGGGATGGTTAAGCTCTCTAACACTACCAGCAACAAATTTGGCAGAGCTGAGTCAGCGGTTTCTAGCCAAATACTTTCCCCCCAGTAAGACACTACAACTAAAATTCGAGATTGTCCAATTTAGGCAATTAGATGCTGAGCCACTATATGAAGCATATGATAGATTCCGAGAATTGCTAAGGAAGTGCCCTCAACACAGATATCCCACTTATCAATAGGTCCAGTACTTATAATGGTTTAAGTGGCAACACGAGAATGATTATAGATGCTGCATCTGGGAGTGCACTCCTAGGGAAATATCCTGAGGAAGCGCTAGAATTGTTAGAAGAGATGGTGAACAACAGTTACCAATGGGTATCCGAGAGGGTCTTTGTCCGATGTGTGGCGTGGTTCGGGATGAGAAAGTCACCATGCTCACAGAACAAGTATCCGTGCTGAATATGAAACTGGATGCGATGCAGCAAGTCACTCCAAGAGATCCTAATGTTGTTGAAGGAGAAGCGAACTTTGTGGGCCAACAAAGGAACTTCAACAACAATTATAGAAATAATCAGACACCCAACTACTATCATCCGGGGTTGCAAAACCATGGAAATTTCTCTTATGCTAATAATAAAAATGTTTTGCAGCCACCTCCGGGATATAATGTGGGTAATGAAGGCATTGCGGAGTCAAGTGAAAAGAAAGCATCTGTTGAAGAGATGCTATCCTCGTTCATCAGAGAGACTAGAGGAAGACTTAACAAAGATGAATCGAAGATAGACATGATAGAATAGCAAGTCACTCAACTGAACACGAATGTGAATGCAAGACTAAAATCTCTGGAAACACAAGTAGCCCAGATCTCAACTGTTGTGGGAGGCCAACATCAAAAGGGCAAATTCCCAAGCGATACTGAGTTGAATCCGAGAGAACAATGCAATGCCATTCGTCAGATGGATGGCACTGAGGGTTCACAGATTTCAAACAACATGATTCAACAAAAGTGATTAGAAATCTAAAGTCTGGATGAAGATGTAAAACTTAGCGCTTTATGGGAGGCAACCCAATTTAATTCCTATTTTTAATCGCCTTCAATTTTAATTTTAATTTTATTTTTATTAAGTTAATTTTTGTTTTGTTTAGTTTTCGTGAGTTGTTTTGTAGGAGGTGTCATGGCAAACTCTCGGTTAGGAAAAAAAAGTACGGAAATAACCTCACATGGGCATGTGAGGCCACACGACCCGGCCGTGTGAGAAGACGGGACGCCCAGCATCACACATCCGTGTGGACGAGGGATGGCAGGCAGGATACGGGCAGAAATGCCCAGGGTCACACAGCCCGCCCGTGTGATATCACACGACCGTGTGTCCCGCTGGACAGAAAATGGTCAAACCCCAATTTATACCCATAATCACCCCAAAATTCATTTTTTCTCCCACTTTCTCCTACCCAAACCCTATCACACAAAAATTCTCTCCCTAAATTCTCAAAATCCTCTCGAAATCTCTCCAAATTCACCATAAATCTCAACCAAAAAACACAAATTCTTCATCCTCTCAAGAAACCCACCACCAAAAGCCTTCAAATTTTCAACTTGTCCAAGTTCTACACCAAGTCTGGGGGTTCTTCAAAACTCCAAATTTCAGATTTTTTTCACCTCAAAAGCTTGGATTTCATGGCTTCTAGAGATGAAATAGGAACAAGGGGAAATACAAGAAGAAGAAAGGAGCCAACTCCGGAGCGAACCCGAGCCTCAACCAATACTTGACCCCAAAGTGCCCGAAGCTTCGAATGTCATTTTGCCAAATGACACACACCGGGCTAGATGGACGATACTCTACTTTCATCCATGGTTTAACACAAGGTATCCCCATGAACTTACTATTGCTAATTTAGGTTTATTGGAGGATTTTCGAGCTATGTGTGGTATAATTGATTGACATGAATGTTTGGATGGGCATTGGGCCACTTATTCGGTTATCACACTTGAATTTCTGAGTAGCTTTGAATTGGTGGTTCGAAAAAGAAACTTGATGGGAATTAGGTTTCGTTTGGGGAATGAGCCGATGGAGTTAAATATTAATTATTTGAATGAAATTTACAAAACTCCGGCTTATGGGGTTAAGGAGCACGAGGAGTTTGACAAGGATAGGTTTTGAAGAGAAATAACTGGGAAACAAATCTACATGCCAGGTACCTCAAAGGCGTCTAGTATTCGAAATCCAGTATTTCGCTATGTCCTGAGAGCCTTAGCAAAAATGATTTTTGCGAGGGAGGAGAGTAAAGGGGCATTGAGGGTAGATGAATTATTCATCATATGGTGTATGGCGTCGGGATCGAATTGTGCCAAATGTTGGGGCTATGATAGCCCAACAATTTGATAGGATAAGAAAATCTGAGAGGGATGGTATTTGCATTGGGGGATGATTACCCCTATTGCTGAATACTTCAATATTAACTTGGAAGGGTATGAGGAAGCCGCATGGCCTAAATTGATTGATCTGACCATTCTAACTGCTATGAAGATGATAAAATTCGATGGGCATGATTACTGGCTTAATCAAGCAGATAGAACAAAGGTTAAGCTTCCTAACCCTGAAGCAACATCCATAAGAAATAGGGGTAATTGGTTGCTTAGAGAGGAACAGGGGGCTGCTGCTCAAGAAGAGCAAGATGAACTCATGATTCCCTAGTTAGCTAATTTTGAGCTAAATTTTTTATTGTTAGTCACAATGATCTTTAAAATTGAAAAAAAAATGATTTTATCACTGAAATTTCTTGAGCATATAGAAAATGAACAAGTTTGGGGAGATGTGGTGGAAATTATGAAAAAGAGAAAAAGTTGGCAAAAGAAAGAGGGATGATCAATATCTAGGTGAATAAAGAATGTATGAAGCTCGAAAAAAGAAAATCTCTGGAAAAAAATATATAGAGAAAATCGAGCAAAGCAGTAGAAAAATTCTGAAAAATTATGAAAAAAAAGAGGGCTTGAGGCTAGAGAAAACGATAAAAAGGCAAAAAGGCCTAAGAATGAAAAAAAGATAAATAAGGGCAGAGTTAAGATGAAAACGAAAATACAATGAAAAATGAGTATTATCTTTGAAATTGGGTTGGTCAATTGCAAACGTAGCGTAGAATTCTATTTGCTCAAGTTAAGTCACTTAATCCAAAATTCCCGACCCTTACCAAAGAGCCTACATTACAACCAAATAAAAAGTCCTTTTTGATTCTTAGATTGTGCACACAAAAATGGCCGAGATGTTAGACGATTTGCAAGCCTATGGTAGTTCTACTTTTCGAATTGAATTTGAGCGTAAACACTATCCATACACTTTTGAGAGTCGAGTAATACACTATCTACTTGTGAGTCGTGATGTCGAGTACCCAAGAGAGTATTGACTATGCCGAGTTTATGAATGATGACTTCTTGACTATGAATTACATGGTTCTTAAGTATGGAGTCAAATGTGAATTAATGTTCATAGTTTCTTGTGTGTTCTTTTTATCCCTTGATATTACTTTTCTTAATTTGCTCGAGGACGAGCAATGCTTTAAGTTTGGGGGATTTTGATGAGTGTAAAATATACGTGCATTTTGGGGCTTAAAATGATATATATTTGATGCATTAGCACGCATATTTAATGTCTTTTTACTTGGTTTCCTTAGAAGGGCATGATACTGCGTATTCTTGTAACTTTTTATAGGAAACGGAGCTTAAAACGAAGAAATATCATTTGGAAGACCCAAATAAGACTGACAAGTACGAAAAGAAGATCAAAATGATGAAGAAGACAGACAAGAACGTATCACACGGCCGGACTGTGTGGTGTCACACGGCCATGTGAAAATACCCGTGTGAAATTGGCACAACCGTGTGAAAAAAAGGACAAAAATAGGGGATGGAACCAAGCCAAAAAGACGGACCGTGTGGACCCACACGAGCGTGTGGTATTGGGCAACACAAAACATCACACGACCATGTGATGTCACACGGCCTGGCCATGTGGGACTCTACAACGCATTTTTTTGGAGTTTTTTTCCCGTTCCAACTCTACAAGTGATCTCTCCCAACATCTATAAAAGGGACCCAAGGCTTGTACACAAAATCAACACTTCATACACAACACAACACATCAAATTACACAGGAAAACAAGATCCAAGGTCTTCTAAGAGAGGAGGGCTAGGTCGCGAAGAACACCACAAGGCCTTTCGCATCTACGGGAGCACAAGAGCTTCGAAGACTTAGGAGGGGAATCTATCCTGACAAGAAGGGGTTTTCTTTCTATGTCTATATCCCTTGTCTGTGCTTAAACAATGTCATAATGTTGATTTTGAATTTGTCTATGAATTTGTTATCAATATTTGGCTAATCTTTCGGATCTGAGGGGCATAATCGAAAATGTGAATTCATGTTAAATCTTGATTAATTGTTTTCTTAATTGATTCATGCGTTCTATTTTACAAATTCGAGTGCTTATTATTAATTGCTTTTTATTTGACCAATAATTTGCATGTCATATTTGTTAGTGCAAAATTCGGAAGAGGAGTTCTAACAAAGACGAAAATTGAATTCAGACATAAACGAGTGTATCGAGTCGGGAAACCTACAACTATTCGTGGGGAGTCATTCAATCATAGATATTTTGGGAGTTAATAATAGTTGTATCGAGTCGGGAGACCTACAATTGTTATTAATCATGTTTGCGCGCCCGAGGGGGAATAGATTATCTTAGGAATTGAACCCATAGAATTACATGAATTGGTTTTGAAACATTAATTGGATTTAATGTTGAAGAAACATGTTGAGATTATGTGCCTAAGGTTGCTCCTGTAGTTATTGAAAATACTTGTGGGGTTCGCAAATTTATTTATTTTTATTGTTATTTATGATTTTACTTAAATTAGATATTCGGTCGCTTCAATAAATTTGGAATACAATGTTATTATAGCCTAAGTGTTTCATATATCAATCCCTGATGAATACAATCTTTCTTGCCATTATTCTATAAACTACACCGTACACTGCAGTTGTATGATCCAAATATTTTTGGCGAACAACATCCCATTTGCTCTCATCTACTTGCACTCTTTCAGCAAGACAACTTTATGGTTACATGTATGTCCCATTTGCCTCTTCCACTAGACCTAGAATCCCTTCCACTTCCCCTAGTGGGTGAAACCTTCCGGGAATTTGATGGATCGAGCTATTGATGTCTACTGACTCTTTAAAGATTTAGTCGACTGCTTCTTGGCTAGATCAACAATTGCAAGTCCTTTTTCCCAATAATAATCTCATGCTCTTTTTAAGTACATACCCTCAAAATATCCTTCTGAAGAGTGTCAAACTCTTCAGTCGATCTTTCCATTAAATGCATTGGGGGAGTGACTTCTTCATTTATTTCCTGGAGCTTTCCTGCAGTCGCAGTTGTGGAAGCCTACTGAGTTGACTGAGCCTCAGCTGTCTTAACAGCTTTATTGGCAATAGATGTAGCATCCTTTTGAGGAATCTGTGCCTCAGTTGCCTTAGAAAAATCACGGCAGTGATGGAACCACGTGAGGTGGCCCATCAACCAAAACAAATTTCTTGGAGGCTTTCAAACGAGCCTCCTTTAACTGAGCATCCAATTCCCTATCTTCTGGATCAGACTCAGCTGGATTAGAGTCTTCAAAATCAAGAAGTCGTCATCTGAGTCATGTGGAGCTTTAAATTCAATGGGATCAATTGACTCAGACTCGGGCAAATTGGGAAGAGCCTCAGGAATATTCACGTGTCCCCTAGAAGTCTCAACCTCCATGGGGTCTTCAGTTACCTTAGCAGAAGTCTTCACCATTGCAAGTCCTTCAACATTCCCTTCATGCAGACTTAGCTGCAGTTGGGTCTTCAATACCGACATCATTCGAGGCCTCAACCTCTAGGATTGCACTATCAAGACTAGCAGTCTCAACTGCCATGAGCCTTCTACTTTCATCACGTGCCCCAGTTACATAAATTTGGAAATTTGCAACTTCATTGGCCTTCAGTGCAACTGGTTCCTCATCTTAGTCAGTCTTAATTGTCAAAGCGTCGTTAGTTCTAACTGGGTCTTGTTTAGCAGTCTCACCATCGCCTCCTAACACCAAGGTTTCTTTATCTCCTGCAGCCTCCTCCAACCTGGTTGTAGTGTGATCAGCTTTCCCTTGAGCTGGCTCTCTAGCTAATTCAAGGGCAACGAGGTCAGCTGTCACCGGAGACTTGGCTTTTCACTTGAATGTTTAGCCAAATGAGCAGTTGTCTCAACAATTTATGTATGGCGTTCTCCGTTGGGTTGCCTTTTTCTACTTCTTTATTCCTAACATCATCGCCATCCTCCCAACCACTTGTCCCTCCGAGTGAGCTAGTGAGGTTGTTTCATCAAGATTCCTCACAATGTTAATGATTGCATGGGTTGGAGAGATGGAGATGGATGATTCTCCAACACCCCTGAGCATAGATTGCTCATGCAGCTCACGGGACTCTAGCAGTGCTTGTTTCAAGTGAGCCTTCTCGACTGAGTCAACTCCTTCAATTATTTCTATGTCACTGCTGCTGCTCTTAGCTGGCTCACCAGCTAACTTCCATTTTTCCAATGCCTTGGCCTTTTCAACATCTTTCTTCTCATATAGAATTGCTGTGCAGTAGAGTGCATCAAGGCCACAACGGACAATAGCATTGTCCAAAAACCCAAGGATATATTCCTCTTCATCGATCATGTCCGGCCTCTAAAACTAGACTCGGCTGGCACTCAACTTCCATAGCCTCCATGCGCACAGTCGTTCTTAAATGTCTAGATAGGCAGGGGCATCTGGTGCTTCAGGAATGATGGCATCTGGGACAGGTTCTTCAATATCAACTTCTTTTGTCCCATCATTTGCCTCAGTATCAACCATTTTGTCCCGAGGGCTGACAACTGAGCTATTTTGAGCTTCTTCCACTCAGTTTGTTCACCCATTTTCATGGGGGCACCTGCTGAGCTATTTTGAGTTTCTTCAGCAGTGCTTTGTTCACCCATTTTTATCCAATCATTATCCTTGGAATTGACTTTTTTACCTTCCGCGGATATTTGAGTTAGGGTGGTCTCAGCTGTGACTACTGTAGCTGTCTCAACAGCTTCCTCTACAACATGCTTCTTCACAAGTCGTCTCCTGGAGCGCCTCTCCAGGGGGATTTCTTCGTCCTCCTTTTCAGTTTCTTCAACCACGATGGCTGACTCTACTGCGGGCTGAGTCTTCTGTTTTTTAATAGCTGCCTTATGGGGAGCAGATGTACTTCTCTTCTTTGTCACTTTGGGAACAACGACAGCAGGTTCTGGAGAGGGGACTGGGGCGGAGGCAACTGTGTCCTCGAGAACATGTTCAGCTGATTCCATCTCAAAATGGCAGTCTTCTTAGCATGAGCCCTCTTCTGAGCAGCTGACAAGTTTGCCTTGAACATTTTCTTGTTCGCATGGAAGGGCTTCTCTATGCAAAGAGGCACACCCTTATTCACCATCAAGTAGCCCAAAATCAGTCCATATCCCAGGGAGTGCGCAGGCATCCCTTCAACCAGCTTCACATTTTGGACATTCTGACACAGTTTCTTGAAGATGAACTCACTCCAATTCACCTCCATGTCCTCCATAATGGCAATCATAACAATCAGCTTAGCTTGGGACAACTGATTGTATGACCCAAACTTCATCTCAACACATTTGGCCACCACATCCACCAGCTTGTGGTATTCTTCTTTGATGGCCTTCTTGGTAGCTTAGTAGTTCACCTTGTCAGCCACATCTGGCTTAACAATCTCCTTCCGTGCCTTCGTCCGATAGAACTCATTTCTAGTCGCTCCTTCGAGTCCATTGGATGGAAAATGCATAAACTTTGTCAAGTCAGTCGCAACCAACTTAATCTCCTTCCCATTCACATGGGAGTAAATGTCGTCGTCGTGAACAACCACATTCACATAAAACATGGCAACCTCCTCTTGGAAGGTCCGCGTCATCTCCAAAGATAAAAATTTCTTCAGCCCAATTTATTCCAAATGGCGGGCTATTTTCTCAGCCAATACCTTGTCCTCTGATTGCTTGACAATGCCTTAGAAATCCACAAGGGAGCCGATGTGGATTTCTCAGTGAGTTTGGTAAATTCAAGAGCAGCTTGTTTGGGTGCCATTTTGATTTCTCAAGATTTTTTCGAAGAGCTGTAGGGTTTCTTTTGCAGAGAAAATTTCAGGAATCTGAAAGCTTAGAGTGAAAGTGAAGAGAGAGAATAAAATTTTGGATATATATAAGACTTGAAAGGATGATTTCGAAATCTCAAAGATTTGAAAGTTAATCAACGGCCAAGATCAAATCTTTCAACATGCATTAATCACGTCGCATTTAATGCCGCAACATTTATATCCAATCATAAGTAGACCATCGCAGCTTTTACCGCACAACATTTAATGATGCTGACATCAAGTGTAAAACATTCCCACTTAATTGCAAATGACTTTGTTTTGTCACTTGGTACGTAAATGATTCAGCTTTCTTCATTTATGACTTAACTCTGCTTCTCTCTTCCTTCTATTTGATGAATGAGATTCAATCGGCCCGCCTAACTCGATTCTCATTTGAACAACTATAAAGTTATTTCACTTTGCTGGATGAGTGAAACTCTTCTGATATGCAATTCTCCCATTTTTCACTCTGTTGAATGAGTCTTCTGAGCATATTAACTTAGCTCAATCAAACTAAGCTCATTCTTAAGTTCTTCAAATCTTGATTCACATAAGGGCTTTGTGAATATATCAACTAGCTGCTTCTTAGTTGATATGTAGTCCAATGTGATGTCTTTCTTTTCAACATGATCTCTTATGAAATCATACCTGACATCAATGTGCTTTGTTCTTGAGTGCAATACTGGATTCTGAGTGATTGCAATGGCACTTGTGTTATCACACATAATTGGAGTTTCTTTTTCTTCTATGTCATAATCTCTTAGTTGTTGCCTCATCCATAAAACTTGGGAACAACAGCTGCTTGCGGCAATATACTCTGCTTTAGATGTGGATGTAACTATTGAATTTTATTTCTTGCTGAACCAAGAAACCAATCTATTTCCTAGCATTTGACATGTACTAGATGTACTTTTCATGTCAACTCTACATCCAACATAGTCTAAGTCTGAGTATTCAATCAACTTGAATCCACTTTCTTTTGAATACCATAAGCCAATTTCTTGGCTACCCTTCAAATATCTCAGAATTCTCTTAGCTGCAGTCATATGACTTTTTTATGGAGCAGACTGAAATATGGAACATACACCTACAACAAAGGTGATGTCTGGTCTACGTAATGAGTGCTCTCTATGTAATCTAATCAACTGCCTTTCCTTCTGCATCCATATCCATATTTGCAGAAGTATTCATGGGAATTTTCACAGATGACTTCTCTTCCATACCAAATTTCTTCATTAAATCTCTGGTATATTTGGTTTGACTTATAAAGTTCCATCCTTCATTTGATTGACTTGAAGATCTAGGAATACTAGTCAGCTCTCTCATCATACTCATCTTAAACTTCCCTTGCATAAGGTTTGGGAATTTGTCACACAGCTCTTTGTTTGTGGATGCAAAGATGATGTCATCCACATAAATTTGAACAAGCAGTATACTCTCTCCATCTTGAATTCTAAAGAGTGTTCCGTCAACTTTGCCTTTGGTGAATCCATTGACTATTAGAAATTGAGACAATGTATCATACCATGCTCTTGTGCTTGCTTCAAACCATACAATGCTTTCTTGAGCTTGTAGACCTTATCTCCAATAGTGTTCAACTCAAAACATGGGGGTTATTTCACATAGACTTGTTCTTCTAAAAGTCCATTAAAAAATGCACTGTTAACATCCATTTGGTAGACTGTGAAATTCTTGTGTGCTGCATAAGCAAGAAACATCCTTATTACTTCCAATCTGGCAACAGGTGCAAAGGTTTCATCAAAATCTATTCATTCTTCTTGGCAATACCCTTTGGCTACCAATCTTACTTTGTTTCTTACAACAGATCGTTCCCCATTCATCTTGTTTCTGAATACCCACTTTGTAGCAATAATATTTTGGTGGGTAGACCTTTAAACCAATTCCCAAACTTTATTCCTTTCACACTGATTCAACTCTTCCTGCATAGTTAGAATCCAATTAGTGTCATCCAATTCTTGTGACACATCATTTGGCTCAATTTGAGAAATGAAACAAGTAAACATGGCTTCATGTTGAGTCCTGAATCTGGTTCTTACTCCTTCTTTACATCTCCAATGACTAACTCTGTGGATGGTCTCTCAACTATCTCACATCTGGTTGGAGTAAGTCTGCATGGTTGAGTTTTCATGTAGCTAAATTGTCTTGTTCAACTTCTTCTTGATCTTCATAATTTAGCTGCAAGCCTTCCAGCAGTCTCTAAGATTCACTATCTCATCCTTATTAGGATCGAGTCTTCTGATACTTACTTTAGCATCGAGACTCTTTTGAATGGTCAGTTGATTCATCGTTTCAGCTAACTTATCAATGTCTTCTCCATTTACATTAGGTTCATCAAAAACCACATGGATAGACTCTTCCATGACCATAATCCTCTTATTAGAACTTTGAAAGCTTTACTCTCTGCTGAGTATCCTAAGAATATACCTCCATCAGATTTAGCATCAAAAGCTTTCAAGTTGTCCTTGCCATTGTTGTGAATAAAATACTTGCTTCCAAAGATATGAAAATATCCCACATTAGGCTTTCTTCCTGTCCAAATTTCATAGGAGATTTTGGATCGACGACTATTTATCATACACCTATTCTAAGTGTAACAAGCAGTGTTAATGGCTTCAGTCAAAATCTCTTAGGCAATCCAGCTTCAGCTAACATGGTCCTTGCAGCTTCCTTGAGGGTTCTGTTCCTTCTTTCAGCTACTCATGAGCAATACCATTCTCTATGCAATACTAAGTTATAATTCCGTTGATAAACTCAGTTCCTCTATAAAACCTTATCTTGATAATGGTTTGGCTCTTTTCATTTTGAACTCTTATGATAAGCTGTGGAAGCTTTTGCAAAGTTTTCTTCTTTTTACACATAAAGATGGTCCATATGTATCTAGAATAATCACCCACCACCACTAAGGTGTATTTCTATCCACTTATGCTTGGTGGTTCAACAGGTCTTAATAAATCCTTATGCAATAGATGTAAGATCCTTGGTGAGAAAGGACTTAGCTTATCCTTGAATGAAGACTTGATTTGCTTTCCTTCTGGCATGCATCACATATGTTTTGTTTATTGTACACTGACTCTGGCAATCCTTCAACTAGATGACTCCTTGCTAGCTTGTTGATTGTCTTGAAATTTATGTGACTCAGCTTTTTGTGCCACATCCAGCTTGACTCAACTGTGCTTTTTGCTAACAGGCATGTACTTGTTGTAGAAGTAGACCAATCCACTATATATATATTTTTCATTCTTGTTCCAGATAGCACAACTTCACTTGTCTCAACATGTTTGATTTGGCATACACCCATATCGAATCATACATTATAGCCTTTATCACAGAGTTGGCTGATACTCAGCAGAATGAAATTCAACCATTCAATATAAGCTACATCTATGATTTCCAATCCATTTTTCTTTATGGATCCAATGCCTCTAATTTCCCCTGGAGCTTCACTCCCTCCAAATATGACTTTTGCTTCTCTTGGCTCCTTGAAGTTTGATAGATTCTTTTTATTCCCAGTCATATGTCTGGAACAACCACTATCCATGTACCAGGTTCCTTGGCACTCAGTTGTTCCTGAACCTGCAATCCAGGGAATCAAGTTTTAGGTTACCAAACCTGTCTGGGTCCTGAGGGGTTAGCACTATAAGGTGATCCAACCAACCTATAGCCAAATGATCTGTCTCTAAGAGGTTTCCACATATCAGTTCCATAATCATAATGAATTTTATCAAACTGCTTAGAAGGTTTAGGAACATACAACTGTCTCTTTTGTTTGTATGCCTGTGTATGTGCTTGTGCATTTGCTTTCTTTGGATAATATGGAAACTTTTATGCTCTATAGGCATTGTGTTTGGGTGCATAAGTGTGCTAATACTGATTTCTTTTCCTTGGGAATGACCTATATTGAGTTTGAGGTCTTTGCCACTTGGGCTTGTATCCCATAGGACTTGGTTGATATTTCATTTGATGGTTCTAGTCAGCCTTTGTAGGGTAGTTTCTACCATTCTCTTCATACGATTTCTTTTGGGAAACCTTTGTGGCATTTGGAAGTTCTGCTTTGATTTCACATAATATTTTTTATTTGGAGTGTGCTGATGGGATTTTGTAAATTTCATTTTCAGCTGCCCTTTCAACAAACTCAGATGGCTTCTTACGCTTGCCTTTATAACCTAGGCCAGCATGTGTGTCCTTGTGATTGTGTATGGGTGCAACATATGGTGCTTTTGGCTTTTGGATTCCCCCATTGCTTGAGGATTCTTTTCCCATTACCACTCTGGGAGTTTTTCCATTGACAAAGGAATTAAATTCTAAGCCTGCTTTATCTCCAATTTCTTTCTGTTTCATCATCAATTCATCCAATGTTTTGGATGACTTGCTGAGTGATGCAATCAAAATTTTCAATTCTTTCCTCCTCTTTTTCTTTTCAGCCTAAGTTTGCTTTGACCTTAGCTATCTCAACATTTAACTCCTTGTTCTCAATATCAATGTGACTAAGAGTACTCATCTCTTCAATTGTGAGTTTTGACTTTTCGGCTTGGTCAAGTTTTCCACATATAGGAGTGTGTGTGAGGATTTCATATGCTCAAAGTCTTTCATCATTTTGTCTAATGAATTATAAAGATCCGTGGGTGATGATGTATGTGTGTCATTATCACTATCATCAGAATTTGAGCTAGATGAGTTAGAATTTACCTCATCTTCTTGTTCCTTAGCCATGAGACAAATCAATGCCTCTTCATCTATGTTAGATGAGTAATTTGCTTCACTGTTGTTTGACTCAGCAGTCTCCTTGCACTTAGCTGTATCTGGTTCAACAGCCACCATAACTTTCTTTCTTTCATGTCTTCTTTCCCTGAAGACTTTCCTATCCTCTTCATTTCTGTATTTGTTGACTGGTTGATAAGGACAGTCAATTGCAAAGTGTCCTGGTTGTCTGCAGTTCCAGCACAGGTTTTCAACTCTCATGGGCTCAACTCTCTTTGGGGTTCTTTCTTCGCTGCTCTTGGAAAGTGCTGAATGTCTTTTGGAGGATTCACCCTTGTTTCTTTTATAGTTTTTATTGAAGAACTTGTTGAATCTTTTGACCATTAGGGCTATTTCCTCTTTGTCTATGATGTCTTTGGATTATGTGCTTTTTGATTCTCCAGCCACAAGAGCAGCCGTCTTGGGTACAACTATCTCATCTTGCTCATTTCTTTTGAGCTCAAATTCATAGGCCTTTAAATAATTAAATCTGAGAATAACTCATGGTTGGAGATCCTTGTTAAGTCCATAGAATGCCTAAGGGCCATCACCTTCATTTCCCACTCAGCTGGGAGTGATCTTAGAAATTTCATACACATTTTATTTTGTGTATATTCATTTCACAGAGCCTAAAGATCATTTGTAATCTCAGTGAATCTAGCATCTAGCTGATCCAGTATTTCACCTACAAGCATTTTGAAGTTCTCAAACTTCTGTACAACAACAATCAACTTGTTTTCCTTAATCGCTTCCGAGCCTTCGCAGACAGGTAAGATTTTTCCATATGTCACGAGCAGTCCTACAAGATTCAACTTTATTAAACATTGCTTTGTCAAGAGTTTTATATAAAATATCATTGGCCACATTGTCCAAGTTATATCTCTTTCGATCTTCATTGGTCCATTCGCTTCATTGGTTTTCAACCATAGCAGCCTTTCACCGCACCATTCTCAGCTCTCTCACCGTGTTCACTTTTGTGATTTGTATGGGTCCATCTTCTATTGCAAACCCCATTTCATCATGCAAAGGTCTTTGAGAGATGTGCCTCGCATATGAATTTTATAATCATCAAGCTCTTCCACAATGAACGGGAATGCGAGACATATTTTCTTCCATGATAATTACTTTTGAAAGAGGGTTTAAACATAGTCAAGTGTTGATCTTTGAAAGATCGAGATCTAGTTCAAGAAACTGTGGAAGGTACTTTGAATCAACCGCTCCGATACCACTTGTAGGTCCCAAAGAGTGTTAAGTCTAGAAGGGAGGGTTGAATGACTTAACCAATTTTTTTGATTTTCATCATAAATTAGAGTTTTTACACAAGTAGCAAAGCTAAGTCTTTTTAAGACAACTAGATTCAACCTCAACAGAGAGTTAACCACTCAACGCACTGATCGAGCCGTTGATAGAGTAACTTAGTTGAGTGAAGCGAACTCTTTTAAAAATACAAATTTATCACGATTGAGTCAAGCAAATATAAATCAACGGAAAAAATGTACATAATTAAAGTGCTGAAAATAAAAGACACAAGGCAATTTTATAGTGGTTCGAGGATGGGGTAATTCCTCTACTCCACTCTTCTCTAACTCCTGGAGGTAATCCACTAATGCAACAACTGTTACAAAATGGATACAAATGGGGTCTAAGTAGCCTTGATCACATAGCTAGCTCTACTTTTAGGACTCAACTTCTTCGTAAGGCACTGGCTCACTACTTCAGCCTTCTTCAAACCCTTCTGACTTGATCATGTAGCCCTCCGATGGATTCAAAGCAGGTTCTAACTTGAATCTCACAAAGACTTCATTCACTTCGTGGATGTGTAGACCCTTTTGTTCTTGAAAACAATTTTCCTCTCAAGCAGTTGAAGTTTTTCTTCCTTCACCAAGAGTGTTGGATAGATTCACTTCGAAATTCAGGTTTTGAGGATTAGAATGAATAGCTTGAGAGTGTTTTGCTTGCTTTTCTCAGATGTTTGTTTTTGCCTTAGTAATTGCTTGTATGTGTCTCGTACATCTCTCATATTATTCCTCAACCTTTTATAATGACTATTTGAAAAAGTGTCCGTTGGAGAGAGAAACATTTTTCAAACTTCACTTCTTGATCGTTGGCTTGTCTTATTGTGCAACTTTTGATGTTAACCCTTTCTTAATTTAATGCTCGCAGTCGCCCAAACTCTCGCACGTTTTTCTCGCGAACATCCCATTTGCTCTCAACTACTTGCACTCTTTCAGTAAGACAACTTTAAGATTGTAGTCTATCCCCTTACCATTTTGGGTAAGTCTTTGATTTTTTATTCCAACGGAATTCTTCAGTTTTATTCGAGTCTTTAAGATACTTTACCCATTTATTGAGTCTTCTCCATACATCTGGGATGACTCAGCTGTTAGTCTGATGACTAACACAACTTCTTTACTTGACTGATACTCTTCTTCGATACTCAACTGCAACTCAGTTTTTTACCCTTCTCAACCCACAATTGCTGGTCAGGGAGATTGTTGTATAGTTACATCGGTACTAAAGGGTTCTCTCTCTAGTGCATGCAATTACACCTCCAGTATGTGCGATTTTTCCATACGTTGTCCAGGTTTTTGCTTCAAATTTCTGGTGGCTCTATGGCGGAGCCACTCATCCTTGGACTGACGTCCAACTTCAAGCCACATGTTCGATTGCAGATCCTTCATCCTCCACGCCTCCAGCACCAGCCCGCTTATGCCACCATGCACCCATTATCCATGCACACAAAGATCGTGTGCTTTTGATCACACATCCACCGGATTAATCACACCATAATCATACTTGGTCCCTCCATCTTCAATGCCTATGCCCGCTGCTGCCATTAATGAGGGATTGGAGATCAAGGGGGCGGTTACTCCTCATCCTTTGAAGAATCCCCATCATGGGGCGGCGGCTCCCACTTCTCCCCATGGTCGCCGCATGCCATGGGGGGCCGACTTCTTGTGGCTCCTTATAGGGGCCAGCTTGCTATGCCACCATCTAAGGACGCTCCTGTGAGGGTGATAACCCCGGGTCGCTGTCGCTGCCCGCATGGAATCCCGCCTCGCATGCCATCGCACGATGCTATTTCCAAATATGTCGCTGGGATTGTTGGAAGCTCTTCCTAATGACTTTCGCTTATGAATCGAACCTCGACTTTTCGGCTCATAAAGCTAATGCTCATGCTAATTTGGGTAACACTTTTGCTAAAATTGTTTCGTAATACCCATGCAATGGATTCAACTCCTCGTGCCCCAGGTAATTTCACCTCATTTTCCCATATAGTTTCCTAAGAAGATGCATTCTATCCCTAAACCCGTTAGGAAGGGAGATTATTATATTGTGACTACCGATTAAAACATTTACCATCAACGCCTTGTCGAATTTTCTTATTCCTTGATTGGGAGGGTGATTTTGGGAAAAGGTAATAAGCCATGGGCGACTATGCTTTTGCATAAACGCTATATGAGATATGGGGTATTAAAAATGATTGAAACTAATTCCCTTGGGCAAGGGATATTTTTGTGTTAAATTTTTTAATGCGCATGATTGATCTCATGCCCGCCATTTATCAATTGGGTGCTTAATCCGGTGCTATTCGTTGTTCTCACTGGTCTTCGATTTCAATCCATACAAGGTTCACACCTCAGAGCTGTGGTATGGGTCCGCATCTTTGAGCTCACTGAATATCGGGATCCTAACACTATCCCTGGGATTGCCGGTGCTATTGGTAACTGATAAATTGATCATCGATCGCTTGATGGATCTCTCATGAATTTCATTCATGTGTGGTTGATATTGATCTCGCAAAACCTCGAGGATCATATTATGGTGGAACGGGTTGCCGTTGTTCATTTGTGTGTTAGCTATAAAAACTAACAGCGTTTTGTTTTAAGTGTAATGTTACGGGACATTTGACGCTTTCTTATCATCTTACTTCTACGAGAACCCGGCACGGAAAGGCACACAAATCCTGACCTTGGATGTTCCAGGGCTCCAGAGGGACGTCCAAATTCAGTTCAAAGGGGACATTCCAAAGTTCGCAAAGTTTGTTGTCCTATGTAGCAGGACAAGGGCAAGGCCACCGATGACTCAATGGGAAATACGGGTTTGACTATGCGGCCGGGCTCCCCCTCCTGCGCAATTGTCACTTGCGCTACTAACATACACCTTGGTAATGCATTTGAAGTGCTTGCTTCAGATGATGCCCCAGAGAAGCAATCCACAAATTCCCATACAGATTTACCCACTCGACATTCGGTTCCCAAGGCTCCATCTTCCACCACCGGTTCCTTCTCTACAAATCTGTCTCTTACGATACACCCATTGGAGAAGCTTATCCGTGCTCTTAGTCGCATCTTCCGGGACAACTCCCTGGATTCGTCCAAATCCAGATTGCTTCAGAATGTTGTTCAGGGCCCATCTCCGGCTATTCATGACCTCACCATAGAGTCGGATCACCCATCGCCCAATGAATTAGATTTTGCAGCTTCAAAGTGATGGACGGATTATGCAGATGAGGTTGCTAACGCTCAATCGTCGGATTCTGTGACACACCACACACTTTTTACCGTGCATTTGATATGGGCGGCTCCACCCCCTCTATCTCAATGAATTGCATCTTATGGAATATCCGGGGGATTGGGAACATTGCTTCTCCTAATGTTCTTAAGGCTTTATGTCAGAAGCATAAACCTTCTATTTTGGCTATCTGTGAACCTAAGGTGGACATTTCTTCGATTTTGGATTCCTACTGGAGTAGTCTGGGATTAAATTTCGTGACTCAAAAGTTTTGAGCCAACGGTCGGGCTGATATTTGGGTATTCCGTGATTCAGGCATCTCTGTTTTGCAACAGGTTTGGTCTTCTTCTCAGTTCATTGTTATGCAGGTTCAATTGAGTTCTATGATTTTTCATATTGGTTTTGCTCATAGTTTATGTGATCAGATTGCTCGGCGCACACTTTTGTTGGATTTGAGAAATTTGGGTCTTGATGATCTATTACTTATTGGGGATTTTAACGCTGTTTTGGGTCATCATGAGTACTCGGGTAGTGGTACTTTATCCCAGGCCTCTTGTCAGGATTTCAGATAATTTTTAGAGGATGCTTGTTTGTTCTCTCGCATGCATCACGGGAATTCATTCACTTGGTGCCCCCCACACCCCTATCACTTCTCCAGGCTAAGTTGGATCGGGCCCTGACAACGTGTCGATTTTTCTCTCTTTGGCAAGTTGTCAGGGGTTTGGTTCTGCCTTGTATTGGCTCGGATTACCATCCCATTTTGGTTTCTTGCTAATCTTATATTAACAGGGTCCTGTTCCATTTCGCTTTCCAGTGTATGTGGGTTTATCATGATTTATTTTGAGATCTCGATTACTTTTCTTAGGTCTTTCCATGTGCTCGCCCAATCCTCTACTATGCGTCATGTAGAAGCTTAAAGGGTTGCGTTAGGCTATTAAGGTCCTGGAATATAGATGTTTTTGGGGATGTTAATCGTATGGTTGTGAGTCGATGGAGAAAGTTCATCGATTCAGCAGATATTGAGACCTCGGGCTTTACACCGCTTCTTCGGGACTTAGAACTCAAGCCCAAAACGCTTTGTCCCACACACTTTTATTACAATCAATTCCTTAAGCAGTAAAGCCCACTCGGCCTGGCTTAAGGATGTGGATCATAATACAACATTCTTTCATCATCGCTGCCAAATTCGTGAGTGGACGCAGGATTCGGGATTCGTGGTCCGATGATCGATGGTAGTTACTCTGATGATCCATCTATTCTTGGGAATCACATTATATCCTTCTATAAGGAGTTATTCACGGACACATGGGGTACCATTTCGGATAACGTTAGTTTGACTGTTATTCCTTCGGATTCTGAGATTAGGGAAACAGTTTTTGATATGGGTTCGCAGCTTCTCCTAGCCTCGGACGGTTTCAATGGGATGTTTTATCATCAATTCTGGGATGTTATCTCATGAGGTGTCCGATGCTATCCGCTTTTTCTTTATTAGCTCGCCCCTACCTCCGGTTGAACGCTATTTTTATGGTGCTCATTCCTAAAACTAAGGATGCTAATACTAGTGAGAACTTTCGGCCGATTGTTATGAGTAATATTCTTTTCAAGATTATTACCAAGATCTTGGCTACTCGTTTGGGCTCAATTATTTCTGCTTATTTATCTCCTACGCAGTTCGGGTTTATTCCGGGCAGGCAGATTCACGATTGCATCTCGATGGTTTCAGAAGGCTTCAATGTTTTGCATGGTCGTAATGATGATAATATGATCTTGAAGATTGATATCCGTAAGGCGTTTGACACGTTAACGTGGGGATTTTTACTTCACGTCCTGCACCGGTTTGGTTTCTCGAAGATTTTCATTCACTGGGTTGATGTTATTCTTCTGTCTTCCAGAATTTTGGTTTTACTGAATGGGACGCCTGCTGGGTGCTTCTCTTGTTTTAGAGGTGTGAGACAGGGTGATCCTCTATCCCCGCTACTATTTTGCATTGCGGAGGAGGTACTGAGCAAATTCATTGAGGCAACGGTTACTCAGAATTAGTTAGGGCCGTTCATTGCACCTACACATGTCATTTTTCATTTTTCAATTATTTACGCTGATGATATTGTGATCCTAACCTTATATGCAGATATATCGGGTCAGGCTTTCAACCCTCGGAATTCTAAAATTTACTTCGGCTCCCGGGTCTCAAATTACGTGCGTGGGCAGGTTCAGACTATCATGGGTATCTAGCCCGGGGTCTTCCCTATGGTTTATTTAGGAGCCCTGATATTTAAAGGTGCCCCTAAAGCTGCGGATTTACAACTCGTCTTTAATAAGTTGATTCTAAAATTTAGAAGATGGAAAGGTACTTCTCATTATCTTGCTGGTCGAGTTTGTCTTGTTAATTCAGTGATTACCAGTTCGTTTGTGCACACGATGATGGTTTACAAGTGGACTAGATCCTTGCTCAAGCAAATGAAAAGGGCCATGCGTAATTTTATTTGGTCTATGGATGTTAATGCTAAGGGTTCAGTGGTGGTTAATTGGAATTGATGTTGCACACCTCGGGCTGAAGGGGCTTGGGCGTCAGATCCATTACTGTGGCTAATACTGCCTTCCTGATGAAGCTGGGTTGGAAATTTATGAATTTAGACTCTGTGATTTTCAAAACTCTTAGAAAACGTTACTTTACCTCGGATGATTCGATCCGCGGTCGCTCATCACTTCATCTATTTGGAATGGGATTAGGCCTTGTATTGCTGGATCGCTTAGATGATTCTCGCTGATCCTCGGGGTAATTTCGAGGTTTTATTCTGGCTTGACAACTGGCTAGATTACTCTATTGCAGACAGAATTGGTATTCCTCAGGAGTACAAATATTTATTTCGACATCGATTTTGAGTACTTCTATGATGAGTCCTAGCACTTCACATTTCCATTCGTTGAGACTTATTTCGATCGTCCGGATATTGTTCGTGTCCCCATCACTCCTTCTTCTGAGGACAAGCGGTCCGTTGAACTCGAGGATGAGAATGTTACTTCAAAGTCGCATATTCTCATATTCGCCCCATTCCCGACAGGTACCCAACGGGTTCTTCGATTTGGTCGCTTAACATTCCGTAACCTTGGTCGATGGTGGTGTGGCGTGCCATCCACAATCGGCTAGCAATATTGGACTTATTGCGTCCTAGGGGGAGTTTCATAAGGCCCTCGATCTTTGCTTTTGTTACGCCTCCGCAAAATCGATTGACCATTTATTTGTCTCTCGTGTATTTGCAGGGGCTCTTTGGCATTGATTTTTGGTTCATTTGACGCTCACCTCTTTACGACTTATAAGCTTTAATGAATTTCTGGTGCGTTTAATGAATTTTGGTTTTAGTGAGCGGGTTGCTTTCTTATGGTGTGTGGTTGTTTTGGCATATCCCGAATGAGTTGGTCTTTAATAATAAACTCTGGATGTTGGACGCAAAGAATCCTCCATCTTCGCATTCTCATCATCGAATCTGCTTCTCTAGATCGGGGTTGTATGAATGTAGGTCCCAAGGGGTGTGAGTAAGGTTTAGAAGCGGGGGGAGGGGGGGTTGAATAAACCTTATCAAATTTTCGATTTTTATCCTTTTAAAATTACAACATAGTTGACTCAAACAGCTGTGTCCTTGAGGGACAACTAAGTTGGTTATTCAGCTAAGTTAGCCACTCAGAAAACTCGATAGAGCTGTTGATAGAATAACTCAGCTGTTTAACCTAAACTTAACTTGGCTGGTTTGGTTTCATCAGCGGAAGACTTAAAACCCTTGATTTGTTTTAAGTTTGTTTTAACACTTGATTTTTAGCACTTGGTTAATAATCAGTTGGATAACAAATATGATTCTAACAGCAGATATGATGTAAGTATGCAAGAAAGTAAATGTGCTGAAAGTAAATGACACAACAATTTTTATAGAGGTTCGAAGATGGGGTAATTCTTCTAATCCTTTCTTCTCCAACTCCTGGAGGAATCTACTAAGTAACAGATCAATTTACAAAGTGGTGAACAGTCTGGAGACAACCTTGATCACACAGCTGGCTTCTCTTGCGACTCATCTTCTTCACAGGGCAGCTGCCTGGCTACTTCAGATCACTTATCAAGTTCTTGGATTTGATCACGAAGACCTCCAACAAACTTGATACTTGGTTCGACCTTGAACCTTTCTACAATCCTTGAACTTGGAAAGTAGACCCCTTTTTTATCTTCAAATATTTTCCTCTTCAACTGATTGAAGTTGTCTCTCATTCACAGCTTGTGTTGGATCGAGTTTCTTCGAGTTTTAGGCTTGAGGAATATCTTGATAAGCTTTGAGAATATTGCAGGTTAAATGCTTGAATATTGCTTGCTTGTTCGTGGTTCAGGTCATCAAGGTAACCTCTTCTCAATAAATTCCTCAGCCTTTTATAGTGCACTTTTGAAATTTTACCCGTTGAAGAGATAAGCTAATTTCAAAAGTCACTTATGTTCGTTGGCTTGTCTTGTTTGCGTCCTTGATGTTGACATTTCCTCATATTACATGTCTTGCATCATTGAAGATTTTTCGACACACCGTGCAAGTGCTTCCCATTCGTTTATTCCTTTTGCAGTGGGACTAGCACTTTACACTGACAACTTTGACATGTTACTATTCTCGAGTAACATTCTTGACTTTTAATCAATGGATCTAAGTCGTTTGTCTTAACTAGATCGGCTGTTTTTACCCCTGTGTGACTTGAGTCGCTTCACTATTGGATGACTCAATTGTCACTTCAACTTTGAGAGTGGCTTCTTGAGATAACTTGACTGACACTTCTTATAGCTGTTCCTCAGCTGATACTCCTTCAGTAGAGTCTTTGACTTCCTTCTTGGCCATACTCAGCTGTCACACAGCAGAGTCTTCAATCCAGTTCGCAGTTAACTTCTTGTATTCCTTGGCATAACTGACTTGACTCAGCTTTTCCAGCGCTATCTATTACAATACAAATTACAAGGAAAATGGGGTGCCAACTTCCTAGTTTAAGTTTTACATGGTATCATCAAAATCTACTTAATAAATTTCCTAACAATTTCCCCCTTTTTGATGATGCCAAAACTTAAAAACATTCAACAAAACATAAACATCAAAGATACACAGATAATGCAGTAACAAAGAATGTATGCTTAAAATAGATCGTTTTATTGATCATAGCATTCTTGTCCTGTATACAGCTGTTTACATTTGCTATCAGAGCATTCTTTATCAGGGCAATATACATATCTAAGCTAAGATACAAGAATACATATAGAGTGAAAAATTACAGAAAATTCACTAAGTATATTACAGACGACTTACATGAATGTATTTACAATAGTAATACATGAAGGGGTTTGCAGCAACACTTCAACACCTTCACTGCTTCCTTCTTCTTTGTTCATCAGCTCTCTTGCGCTCCTCATCGTCATCAACTCTTTTCCTCTTTTTCTTCCCTTTTTTTCTTCTTTTCATAGGCCCGTTTAGAAGCATCATCCCATTGCTTCCTCTCGAGCCATTGTCGAGTTTTCCTTTCATTCTCCTCTTCTTGTCATCTCACTGCCTCAGCGTTCTTCCTTGCCACTTCCCGGTTGGCTAGGTGATCATATCCAACCCAATAAATTAAGCCTTTCTTGATCTACGAATTCAACGTCCTTGGGTTTTGGTCAAGGTAGCGAACCTCTTCCACCACCACTTCTTCCTCTGCCAGACTCAACTCTTCCTCTGCCTCTGGGTGTGTACTGCACGGGAGTCTTCTACTTTCCACCTGAGTGACTGCTGGAACACTGTTGTTTTTCAGCTTCTTTGCACAAAGCTAAACCTTTCTCCCAAGATAAATCCTGTGCTTGGGCTGTGAGCCATTCCTTGGAAATAGCCTTCTGATTCAAGGGTTTTGAACTCTTCAACCGATCTAGGCTCAAATCCATCATCAGGTATATCATCCTGATCATTTCCAATCGAAGACCACCATATCGCTTCAACACTTCGAACGCGAGCATCCCGCTTTTAGAGAACTCCTCAAACCTTGCTTCAATAATTTTCCTTTTCTCCGACATTGGTACAACAGGTGCTCAATTGTTAGGGTCACAGGGGAGTTTGCTCGTGGATGGAGGCAGAATATGACCTTGCCGGGGTTTCAAACTTAACATCAAAGTCGATTCTTCGAACTTTCCCCTCACCGCTTTAACCTTTCTTCACAATCGCTTTTCATCTCAGCCGCGTCTTTCTTCAATTTCTCTTCTTTCAATCCCTTTAGGGACTCCTCTTTCCCCTTTTTGGCATCATCAAAGGATAGAGAGACCCCAGGGAACATGTTTCCAAGGAGAAAGTCCAGTCTGTTAATCGTGGAATCGTGCTTGGAGTTTGCTGCATCAGATGCGGTTCGAATTCCCGATCGAATTTCCTTAGACTCAGCTCTTAATATCTTCATTTCAGCCAAGAGTGGGCAGAATGTCATTCATTGCATTTTCGAGTCTGAGGATCTCATTCTTATGAAAATGTTGCAGCAACTCCATGTCATTTTTGTGAGACTGGGCTATTCCTTCAATGTATTCCTTCATCCGCTGCCTGATCATGGAGTTATCCGCACTCATACGAGCATTCTTCCATATAAGGCTTTGAAGTATCGTACTTGCTCGATGTGCATTCTCGACCCGCACCGATCGGTGCCTGCTCGATCATGTCGTTGTGTCCATTCTCGACTCGCACCACGATCCCTCTCAAGTCTCATTGTGAGAGTGGCATCGCGATTGTCCAGGCGTAAATCCAGTGAGGCCTAGTGTCGTTCAATATTCTCAATCTCTTCACAGAGCTTTTTGAAGACTTCACAAATCTCAGCTGTCTCGCCCGATTCTTGGCTCACCGCCACTGCGGTCAAAATCAAAGTATATTGGAACAATCGTGTCGGTGGGAATGATGGGATCTTCTCTGACAGTGTATCTTCTTTGTTCAGCCTATCTCTTCCTGATGCGGTGCATCTTGGTGAATGGAAACATGTCTTGAAAGACATCATCACATACATAGGGAATATCTGTATCTCGACCCTTCGTTGCCTTCCCTAGATGAAGTATAGTGTAGTCAACTCTCGATGCCTCTGTTGTGGGAACTTCATCGGCAATGTTCACAACTGTGTGAGCTTGTGACAGAGCTGACGGAGTTGTTACTGCTGCAACTGTGGAAGCCTGCGCAGATGACTCGGTTCCAGCTGGGGCTTTTGGATTGTCTTGCCCAACTGACTGAGCCTTAGATGTCTTAACAGCTTCCTCGGTCTTAGTAGGCTTTTCTAAATGAATTACCTCTTCCTCTGCTGCATCATCAGCGTCATCAGATGATGAGACTTGCGGAGTTGGATCATCATCAAAGTTAAATTTCATGCGAGCCAATTTCTCACTGATTTGGCTCTTGGTCTTGAGAACATCCTCAACTGGGTCCGTATGATCTGCAAGTGGAGTGGACTCAGCTTCATCTTCTGATCCCAAAAAGGATGTGTCTAAGTTTTCCTGGGAATCATGCATCACCACTGTCTAGAGGAGGAATGTTTTGTGCATCTTGATCTTTACCCAGGGAAGTCTCAACCTCCCTTAGGCCTTCAACACCCCCAACAGACTCAACTGCTGCGAGGCCTTCAGTGTTCCCTTCGACAGTCTCAGCTGTCTTAAGGTCTACGACATTGGCATCCATAGGAGTCTCAACTCCTTGGATTGCACTTTCTGTGCCCAGAGTGTTAACTCCCAGGGAATCACCAACATTTGCGTCGACTGTGATAACAGCGTCATTGGCCTTCAAAGCAGCTGACACTTCAATCGGGACATACTCAATCGTCTCGAGCCACAATGTCACTCTCCTGTTGTTCACTCTCTTTCTCAGCTTCGCCTCCAAGCTTTATTTGTGTGTCTCCCACAGCAACCTCCAACCCTGCTGTGGTGGAGAGAGCTTCCCCCTCAGCTGGCACACCAACTGAGTGACTGATTGTGGGGTCACTCTGCTCCAGAGACACAACTTTATCCGTTGAGTGCTCAGCGGCAAGGGTGTAACACCTTCTACAGGGGTTGGCTCACTTGGGTGCCCAATCTCCAGCCTTCATCGCGGCTCCTTGGAGCCATCCTCCGATTGTACAGTGGGATGTGGGTGCAAAGAATATCTCGATGCAATCAGATCACCCTAGAGGATCAATTTGAAGGAGAGATTGTGAGGACTCTCCTGGGCCTTCAAACAGTTGTTGCTCATGCATGGCTCTAGATTCCCTCACAGCCTGCTACATACCTGACTTCTCTGGTGCAGCAGTGGGATCCTCATCACTTTCAGAGAACACATCAATATGTGTATGAGTGTGATCCGTAGAGCCTGTAAATTCGCATATTTTTTTTCCAATGCTCGGGCTGGCTCCTCAGCTTTATCCTTTACATCCGTCTTTATGATGCAGAGGATATCTATACAGTTTTCTTCGTCAAGGGCCTGTCGAACAGTTGCAACACTAAGAAATCGTAGCAACTCTTCTTCTTCTTCTCTGAACTCAGGGTGAGCGAACTGCACCCTTACGTGATCCAACTTCCATGCTCTCCATCTCGTAGATGTCGCTGGATGTCTGGATAAAGTGGAGAGTACATGATTACATCGCCATCATTGTCTTCTCCTTCTCCTCCAGTTTCTGGAATTGGAGGCAAGAGACCTTGCTCTTCCTCAGAAGCAGCAGCATCAGATGTGGGCGGAGAGATAACTTTTTCAACAACAGGTTCAGTTGTCTCAGCTGCTTCATCTTCCTTAGCTGTTTTTCGCACAGCTGGGCCTGCGGTTGATATCTGCTGATCACCATCAGTAACTTAGCAATTTCATCAATGACTTCTGGAGACTACTCTTCTTGATTACCAACAGTCTCGACTTCCTCTTCCAGCTGAGTGGCAGACTCAACCATCTTTTCAAGGTCAGAATGCCTGACCAGCCTTCTCTTTCTTGGACGAACCAGTGGGACTTCTGGTTCTGATACAGTAGATTCATCAGCAGTGGGGGCTTGGGCATTCTTCTTAGAGGGAGCTGCCTTCCTCGACTTGGCAGTCCTATTCTTTTTAACGACAGGAGAAGGGATTTGGGATTCCTTCTTAGTCTCTGCTGCAGGGGCAGGAGTCTCAGCTGCTCGGGCAGGGGACTCGGCTGTAGGGCCAGGTGCTATCGTTTTCTTAGCTGTAGGGTAAACTTTCATTGTCTGAGATGCAGGGGCAACTTTCTTCTTCGGGGGAGGGGTAGCAGCTGTGTCCTCGGGGTCAGCTGATTCCCCCTCACTGGTATCAGCTTTCTTCGCATGAGCTCTCTTCTGGGAAACAGATAGGTTTGCCCTAAACATTTTCTTGTTCATGTGGAAGGGTTTGCCATGACTAAGTGCAACACCCTTCACTTCCAGCAAATGGCCAATCACAAGGCCATATCCTAGTGAGCATCCAAAAGACCCATCATCCTTAAAGGTCTTGTTCAACAAATTATGGCACAGTCTGTTGTAGACAAACTCAGCCCAGTTGACCTTTTTCCCTTGCATGATTGCAGCCATGACGATCAGCTTTGTCTTGGATAGCTGATTGAAGCTGCCAAACTTCATGTCTACACATTTCGAGACGACATCCATCAGTTTGCGATAGTCGTCCTTCAGGAATTTCTTGTCACCGTGTAAACCACTTTAGCAAAGACACTCGGTTTGGCTACTTCCTTCCATCCAACAACCAAGTCAACATCGCCCAGATATTTCCTTCATGCCTTCCAAGGCAACAAGCAAAGGTTTCAAGAAGGTGTTTTGCACTAATGTTTATGTCATTCTTTGTGGACTAAGACTTGATTTCTTCGCTTCTTCACCGTTGAGATAGAATATAGCTACCTTTTCAAGGTAGGTATGAGAATACTCCATAGTCGTAAAGGCTTTGAGACCGACTTTTCCAACATCTCCGCTTATTTTTAGAACAAGGTCTCATCAAGACTCGCTTCACCATTCCATCGAAATCCACTAAAGAACCGGAGTGGATTTGCTTCGAGAGCTTCACATAATCAAACTTTTGAGCCATTTTCACCAAACGAAAAGTAAAGAACTTGCTTGAGAGAACTTAGGGTTTCTGAGAGAAAAAACTTTTCTTTGCTTGAAGATGAAAAGTTCGCGTAAGGTGAGAGAAATGTAAACTTCCGTATATAAGGGACGTGAAAGGACACATTTCGGATTTTGAAATTTTTGATCAAAATCAACGGCTCGGATTAGAACGTCAAAACCGCATTTAATTCCTCGCATTTAATGCAGCAACATTTATATCCAATCAAATAGCTTACTGTGGAGCTTTTACTGTGACCGTCATTATTACGCTGACGTCATCCTTAAAAACATTCCCGCTCATTTAAAACGACTGCATTTTTGTCACTTAGCTCATAAATGATTCAACTTATATCCAAAGTGACTTAACTCTGCTTCTCTCTTCACATGATGTAACTGAGCTGTCAGCTAACTTGATACAACCGACTTCCTGATAAGACTGTTTCACTTGGCTAAAGTGTGAAACATGCTCGCTTCTTATTTTCTCATCTTCTTTCTCTCGATTGAGTCTTTCGAGTTTAAATTCAGCTCAATTAACCCTAACTCATTCTTGAGCTCTTCAAATCTTGATTCACAAGAGGCTTTGTGAATATATAACCTAATCGCTTATCGGTTGAGATGTATTCCAAAGTGATGTCTTTTGTTTCAACATGATCCCTTATAAAATGATATCTGACATCAATGTGCTTTGTTCTTGAATGCAACACATGATTTTGAGTGATTGCAATAGCACTAGTGTTATCACACATAATTGGAATCTCTTTTTCCTCAATCTCATAGTCTCTCAATTGTTCTCATCCATAAGACTCGGCCACAACAGCTGCCCACAACTATGTACTCTGCTTCAGCTGTGGATGTTGCTATTGAGTTTTGTTTCTTACTGAACCAAGAAACCAATCTATTTCCAATCATTTGACATATACCAAGTACTTTTCCCGTCAACTCTACATACAAACCAAGGTTGCGTAAATCACTAGCGCTAGTCTGACGGGCAATGGACGCCTAGAAACACCAAGTTTTTCTTTTTTTTTTGTATTTTGGCCGATGTTTGCCGATTTTTGGCCGATTTATTTCGACTAGACCGCCAAGGCCAATTTTTTCCGATTTTTGCCGATTGTTTTGGCCGCCTAGGTCGCCTAGCCCACCTAGGCTGCCTAGGCGGGCACCTAGGCCAATTTTTGCCCGGACACAATTTTTTTTGCCAATTTTGGGAAAATTGGATTGGCCTAGGGGCGCCTAGTCGGCGCCTAGGCGACCGCCTAGGCCGTTTTTTACAACACTGCATATAGCATAGTATGAGTCTGAGTAACCAATTAGCTTGCATCCACCTTCCTTTGGATACCATAGGCCAACTTCCTGGCATCCCTTCAAATACCTTAGGATTCTCTTAGCTGCAGTCATGTGGCTCTCCTTGGGTGCAGATTGAAATCTTGCAACAAGAGCAAAGGTTTCATCAAAATCTATACCCTCTTCTTGGCAATACCCTTTGGCTACCAATCTTGCTTTGTTTCTCACCACAGATCCTTCCTCATTCATCTTGTTTCTAAAAACCCATTTTGTACCAATAACATTTTGATGAGTTGGCCTCTGCACCAATTCCCATACCTTGTTTCTTTCAAATTGATTCAGCTCTTCTTGCATGGCTTGAATCCAATGTGTGTCATCCAATGCTTGAGACACATATTTAGGCTCTATTTGGGAAATAAAGCAGGTAAACATTGCTTCATGCTGTGCTCTGGATCCGGTTTTTATGCCATCTCTAACATCTCCAATAACTAACTCGTGGATGGTCTCTCGCCCATCTCACATCAGTTGAAGCAAGTCACCGGATTTAGCCGCCTCGCTAAGTTATCTTGAACAACTCTTTCATCTTCATTCAATCGTAGACTTTCCATTGCCTTTGAGATTCAAACTATCTCATCTTCTTCTCGTGTTGATTGCTCTTACTTCAGCCTTCAACATAGGGACTCTTTTGCATAGTTGGATGATTCAGCTTGTCAGCTAACTTTTTGATGTCTTCTCCATTCACATTAGGTTCATCAAAAACCACATGGATAGACTCTTCTGTGACCATAGTCCTCTTGTTCAGCACTCTATAGGCTTTGCTCTCAGCTGAGTATCCCAAAAATATACCTTCATCAGCTTTAGCATCAAAAGCCTTCAAATTCTCTTTGCCATTGTTATGGATGAAACATTTACATCCAAATATCCTGAAATAGGGAGTCTTGGTCAATTGCCTGTTGATCATGCATCTATTTTGAGTATAGCATGCTGTGTTAATGGCTTCAGCCCAAAATCTCTTAGGCAATCTAGCTTCAGCTGACATGGCTCTTGCAACTTCCTTGAGAGTTCTGTTCCTTCTTTCAGCTACTCCATTCTGCTATGGAGTTCTTGCAGCTGATAACTCATGAGGAATTCCATTTTCAACACAATACTGAGTTATTATCCCATTAACAAACTCAGTTCCTCTGTCAGACCTTATCTTTATAATGGTTTGACTCTTTTCATTTTGAACCCTTTTCATCAGTTGAGGTAACTTCTGCGAAGTTTCATCTTTTTGTACATAAAGATTGTCCATGTATATCTTGAATAGTCATCTACCACCACCAATGTGTATTTCCTTCCACTTATGCAGGCTGGTTCAAGTGGACCAAATAAATCCATATGCAACAGATGTAATATCATTGTTGTAGAAGGACTTGGCTTATCCTTGAATGAAGATTTTATTTGCTTTCCCATCTGGCATTCATCACATACACTCTCTTTCTTATACACCGAGTCCGCAATCCTTCTACAAGATGACTCCTTGCAAGCTTGTTGATTGTCTTGAAATTTAGATGACTCACTTTTTCTTGTGCCACAAACCCAACTTGATTCTACGGCCGTTTTTGCTAGCAGACAAGTGCTTGTGTAGCAAAAGAGACTAATCTACCACATACATATTCTTCTGCCTTGATCCTTGTAGCACTATTTCATTTGATTCAAGATCTTTTATCCGCACACTCGATATTGAATCCAACATTGTAGCCTTTATCACAGAGTTGGCTGATGCTTAACAAGTTGAAGTTGAGGCCTTCAACATAAGCAACATCTGTGATTTCCAATCCATTCTTCTTGATAGATCATGTGCCTTTGATTTCCCCTCGAGCTTCATTTCCTCCAAATATGACTTTTGCACCTTTAATCTCCTTGAATCTTGACAGTTTTTCTTGTTTCTCGTCATATATCCGGGAACACTACTATCCATGTACCAGGTTCCTTGGCACTCACTGCTCCTTGAACTCCGCAATCAAGGAAATTAGTTTTTAGGTACCCATACTTGCCTGGGTCCTGAGGGGTTAGTGCTATAAGATGATCCAACCAACCCATAGCCAAAGGACTTGACTCTAAGAGGTTTCCATCTATCAATGCCATAATCATAGTGCACATTTGCAAATTGCTTGGGGTTTTAGGTTCATACAACTCGTCTCTTTTGTCTCGTATGCTGTGTGTGTGTTTTAGCAATTGCTTTCTTGGGATAGTTGTGAAAATTCCGAGCGTAGTGCTTGGGTGCACATGTGTGTCGATAATAGCTCTTTTTGCCTTTGGAATGACCTTTGATGAGTTTTAGGTCTTTGCCATCTAGGCTTGTATTCCATAGGTCTTTGCTGATGTTTCACATTATTCCAATCAACATAGTTTGGATAGTTTCTACCATTCCCATCATGTATGTTTCTATGATGAAACTTCTGGGATTTTTGGTAGCTCTGTTTGCTTTTTACAGAGTATTTTCTGTTTGGAGTTTGCTGAGGAACTCGGCTGGATTTCTTCTCAGCTGTCCTCTCAGCATGCTCACTCCTTTTCCTTTGTATCCAAGGCCAGTTTGTTTGTGATTGTGTTTAGGAGTAAATGTGGGTGTAACATTTGGTGTTTAGGATTTTTGAGATGCTTCATTACTAGAAGATCCTTTTTCCAAAATCACTTGGAGTTTGAGTGTGCACAAAAGAATTAAATCCTATGCCCCGTCTTATCTCCATATTCTTTTTTGGCTCATGATAAGATCATCCAATGATTCGATGCCTTTGTAAATGAGGCAATCACATTTTTGAGATCTTTTTCCTCTTTTCTATAAAACTAACTAACTCGCTTATGATCTTGGCATTCTCACCTTCATATTAGTATTCTCATCGCCTATGTGACTCAGAGTACTCAACTCTTTAGTCATTTTGTGAGTTTTGTTTTTAAGTTCGGGTTGTTTTCCTCATTTAGAATTGTGTGTGAGGATTTTATATGTTCAAAATCTTTCATCATTTTGCCTAATGAATCATAAAGATCAGTAGGTGATGAAGTGTGTGTATCACAATCACTATCAGTTGAATTTGAATGAGATGAGTTAGAGTGTACCTCATCTTCTTGATCCGTTGATCTTGTTCTTTAGCCATAATGAGATCATAGCCTCTTCCTCAGAGTCACTTGAGTAGTCAGCTTCACTACTCTCTTAATCTGCTGCTTCTTTAGACTTGGCAGTCTCAGCAGCCAACATGGCTTTCTTCTTTTCCTGTCTTCTTTCTCTAAAAACTTTTCTTTCTTCTTCATTCATATACTTGTTGAATGGTGGATAGGAACAGTCAACTGCAAAATCTCCTGGTTGTCTACAGTTCCAACACAGGTTCTTAGCTCTTTGATCAACTCTTTCTGTTCTTGGATTATCAGCTCTCTGATATTTAACTCTTTGATGCTCAGCTCTCTTGGGTGGCCTGTCTTCCTTGACTTGGAGGGAGTCAATGTCTCTCCGGAGGTTTCACCCTTTTTTTTTTTATAGTTCTTATTGAAGAACTTGTTGAATCTTTTAACCATTAGGGCAATTTCCTCCTGGTCTATGGCTTCCTTAGGTTTAGCTCTCTTTCCATCCTTGACCATCAGTGCAACTGTCTTGGGTACAACTGTCTCCTCTTGCTCTTTTCTTCTCAGCTCAAACTCATAGGCTTTAAGGTCTAAGAATAGCTCATGGTTAGATGTTCTTGAGAGGTCCATTGAGTGTCTCAGGGCCATAGTCTTCATTTTCCATTCAGCTGGGAGGCTCCTTAAGATCTTCATACACATTTCTTTTTGTGTATATTCTTTCCCAAGAGCTGAAAGCTCATTTGTGATTTCATGAACTGCATCCAAATTGATCCATGGTTTCACCTGCAAGCATTTTGAAATTTTCAAATTTTTGAACAGCAACAGACAATTTATTTTCCTTAATTTGTTCTGATCCTTCACAAATTAAAGTCAGTTTATTCTAGATTTCTTTTGCAGATTTGCAAGATTTGACTTTATTGAACATTGCTTTGTCCAATGTCTTGTAGAGTATGTCATTGGCCACATTGTCCAAGTTGTATCTCATCCTATCTTCATTTGTCCACTCAGTCCTTGGTTTTTCAACCATGGTTGGTCTTGCTTCAGCAGCAACTTCTTCTCCTTCAGCTGCAGCTGCTCTTATTGCAGCCGTGTTCACTTTCAGTATTTGTAGTGGCCCAACCTCTATCACAAGCCACATTTCGTCATGTAAAGCAGATAGATGAGCCTGCATACGAATTTTCCAATCATCAAATTCTTCAACAGTGAACATAGGAATGCGTGTCAGATTTGCTTCCATGATTATAACTTTGCTTATAATGAAGGATTTTGAAAATGCAAGTGTATAAAACCTTTTTGAAAGGATAGAGCTCTAGTTCAGTAACCAGTGCGGAAGGCTTAATGAACCAACTGCTCTGATACCACTTGTAGGTCCCAAGGGGTGTGAGTAAGGTTTAGAGGGGGGGGTTGAATAAACCTTACCAAATTTTCGGTTTCAGTCCTTTTAAAATTACAACAGAGTTGACTCAAATAGTTGTGTCTTTGAGGGACAACTAAGTTGGTTATTCAGCTAAGTTAGCCACTCAACAGACTCGATAGAGCTGTTGATAGAATAACTCGGCTATTTAACCTAAACTTAACTTGGTTGGTTTGGTTTTATCAGCGGAAGACTTAACACCCTTGATTTGTTTTAAGTTTGTGTTTAACACTTGATTTTTAGCACTTGGTTAATAATCAGTTGAATAACAAATATGATTCTAACAGCAGATATGATGTAAGTATGCAAGAAAGTAAATGTGATGAAAGTAAATGACACAAATATTTTTATAGAGGTTCGAAGATGGGGTAATTCTTCTAATCCTCTCTTCTCCAATTCCTGGAGGAATCCACTAATTAATAGATCAGTTTACAAAGTGGTGAACAGTCTGGAGACATCTTTGATCACACAGCTGGCTTCTCTTGCGACTCAGCTTCTTCACAGGGCAGCTGCCTTGCTACCTCAGCTCACTTCTCAAGTTCTTGGATTTGATCATGTAGCCCTCCAACAAACTTGATACTGGTTCGACCTTGAACCTTTCTACAGTCCTCTCTGGAAAGTAGACCCCTCTTGATTCTTGAAAAGTTTTCTCTTCAACAGATTTGAAGTTGTCTTTCCTTCACTGCTTGTGTTGGATCGATTTCCTTCGAGTTTCAAGCTTGAGGATTTGCTTGAATATACTTGAGAATATTGCAGGTTAAATGCTTGAATATTGCTTGCTTGTTCGTGGTTCAGGTCATCAAGGTAACCTCTTCTCAATAAATTCCTCAGCCTTTTATAGTGCACTTTTGAAATTTTGCCCGTTGAAGAGATAGGCTAATTTCAAAAGTCACTTATGTTCGGTGGCTTGTCTTGTCTGTAGTCCTTGATGTTGACATTTCCTCGTATTAAATATCTTGCAACATTGCAGATTTTCTGACACACGGTGCATTGCTTCCTATTGGTTTATTCCTTTTGCACAATTCTGGGACTAACACTTTACACCTGACAGCTTTGACATGTTACTATTCTGAGTAACATTCTTGACTTTTAATCAATGGATCTAAGTCAGTTGTCTTGACTAGACTGCTTTATTTACCCCAGATGACTTGAGTCAGCTTCCAGTCATTGGATGACTCAACTGTCACTTTAACTTTGACACTTGGCTTCTTGAGATAACTTGATCGACACTTCAACACTGTTCCTCACCGATACTCCTTTAGTCGAGTCCTTGACTTCCTTCTTCGCCATACTCACCGACACACGCAGAAGTCTTCAATCCAAATCAGCTTGACTTTGACTTGTATTCTTTGGCATAGCCGACTTGACTCAAACCTTTTCCAACTCTATCTATTATAATACAAATTACAAGGAAAATGGGGTTCCAACTTCCTAGTTTAAGTTTTACATGGTATCATCAAAATCTACTTAATAAATTTCCTAACAATGAACAATGATCAACATGACCTTTTCATCCTTCGTAAATTTGCGTCCAGGATTTCGCCAGACAATCCTTGAAGATTGTGGAAGTTAATTGGCAGAAACCCCTTCCAGGCTGGATCAAGGTGAATACAGATGACCGTGCTTTGGGGGCGTCGGGAAGTCTTACTGCTTTGGGCATCTTATGGAATTGTAGAGGCTTCTTTCGGGGTTGCTTTGTGGAGCGTTGTGGCGCGGGCTATGCATTTGAGGCTGAGCTAGTGGCAACAGTGTGGGTAGTTCATTATGCATTTGCTAAGGGCTGGACACAACTTTGGCTTGAGTCGAATTCTGCTTATGTGGTGAACTTGCTTCATAAGAGATCCTTTGATGTTCCCTGGCACCACCTTAGCAAGTGGCATTACACTCTTCATCTGCTTTCACAAATGGAACTGGTGGTCTCTCATATTTATCGGGAAGAAAATAGAGTGGCAGACATTCTGAGTAAGAGGTCAGACTCTGGGATTTGGTGGGGCGTCCTGCCTGTGGATATTGTGCAGTCTCTCACGGAAGACTATGTTGGTCAGTCCAACTATAGGTTCGTTAACTAATGTGTCCGGGCTTTTCTTGTTGTATTTTTGGATGCCTACTTTTCTTTTATGGGGGGTACTCTTTTTCCTGCCAAGGGTTTTTCCCAAAAGGGTGGGTTTTACCTTGGGAGATTTTAACGAGGCCTCAACCATTCAGCCATATGGTCCGCTTATGACCATTTCGTTTTTCTTTCGAACTATTTTTCAGGCTTACTTGTTTGGCTACATCGATCAACTCGTGATCGGACAACTCTCCTTTTCATTTTATATATATATATATATTCGAATTTATTCAAAAACTCAATCGCAACTCGATTGATCCTTCATCGCATCGTTTAGTCAACTCTCGTGATCTTCAACGTGGTCGCTTCTTTACCCCGCTTATATTTCCTATCTATTACATAGTTGAAATAAAACAGAAATTGGGGTGTCAACTTTCTAATATAAGTTTTACATGCACCATCAAAATCTATACAAATAAATTTCTCAACACCATTTATAAATGCATTGTTGATGCCAATCTATTGTATGGACCACTGATAAGTAACTTCTAATGTGATAATCAACCTTATAGTGCAACCTTTTTTTTTGAATCAGTAAGTGCAACATTTAACTATATGGCTGAAAGTTTCAAGAAAGTCTACCCCAGTTGTCTGATGAAAGCCCCTTACAACAAGCCTTGCCTTATACTCATCCACTGAACCATCAGGCTTATATTTTATCGGGAACACCCACATGTTGCTAATGGAATGCATATCTAAGGAATGAGGAACAAGGGATACTCTACCTCCATGGTTGCCTTCCACTTAGGATCGAAAAGAGCTGCAACTATAGTGAGGCACTGATGAGAGAAGAGAAGAAATGTGACTGTGAAATGCTTTTGGTTTATGAATTCCATTTGTGGACCTTGTACTAATAGGGTGACAAGGAAAAGAAGGAAGTAAGGTTATTTAGTAGAAAATGGAGAAGTTGATACTGAGGTAGCAGAGTGGGAGACAACAGACGACTGAGAGTCAGCATGGACTAGAGATAGGGGTAAAGGAGGAATATCAACAAATAATTGAATTCTAGGAGGAGAAGAATAAGAATGATGATCTGAGGGTAAATGATGAAGGAATGTCTGGAGATTAGGATTTAAAAAGTTCAGTATAAGGCGATTCCGTTTCATTGAGTTCTACTGTTCTAGCAATGAAGATTCTCCCATTGGAGCTTAGACACTTGTAACCTTTGTGAGTAGAGTTATAACCAATGAACACACATTTGCTGGATCTATACTGAAATTTGTTGGAGTTGTAAGGTCTTAGGTAAGGGAATCAAGTACAACCAAACACTTTTTGAAAAGAGTTATTAGTAGGAGAGCCAAAACGCATTTGAAAAGGAGAGATGTGATGTAGGACAGTAATAGAAAGTTGATTAATGGTATGAGAAAAACAACATAGTGAAAAGCTTCCCACAAATATTTGAGAGGCAATTTTGCTTGAGACAATAAGGACAACCCCATTTCAACAATGTGAAGATATTTTCTTTCAGCTCTACCATTTTGAGGATGTGTATAAGGACAAGGATGCCTAATTTTGTTAGAAGAGGCGTGAGGGACCTAAATTCACCCCCATTCTGTTTGAAGACATTTGACTTTAGTGGAGAATTGTTTTTCAATAAGAGCAAGAAACTGAACAAAAGTATGATATGCCTAAGCTTTGGTTTTGAGTGGAAAGATCCAAGTGAATCCAGTGTAGTCATATATGAAGTGAATATAATACCTATAACCATCAACATAAAGCACAAGGCCCCCATAAATCTAAATGTACTAGTTGAAAGGGCTGTGTGGTTTTTGTTGGAATAGAAGAAAAATGCATTTGATGTAGTTTGCCAGCTTTACAATAGGCATCACAAGTAAGATAAATCATATTGCTTCAGAGGAATTTTGTTTGTCTTGAAAATTGAGCTAAGTACAGAGGTACAAGGATGCCCAAGTTTTTGGTGCCAAATGCTAACATCAACAATTTTATTATAACAAGTGAAATCATACAGAGAAGAAATGGAAGAGATACAGGGATTAGAGGAGACAATCATGCTTGGAAACATGCTGAGCAGGGGAAGGATGTGAAGTATTTTTATGAAGGTGAGAGAGATCAAAGTTGGCAGAGGCCATCCTTAAGAGACCCTCCCAACAAAATTTGATTAGTTGCTTTGTCATTAACAAGACAACCAAGGGCAGAGCCAGGAAAAAATATGGGGTGGGCCGATACATGAAAATCATATAAATTATAAATAAATTTTTTTTAAATAAATTTTGTAGTGTAAATTTTTTTTTTCCAAAAATGGGGGTGCCGGGGCCCCGAGTGGCCCCCCCCTATCTACGCCCTTGAAGACAACAATTATGATGAAACTCAATTAGCGCATTATTATTATTATATGTAAACCGTGATATGCTTATAAAATCAGATGAAACTCTAACATCCGCCTTAAGCCGAACGTGCTAAACCAAATGGCCGGGGTCCAATTTCCATCATTGCCTCCAAACTAAACCTGCATGGTTTGATACCATATTGTAGAACATGGTTCATTTATATATAGAAAGATTAGAATTGAAGCTAATTAGTACATTTAATAACTAACTTTATACCGTTAAGAATACCTAACTAATATGTATCCTGCATTACTAATCCGTTATCTACAATAAACTTCGTGGATTTTGAAGGAGGTTGAGATTGGATTGTCCTTGCAGCCTGTGATTCTAATGGATTTTTTTGCTGGATTATTTGCATGCTGATGGCTTGGAGAAATGAATTTGTTATAGATGGTAATATTTAGTTTGGGTAAGCTGATTTTGGGGAGTAATTTTACTTGTAAACTTTTCGTAGTTTGGTGCTTGTAATTTTAAAATTAGGAGCGTTTATGAGACAAAATTTTGTTTTGCTCGTTATCAGCAGCGGTTTTCGCATAATTTGGTTGTTTTCTATTCAGAGTTTTATTGTTGAAAGATTTTTTTTTATAATTATGTGGTAAACTTTTATGTGTAATACATTGGTAATAAAGTTTCAGAAGTTTCTCATGCACTTTTGGTGTGTCTATTTTCTGATCATTAAGTCGTGCAATTGCATTATCTCAATTCCCCATAACTATTAGGGTTATTATGGCAATATGGTGTGTGTTAGAAACTTGTATGTTCATTTTCCTATTAATAAATGGCAATAAATTTATAATTATGTTGACTTTAATATTGTACAATATATACTCCTATGTTCCACTAAGATATGCAAGGAGGATAATTCACACATATTAAAGAATATAATAAATGTAAGAGTAGGTCTCTTGTGAGACCGTCTCATCGACCCAACTCAAACCCATATACTAGTATCCAACCCAGAAAAAAAAGGAAAAAAAAAGGAAAATTCATTTCGTGTCTCTCGCTCTCATAGGTAATTCTATCCTATATTCCCCTGTTGTAAAATCCCTTAATGCATAACTTGCCCCACCAATTTTGGGGCATAACCCCCAAGTTTCACCATTAATCCCGCAAGAGGCAGGGATGGGTTTCAGTACTTTGCAGTCGTGTGGAAGCCGAGCTGTGGTGAAGTTTTCTGCCGTCATCGAGGCGGAGAACTTGGAGGGACGGAGAGGTATTTTGTGGTTTTGGATCTGAAATTGACATCTCCGAGGAGGATGGTTTGAAGTGGGGAACGAGTTTGGATTGAGTTTCGTGGCTTGAACAAGTTTGGTTCGTGGTCTTTCTTCTTTCTTGCATTTTTCTTAAATTTCTTGGTTTTGGTGATGAGGAAAGGTGGAGAAGTGGGAGACGGTGGAGAAAATGTGATGGAGTTTAGAGGTGATTATTTGGTTTTGGAGAGGTGGTGGAAAAGGGTCCTAACACAGATTGCATTTAAGAATGACAAAATTAAGGGGAGTTACGGAAAAAAAAGAAAAAAAAAACTAATATTTTTCGTAGGAAGGACAATACTTCAATGGAAAACTAATACTTTTATTGGGCTACTAATATTAGTTTTATTGCTTTTAAAATATATGTTTTGTAGAGTAAAAAATAATATTTTTCATGAGAAGGACTAATACTTTTTAAAAAAACTAATACTCTTCGGATGAATTATTAATACCTTTTAGTTTAACATGTAGTACTTTTTTACGTAAACGCAATAATTTCACCTAAAATTATAATACTTTTCAGTTCAACATGCAATACTTTTTGACAAAAACTAATACTTTTTAATTATCATTTCAACCGCCTTAGCCTAATATTGATGAAAATGTCACCAACCTTTTGGGCTGGGTAGCGGGTCCTGAGGGGTCCGTCTCACAATATACTACCCGTGAAACGGTCATATATGAGTTTTTGTCAAAAATATTATTTTACAAGATAAAGAAAGTCATACTTTTCTATTAAAAAACATACATTTAGGGTGCAAAGTAATACTTTTCAACTGAAAAGGAAAATTAAATAAATTGATTACAATCGGCCATCGTGATATCTGGTGGTGTATTGAAATATTTTTCTATTAAAAAGAAACAATTCAACAAGAAATAGAAAGTCATACTTTTGCGGTGAAAATTCATACCTTTAGGGTGAAAAGTAATACTTTTAATCAAAACAAAAATTAAGTAAATTTATTTCAACATCTAATAGTGGTGTATTAGACACTATTCTATAAAAATAAAACTACTCAACAAGAAATAAAAAGTCATATTTTCAGGTAAAAAGTCATACTTTAGGGGTCAAAAGTAATATTTTTTTCAACTAAAAAGAAAAAATTAAGTAAATTGATTTCAAACGACTACCATGATATCTAGTAGTGTATTGAAATACTTTGCTATGAAAAAAGAAAACCATTTTACAAGAAATAGTAAGTCAAACTCTTGGGGTGAAATGCAATACTTTTCTATTATAAACTAGTACTTTTAGGGTGAAAAGTAATAGTTTTAAATTGAAAGAAAAAATTAAGTTAATTGATTCCAAACAACCATCATGATCTCTAGTGGTGTATTGAAACACTTTTCTATTAAAAATAAATTATATTACAAGAAATACAAAATCATACTTTTGGGGTGAAAAATCATATTTTGGCGGTGAAAAGTAATACTTTTCAACTGAACAAATTTAAGTAAATTAATTTCAAGTAGTCATCTTGATATCTACTTGTTTATTGAACATTATTCTATTAAAAAGAAAACTATTCTACAAGTATTAGAAAGTCATACATTTTGGTTAATAAGTCATAATTTTAGGGTAACAAGTAGTGTTGTAAAAATCGGTTTGGTTAACCGAAATTCCAGTTGATCAAAATATGAAACCAAAACCGAACCGCAAGGCAAGGCGATTCGGTTCGGTTAAAACCGAATTCTTTTCGGTTTTTTGTTCGGTTTTTCGGTTTAAACCGAAATTCAATAAAAAATTTTTTTTTTTTGCACGCGTCTGATATCTAACCCAACTGAACAAGCATCATCTTCTTTCATGTTGGTTCCTGACGCCGCCAACTACAAAAATCATATGAATCTCACACACTCCAAAAATTATTCCTATTGATTTGTTTAACTCCAACTGTGTGTAACCTTAGGTATTTCGAAAAAATTTATTTATAAATCAATTGCACAAAACATATAAACTAGGGTTTTTTAATTTTGGGGATTTTTCTAAATAATTTAAGAATTAGCAATTACATGTTGAGAAACTTAAAATCTAGTTCCGGGAACTTGCCATGACCGATGGGAACAACAATTGGTCTCGAGGTCAATGTAGGCTTTAATCGCTAGCAGTTATGGTGGATGGATGGTGACGGAAGCTTAGCGCTGAACAGGGACAAACAAGGAGAAATCGAGAAGAAAGTAGAGAGGCTGACAAGTTTTCCGATCGTGTTCTTCGTAGTGCTTGACAAGAGTGCTCTCCACCTTTTCCATTTTTAATCGAGGGTGAAGGAAATGATTTTGGGACTTGGGTTAGTCTGGTCCGTGAAGAAAGAAAAATAACATTTATGCTGAATAGTGTATTTAGAAAACAATTTCGGTTGTCGGTTCGGTTCGGTCAACCGAACCATAAAACCGAAACCGAACCGAAAACCGAAAATTTAAAATTTAACAAACCGAAAACCGAACCAAATTTTTCGGTTCGGTTTCGGTTCGAACCGAATTTTCGGTTTCAATTTGTTCGACCGGTTAACCGAATTGTGAACACCCCTACAAATAATGACTTGATGTCACACCATCTCTGAGAGAATGAAACAAAAAAAAAAATATTCACAATTCTGCCAAAAAGATACAAAGATGATTGAGACATCAACCAATCAACCAAATTCCTCAGCCAAAAACGGCAATGTGACTCCAACTTCAACCAAGTAATTCTGTTGGACTATCTTAATAGTCCCTAAAACATCACATGCCAGGAGAAAAGAGGTACAAGCCACCTTAACACAATCCAAAATCAATGTCAAGATGCCCGAAAGATACTTAAACAAATATTAAGTGAAATTTAATAAAGTGATTTAAATCAAATTACTACGCCGATCCATCTTTTTGCGGTCAAAAGCTTTCGATAGGGCTTAAAATTTGATAGGTTTTTTTTTTTTTTTTTGATAACTCAGCCTTCCAGGCTTACGCTGAATATGCCCGAGGACAACAACCCGCTCCTCATTGCCTTTGCCGCCAAGGTAAACCGCGGATGTGCACGCACCGACCAGTGTTCGGCGTGGTCTCGCCGACGTACAACCGATCCTCCTGTAAAGAGAACAATTATGTTCGACCCCCAATCTACTAATAACGATCTCTCCCGAATCGAACCCACACGGATGCTATTCAAGATGAGTTCCCACCAAATCTTCACTAACTCGCATATGCCCAGGGAGCAATTTGATGGAGCGAGAGATAAGAACCCCCGACCTCCACCCCACAAACAATTTGATGGAGCGGGGATTTGAACCCTGACCTCCACCCCACAATTGCTTGTGGTGGCCAGATGGGCTAAGCCTGATTACAATAGACAAATACAAACTCGAGCTCCTTATCGAGAAAGCATGATAAATGTACTAGACATAAAAGCATTTATAATAAGCCTTCTTTTTTGAGTTGGCTAGAATGTTCGGGTGGCAAGATTTACATTAGTCTTCAACATCTTCCTTCTCTTGATCGCGTGGAGGTATGATAAGAAAAATCATATTGGTACCATTTTTGTAAGTTTTGTATAGAAGTTAGAACAATATATACAATACATGAAAATAGAATATTGGCATCAAAAATTAAAGCAATAGACATTTACAAACCATGATCTATATAATGCATAAATTAACATGAGAAATTTCAGAAAAATTAAAGACAAATTGAACGAAAAATTAACAACCACACAAAATAATATTAAATTATTAACTACCAACAAGCGTAGACTTTTACCAAAATTCTAGTTCAAAAAACAGAAAAAGCAGAACACATTGATAATTAAAATGCAAAGTTGCCAAATATCACAAACCAAAAGTCTCGAGTGAGTGATGAAAAAAACATCATCGAGATTACAATAAAAAAATCTAGCATATTGTAGAAGAATCTAGAATGTTCTAAAAGAATCTAGAACATTGTAGAAGAGTCTGGACTATTTTAGAAGAGTCTAGAATATTATAGAAGAGTATAGAATATGGTAGAATAATTTAGAACATTCTAGAATATTATAAAATAGTATGGAACTATGTAGAAGGTTGTAGATTAAAGTAGAGAGTTATAGTATACTTGTAGAATATGTAAGAATTATGTGGAGAGTTCTAGAGAATTTCTCCTAACCGTTGGATCAAATGAATCACCACCGTCCATTAAGGAGGTGGAGTAGTATAAATAGGTATAGGGACCTCATTTGTAACTAAACAAGCATTGTAAGCAAGTGTGAGTGAATAAAAGAGTTCTCTTCCAAGCTTACCTTGTGTGTTCTTTCCTTAGCCATCTTTCCTACATTCTTCTCCACCCACAAGCAATTCGAGAGAGAGGTTGGCTTAGCTAATCGCAATGGGCGATTGAAGAAGCTAAGGCCGCACAGTCATTGTTGAGAGAACAAGTCCGTAACCTTAACACGTGGTATCAGAGCCAGGTTGAGGAAAGTTGGGTAAGACGTGGGTTCATCATCAATTAAGGAGGAGATTATTGAGTCTTGAGGAGTCGTGCGCAATCTAAGATTGTGAAGCATAGTGAAGCTTGGTTGGTTACGAGAAGGTAATCCAAGTCACGATGGCAGACCTATAAGCGGTAGGTGAAATGGAGAAACTCAATAATCAAAACTACACTACGTGGCGGGGACGTGCATGGAGTCTTACCTCCAAGGACAAGATCGTGGGAAGTCGTTGGTGGAGATGAGGTCATGGCACCAGAAGAACCTGGAGCCTTGAGAAAATGGAAAATCAAGGCAGGAAAAGCTATGTATGTACTCAAGACTACGATTAACAAAGAATTGTTGGAGTATATAAGAGACGCAAGAACTCCAAAGAAGGCATGGGACACCTTGGCAACATTATTTTCCAAGAAGAATGAGTTCAAGTCGCAACACGGAGAATGAGCTCCTATCACTCGAGACAAGGGGAGATGACCACAAGTGAATACTTCAACAAGGTAAGAACTCTCTGTCGCGAGATTTTGAATTGGATTCCACTAGCAAAGTTCCAGAGCTAAAATGAGAAGAATAATTATTCACGGCTTAAGACCTGAGTTTAGGGGTATTATAGCCGTGTAGGTCCTAAGGGGTGTGAGTAAGGTTTAGAAGGGGGGTTGAATAAACCTTACCAATTTTTCGATTTTAGTCCTTTTAAAATATTATAGAGTTAAATACACAGAAAGTCTTGGGGGACAGCTAAGTTAGTTAACCAAATAGAGTTAGCCACTCAACAGACTCAATTGAGATGTTGATAGAATAACTCAGATGTTTAGTCTAAACCTTAACTTGGATGTGATGAGATTTTCAGCGGAAGACTTAACACCCTTTAATTAGGTTTAACTTTGTTTTAATAATTGGTTTTAACACTTTGTTAATTATCAGTTGGATAGCAAATTATCAGCACATATAAAGTGATGTGCAGAAATAAAATGCTGAAATGTAAATAACACAATAAATTTTATACAGGTTCGAAGATGGAGTAATTCTTCTTCTCCTCTCTTCTCCAACTCCTGGAGGAATCCACTAAATATTGATCAGAGTACAAAGTGGTTATCAGTCCAGATACAAGTCTTGATCACACAACTGACTTGCTCCTTTGGGACTCGATCTGGAGATGCCTTGATCACTCGGTGGCTTCTCGTCCGCTCGGCTTTCTTCAGGCAGGGTGGCCGCTTGTTACTTGACTTACTTGCTCAAGCTTCTTGGATTTGATCACGAAGCCCTCCAATAACTTGAGACTAGTTCGACCTTGAACCTTTCTACAATCCTCCTTGGAATGTAGACCCCTTTTGCTTCTTCAAAAGTTTCTTTGTAGGTCCCGAGGGTGTAAGTGTAAGGTTTAGAAGGGGGGTTGAATAAACCTTACCAAATTTTCGATTTAGGCCTTTTAAATCTCTGAGTTCTACATTTTGTGTCCTTGATGGACAATCGAATTAGTCACTCAGTAGAGTTAATCTCTCAACATGATTTCAAATTTGAGCTGTTAATAGAGTAAATCATCATTATTGGCTATAAATTGACTCAATTGTGGTTTTGTTTTTTCAGGAAGACTTAACACCCTTAAGTTTGATTAAGCAAGTTTTCTGACTTGATTTTAGTACTTATAAATTATCAAATGGATAGCAAATTTATCGTGAGAAATAAGCAATTAAAAGTGCGAGAAATTTAAATCTTTGAAATGTAAATGACACAAGTAAGGTTTTTATAGAGGTTCGAAGATGGGGTAATTCTTCTACTCCTCTCTTCTCCAACTCCTGGAGGAATCCACTAAGTAATGATCGGTTTACAAAGTGGTAATGTCCAGATACAAGTCTTGATCACAACAGCCGACTTGATCCTTTGGGACTCGATCAGGACTCGGTCTGAGACGCTTGATCACTCACTCGGCTTAAACGACTCGGCCTTTCTTCACAGGCGTTTGCCTGCTACTACTTGACTCACTTGCTTAAGCACTTTGGATTTGATCACGAAGCCCTCCAAGAACTTAAGACTTGGTTCACCTTTGAACCTTTCTACAATCCTTCTGGAATGTAGACCCCTTGTTTTCAATATTTTCCTCTTCAACTCGATTGAAGTTCTCTTTCCTTCACGGGTAAGTGTTGGATTGATGTACTTGAGATGTAGGTTTGAGGATTGAGAGTGTTTCGAGTTTTTGATAAGCTTGTATATCTTTTCACGTGTGTGTCATTCATTTTTTCTCAAACAAATTCCTCGGCCTTTTATAGTGAACTTTCAAAAATTTGCCCGTTGAAGAGATAGGCTCATTTTTGAAAGTCACTTTGCGATCGTTGGCTTTGAGTTCTTGGAGTTGCCATTTCCTCGTATGAATTGTTTTATCACCTTTTGAGTTCGACACGGTGTAGTGCTTCCCATTGGTTCATTCCTTTTGCACGCTTCGGGGACCGAGCACTCCAAGAAAGGTGGTATGGAGATATTACTTGTTTAAGTAAGTCTCTTGGTTTTGTGCAACGGTTCTTTTCTGATTATCTCGACTTGACCGCATTTTCTTGCTTTCCCCAGGTGACTTAGAGTCGCCTTCCAATCATGGATGACTCTTGTCACCCGACTTGAGACTTGGCTTCTCTTGAGTTGACTTGATCGATGTTCCACTGTTGCATCTCACCGCTTCTTGATCGAGTTCCTCGTCTCTTTTTCTTTGTACAAATTTGTCTCTGTGAGTTTTCCTTCAAGCCTTGATTGTCTTCTTGCATGTTGGGCGTAGGCGACTTAACTCGGCCTTGGCCAGCTCTAATTGTTACAATACATTTTCTGACAAGAATTGGGGAGCCAACTTTCTATTCTAAGTTTTACATGGCATTCATCAAAATCTAAACAATAAAATTCCTAACAATTTCCCCCTTTTTGATGATGCCAAAACTTAAATCATACAAAGATGCAGATAACAAAGATACATACAGGATAGTGTATTGACATAGAATGTATGCGCATAATCAATCTTTTTATTGATCATATCATTCTTGTACTTAACACAATTTGTTTACAAGGTGTATCGAGTATGTAATTGTCTTCACAAAGAAAGAAAATTTATAGCTATATTACGAAGACTTACATTGTATGTATTTACATATAAAATACACGAAGGGTTGGACAAAGAACACTTCATCTCCTTATTTGTCTCCTTCTTTCATCTTGATCAAGATCTTCTTCTCTCTTTTCTCTTCTTTTCGTCATCATTTGCTTCTTTTTCTTCTCATATGCCTTCCAGCGGGCAGCTTCATCTTTCCTTATTCTTTCCTGTCTCTCCCGCCATAGCCGAGTTTGTCTCTTGTTTTCTTCTTCTATTCTTTTTGCATACTCGGCGTTGGTTTTAGCCACTTGCAAGTTCGCCACATGGTCAAGCCCAGCCCAAAAGAGATCCCTCATTTCTTTCCCGGATCTCGTATTCAATATTCTTGGCGAGAGCCCTCCAAGCTTCTTCCTCCATCGGCCGCTTTTCCTCTCTACCCCGGGCGTATCTTTGTCTTTGGGGCTTCTTCTTTCGGTGAGTGCCCGGCGGAGTGACCAGCAGAGTGATCAGGTTGTTGTCATCTGTGTCGGCCTTCTTCACATAATGTGAGACCCTTTTCCCAAGACGAGTCCCAAGCTTGAGCGAGGACATATTTGCAAAATATCCTTGATTCGAGCGTTTTGAATTCGGCCAATCGATCTTGGCTCTGTCCCGACATCGAAATGGCATACGTGTCTCTGCCATTGGAATGCCTCCGTGTTCTTTCAAGATGTTCATCACCCTGGCATCCATTCTTCCTTCCACCTCCTTCATCCCTCGCTTCAATTGCTTTTCTCTTCTCGGCCATAGACAGCAGAGTGTTGGAGTGGCGAGTCATGGGAGTTTGCCGCTTATAATGTCGGTGTGAGGACCTTGTTGAGGGGTTTGTGCAATCATCAAGGTCATATCTTTTGATCCTTCCCCTCAGCAGATTTTCCTTTCTTGATTTCAAATTTCCTCGCTGATTTTCCTTCAAAATTTCCTCGGTGATTTTCCCTTCTCTGTTGTTCCTTGTCATTTGCTCCTTTCTTTTCAAAGCTTCAGATTTTCTTTGCTTTAAGGTATTCCTCTTCCCCTTTTTGGCATCATCAAAGGATAGAGGAACCCAGGAACATCTTTGGCAAGCATGAAGTCGAAGTCTTCGATGGTTGAATTTTGCTTCAAGTCTGCTGCGTTGTATCCGCACGGAATTGACAGAAGTAGCGTTGGATTCTCTGAAATCGCTTCATCTCGCCATGAGAAGGCTGAATTTTCTTGTCATGTGTTCTTCCAAACGCTGTATATCATTTGCATTTCGCTCACGCAGCAGCTTGATCTCGGCGTGTGTGAGCTTCGTGCATATGTTCAATGTGTTCCCCGCAGACTTCGTTTTCGATCAACATTTTGACTCTCCACACCAGCAGCTTGTTGAATAAGGTTCAAGTATCTCACCTGTTCCACACGCATTGATTCTTGCTTTGTTGCCACCATTCCCTTACCCCCGTTGTGATGCCTCTCAAGTCTTTGTAAGGTTGGCATCTCTGTTGTCCGGGCGCATGTCCAAAAGAGGCCTGATGCCTCTCCATCTTTTCAACTTCAGCAAAGAGTGCCTTGAACACTTCTCGTACCTCGGTGATTCTTCTGTTGCGGTGATGGCCATACAGCGTCGAAATCAAAGTCGGCTGGAACAATGGTGCCCGAGTGAAAAACAGGAGCTGGTGCGTGATAGCGTGCTTGCTCATTTTTCGACTCTTCGTGGAGTTCGTATCTCCGGTGAGAAAGGGAAAGATTCCACAAAGGATTCATCACCGCCAACCGGGATTTGTTCGATGATAAGCGGTGGGCGTGAAGTTCTTTTGGGAATCGATCCAGTGCATCTTGAGGGAGCAGGAGCAGTGGTCTCTGGTTCACTGGGTTTGGTTGTGAAGTAGATCCGCCATTGAGCCTCAATTTTGTCTTAACAGCCTTCGTTGGTCTCGGTGATTTTTCCATATTAGTAGACTTGTCCTCGGCCTTATCGGCGTCATCGGACGATGATGAGATTTCTAGTGGTGGCTCATCATCAAAGTTAAACGTTTGACGAGTAGTCTTGGGATCGACTTGCTCGTGCCTGGAACATCCCGGTGAAGTCTTTTGGATTTGTCATGGGGGTTGACTCGGCTTCTTTTTCTTCGCCTTCCGATCCCAGAAAAGTGACATCGGGGTTGTCTGGGAATCATGAAGTGCGCCGATCTCCTTCTCGGATGGGTCGATGATTGCGGGAGGGATGTTCTCTACTTGCCTCTTTACCCCGGGAAGTCTCAACCTCCCGTGGGCCTTCATTTCCTCCGGCGGTCTCTCTGCTGCGAGGCTGGTCCTCCCTTTCGACAAAGTGTCACTGTCTTAGGGTCTTCTACAGATGGCATCCATTGGAGTCTCAACCCCATGGATTGCACTTTCATCGCCTGCAGTGTTAACTCCCGGTACATTCCTTCCCTCGTGCCTCGACCGCATCGCAGCGTCATTAGCCTTCAGGAGCGGTTGGCACCGAGTGAGCAGTCTCAATCGCCTCGAGCTTCGTTGATGGCAACTTGCTTGTTTTTTTCTAGTGATTGTAATTTCTCTTCTTCTTCGCTTCTTGCTTCTTTGTCGAGTCATCCGCAGCATCCTCCGTCCTCGCTGCTGCGGTGGAGGAGTTTCCCCCTCGGCGCGCACCGGTGAGTGACTTGGAGTGGGGTCACTCGTCTCGGACTTATTTGTTGCAATTGATGGTTCGTAGTTGGGGCGGTGGTAGCACACCTTCAATAGGGGTTGGCTCGATCTGGGGTCCCCACTAGCCCGTTTCATCGCCATTTCCTTATTGCCTTCCTCCGAGTGAGTGGGGGGAAGTGGTAGCAAAAGAACATCGGTGGCTATTTTTGAACCACTCCCATTGGATCGATTTCGGTGTGTTTTGGAGGACTCTCCTGGTCCCTCCATCATTCTTTGCTCGTGAAGGATTCTTGATTCATGCAATGCTTGCCTGTGATCCGCATTTCTTCCGCGGGCGTGACATTCTCCTGGTTCCTCATCACTTTCGGAGAAGACATCAAGGAGAGGATGGAAGTGTTACGTGGTGCCGGAGATAGGCGAATACTTGCCTTCTCACGTGCTTGCTTGGCTTGACTTGCTTTGATCTCTCCCCTCGTCCTTGTAGATTTGCAGGGATGTCTAAGCGCTTGTCCTCATCAAGTCTTTGGGAGCACGATGGTCGATCAAGGAAATTTAGTTCGATTCTTCTTCTTCTATGAATTCAGCCGTTGGAACTGTTCCTCGACTTGCTCAACTTCCATTTTCTCCACTCACGCAGACGATTTTGGATGTCCGGGTAAGGTGGAGATAGGATCATTACATCACTATCTGCTTGGGGTTCTTGAGTTTCATTTGTGTGAGCTACTTTGTGTCTTCGGGTTGCCTCTGTTGATCACCTTCAGCAGACTTGGTCACATTTCATCAACTACATCCGAGACTCTACTTCTCCGGTAGTCTCCAAAGATTTGTGCTAATGAGTAGCCGACTCATTTGGTTTCTCCTGTTCGGATTCGCTTGACGAGTCTTCTTCTCCTGGTTTGTACCAGGGGGAATTTACAGTTCGGGCGGCGTCCTCTCGAGTCTTGGGCGCGAGGGCCAGTGCTTGTGTTTGTTTCGAGGAGCGCCGTCAGGCTTGTCGATTCTCTCCTTTTGACGATCGGAGAAGGTATTTGGGAGTCCTTCTCGATCGCCGCTTTGCAGGGCAGTGACATGGCCGGCTGGGCAGGGTGACTCTGCTGCGGGCAGCGGGGGAGCATGTTTGGTTTTCTTTCTTTGCGAGGGCAAAGAGACTTCTTGGTTGGAGAGAGGAGGGCTTGTGTCTCTTGGGGTGGTGATTCCCCTCACCGGTGTCGCCTCTCTTGGCGTAAGCTCGCTTCGAGCACCGGAGAGGTTAGCTCAACATCCTCTTGTTAACATGGAATGCTTTCCCATGTCCGAGAGGGACTCCTTTCACCTCCAATAGTCGGCCAATCACTAGGCCATATCCGTGATCCTCCAAATGACCCATCTTCTTTGAAGGACTTGTTTCCCACGTTCGGGCAGGTCCGTGAGATAAACTCGGCCCATTTATCTTCTTTTCTCGAGTATTGCGGCCCATCACAATCGGCTTTGCCTTTGATAGTTGGTCAAAGTCGCCAAATTTGATGTCGATACATTTGGCAACTATGTCCAACAATTTGTGATAATCCTCCTTGGCCAGATCTTTTGTTTCTTTGTGTATATAATTTTATCAAGGTCGGACTTGGCTATTTCCTTCCATGCGTCGGCCCAAGTTTACATCGCTTCCTTAATCTCGGTTGCTCCGCTTTGGTAGTGAGCAATATTCACCAAATCCTTGGCGTTGATAGTCACCGCTTTCCGTGAAGCAGATGACTTTATCCTTCGTCGTGAATTTCAGCATTCACGTAGAATTGTGCGACCTCTTCCACATAGGTCATAGGATATTCAAAGATTAGAAACGGTTTTGATCCTGGCGTTTTAACTTCTCGCGATTTTCTTCACCAGGGTGTCGTCGGACCGCTTCACCATTCCGTCGAAATCCACGGTCGAACCGGTGTGGATTTGTTTTCCCAACTTGGTAAAGTCATACGTTGGTGCCATTTCTCGGAGAATAATTTCAAGGAAAAGTTCGTAAATTTGATTTGAAGGTTGATAGGGTTTCGAGAGTATTTGCCTTTGCTTTTTGAGAGAAAGAGATTGAACAATTTTTAGAAGTGTGAGAGAGAAACGGACGAAAATGGTTTAAATATGGTTTATGAAAGGACGTGCAGACGGTTTTTTTGAATCGTGATCGAAATCAACGGCTTGGATTTCGTGACGCATATTGAGCGATTCATGTCTCGTATTTAATGCGGCAAAGACATTTATATCCAATCATAGGCTTGATGTGCGGCTTTATGTCTGTACACATCATCATTATCTTTGACGTGTCTCTTAAAACATTCCCGCTAAGTCAAAACATTTTGCGTTTTTGTCACTTTGCTCATAAGTTATTCAACTTATCTCTTAGCCGATTAAACTCGCTTCTCACATTTCTCTTAGTGATTCAGCTATCACCGACTTGGTATAGTTGACTTTTTCCGATGATTGATTTATGAGTGATTTTTGTTTTCACTCTTTTTCACCTTCTTTCCTGTTCCATTTCTTTTCTTTGATTCTTTGTGTCTCAGCCTTAGCTCAATTAGCCCCAACTCATGTTTGAGTTCTTCAAATCTTGACTCACATAATGGTTTTGTGAAGATGTCGGCTAGTTGTTTGTCAGTTGAGATATATTCCAAGATAATGTCCTTCTTTTCAACATGATCTCTTATGAAATGATATCGACATCAATATGTTTTGTTCTTGAGTGCAACACAGATTTTGAGTGATTGCAATGGCACTTGTGTTATCACACATGATTGGAATTTCTTTTTCTTCAACTTCATAGTCTCTGTTCTTTGTCTCATCCATAGGACTTGGGTAGGCTTGTTTGCCCGCACTATGTATTCGCTTTCACCGTAGAGGTGGCTATTGAGTTTGCTTCTTGCTAAACCAGGAAATTAGTCTGTTTCTAACATTTGACATGTGCTCAAGTACTTTTCTCGTCCACTGCATCCAAAGATAGTCAGTCGAATAGCCAATTAGCTTGAATCCACCTTCCTTTGGATACCATAGGCCTACTTCTTGGCTTCCTTTTAAGTATCTCAATATTCTCTTAGCTGCAAATCATATGGCTCTCTTTTGGAGCAGATTGAAATCTTGCACATACACCTACAAAGAAAGGTGATGTCGGCTGCTATTTGTGAGATAGAGCAATGATCCAATAAGTGCTCGTATCTTGTTTGATCTCTGAGGCTTGCCATCTGCATCCATGTCCATTTTGTGATGTGTTCATTGGTATTTTTACGTAAGACTTCTCCTCCATACCAAACTTCTTCATTAAATCTCGGTGTATTTCGTTTGACTTATGAAAGTTCCATCCTTGTTTGTTTTACTTGAAGTCCAAGGAAGAATGTCGCTCTCCCATCATGCTCATTTCAAATTTACTTTGCATGAGGTTTGAGAATTTTTCACACATGACTCTTTGTTAGTGGATCCAAAAATGATGTCATCCACATATATTTGAACAAGCAAGTATACTCTTCTTGTCTTGAATTCGAAAAGTGTTCTATCTACTTTTCCTTTTGTGAGTCCATTTTCGATCGGGAATTGTGACAGGTATCATACCATGCTCTGGGTGCCTGTTTCAACCGTCTGAGGGCTTTCTTGAGTTTGTATACCTTGTCTCCAAGAGTCTTCCGCTCAAATCCACGGAGGTTGTTCAACATACACTTCTTCTTCCAATAAACCATTCATGAATGCACTTTTTACATCCATTTGATATACAATGAACTTCTTGTGAGCTGCATAGGCAAGAAACATCCTTATAGCTTCCAATCTTGCTACGAGCAAATGTTTCATCAAAATCTATTCCTTCTTCCTGGCAATATCCTTTGGCTACCAATCTTGCTTTGTTTCTTACCACGAACCTTCCTCGTTCATCTTATTTTCGAATACCCATTTGGTTCCAATAACATTTTGATGTATGGGTCTTTGTACTAATTCCCATACTTTATTTCTCTCAAACCGATTCACTCTTCTTGCATAGCTTGAATCCAATGTGTGTCGCCCAATGCTTGTGACACATCTTTGGGCTCTATTTGCGAGATGAAGCATGTGAACATTGCTTCTTGTTGGGTTTGGATCTTGTCTTGACACCGCTCTCATATCTCCAATGACAAGTTCTCGTGGATGGTCTCTCCGGCCCATCTTACGCCAGGTTGAAGTAAGTTAGCCGGATTGCCGACTTGCGGTACTTGTTCTGTTCTTGTGTCGACTCTCTCGTGATCACTCACCGCAGATTTTCCACCGCTTTTGAGATTGACTATCTCATCTTCTTCTCGAATTGATAATCCCTGCTTGACTTCAAAGATAGGGACTCTTTCAGCAAGGTTGGATGATTGACTTATCGGTGACTCTTCAATGTCTTCCCATTTACATTTGGCTCATCGAATACTACATGAATGGATTCTTCGTAACCATAGTTCTTTTGTTGAGTATTCTGAGGCTTTGCTTTGGTGAGTATCCTAAGAAGATACCTCATCGGCTTTAGCATCAAAAGCCTTCAGGTTGTCTTTGCCATTGTTGTGGATGAAGCATTTACATCCAAATATTCGAAATATGCAACATTTGGTTTTCTTCCGATCCCGGATCTCATAGGAGTCTTTGTCATTTTATCTATTTATCATACATCTGTTTTGGGTGTAGTTTGTGTTGATTGCTTGACCCAAAATCTTTTTGGTAACCCCGCTTCTAACTAACATGGTCCTTGCCGCTTCTTTGAGGGTTCTGTTTCTTCTTTCGCAACTCCATTCTCATTGTGGAGTCCTTGCGGTGATAGTTCATGACCAATACCATTCTCAATACAAAGATGAGTTATTATTCCATTGACAAACTCGAGTTCCTCTATCCGATCTTATTTTGATAATGGTTTGACTCTTCTCATTTTGTATCCTCTTCATCAATTTGTGGGTAGCTTTTGTAGAGTTTCTTTCTTCTTGCAAATGAATATTGTCCATGTATATCTTGAGTAGTCATCTACTACCACCAAGGTGTATTTCTTTCCACTTATGCTTCTTTGGTTCCCTGGGCCAAATAGATCCATATGAAGTAGATGCAATATTCTTGTTGAGGATGGGGATGCCTTTTCTTTGAATGACGACTTGATTTGTTTTCCTTCCGACATGCATCACATATACTCTCCTTCTTCAGATATCGAGTCCGGAAGTCCTTCTACAAGATGACTTCTTGCTAGCTTATTAATTGTTTTGAAATTTAGGTGACTCGGCTTTTTATGCCACACCAACTTGATTCAAATTTGTGCTCTTTGCTAGTAGACATGTCTTTGGGTGTTGCGGTTGACCAATCCACTACATACATATTTTTCTGTCTATTTCCTTGCAAAAAGACAACTTCATTTGATTCAATATTTTTGATTTGGCATATTCCCATCTTTGAATCCAACATTGTAGCCCTTGTCACAGAGTTGATCGATGCTTAGTAAATTGAAGTTTAGTCCTTCAACATATGCAACATCCGTGATTTCTAAACCATTCCTTTTGATGGATCCAATGCCTCTTATTTCACCAGGAGCTTCATTTCTCCAAATATGACTTTTGCTCCTTTGACTTCCTTGAATTTTGATGATTTTTCTTATTTCTGTCATATGTCCGGGAATGTGACCACTATCCATGTACCAGGTTCCGCACTCACTGTTCCTTGAACGCAATCAAGGAAATTAAGTTTTAGGTACCCATTCTTGCGGGTCCCGAGGGGTTAGAATTATAAGATGATCCAACCAACCTATAGCCAAATGATTTGACTCAAGAGGTTGCCATCTATCAGTGCCATAATCATAATTAATCCTGGCAAATTGCTTGGGAGTCCAGGTTCATACAACTGTCTCTTTTGTCTCAGTATGCTGCATATGTGTTTTAGCAATTGCCTTTCTTGGGTAATTGTTGTGTCTTTGAGTGTAGTGCCTAGGTGCATATGTGTCTTTGATGAAAGCTCTTATTCTTTTGGAATGGCCTTTGTTGAGTTCTAGGCCTTTGCCATTTGGGCTTGTATTCCATAAGTCTAGCCGATAGTTCACATTATTCCATCGGCTTGGCTTGGATATTTTCTACCATTCCCATCATATGTATTTCTTTTATGAGTTTTAAGGATTTTTGGTAGCTCGCTTCTTCTTTCAGTAGTATTTTTTGTTTGGAGTCCATTGAGGGACTGGTGAATCTCTTCTCACCGGCCCTTTCAAAGACTCTCAATGGTCATTTTCCTTTTCCTTTGTAACAAGGCCGTTTGCTTAGTATTGTGCTTTGGATTGAAAGTGTGTGCAACATTTAGAGTTTTGGATTTTTCGGACCCTTCATGACTTGAAGATCCTTTTTCCAAAATTACTTTTGAGGTTTGACATGGCACAAAGGAATTAAATCCTAAGCTTTGTTTTGTCTCCACATTCTCTTTGACTCATAATAAGATCATCCAATGATTTAGATGCCTTAGTGAATGAGGCAATAACATTTTTGAGGTCATTCTCCCTCTTTTCTATAGCAAAGCAATTTCTCGCTATTAATTTAGCATTTTTCGGCCTTTAAACTTTTATTCTCATCACTATTTGACTTAGAGTACTCACTCCTTAGTCACTTTGAGTTTTGACTTTGAGTAGGCTGTTTTCCTCATTCAATAGTGTGTGTGAGGTTTTAATGTGCTCAAAATCTTTCATCATTTTGCCTAATGAATCATAAAGATAAAAGTGGGTGATGAAGTGTGTGTGTCATGATCACTATCACTAGTGTCGAGCTTGTTGAGTTAGATTGTACCTCATCTTCTTGATCTTGTTCTTTGGCCATTAAGCGATCAAGGCTTCTTCTTCGAGTCACTTGAGTAGTCACCTTCACTCTCGAGTCATTTGTCTCTCTTGACTTGGCTGTCTCGTAGCCGATCTGCAGCCCATCATTGCCTTTTTTCTTCTCTTGTCTTCTTTCTCTCAAGACCTTTCTTTCTTCTTTTCGTTTTGTACTTGTTGACTACAGGATATGAGCAATCGATGGCATAGTGACTGGTTGTCTACAATTCCAACATAGATATTCGGCCTTTTGATCACTCTTTCTATTCTTGAGTTGTCACCCTTTGATACTCAACTTGTTGATGATCTGTTTTCTTGGTTGGCCTATCATCCCTTGATTTGGAGGGAGCCGAGTGTCTTCCGGAGGATTCACCCTTCCTCTCTTGTAGTTCTTGTTAAAGAACTTGTTAAATCTTTTTAACCATCGGGCTATTTCTTTCGGGTCAATTGCCTCTTTGACCTCGCTCTCCTTCCATCTTTGACAACTAGAGCAAATTTGTTTTGGGGTAATTGTCTCTTCCTCGGGTCTTTCCTTCTCACTCAAACTCGTAGGCTTTGAGGTCCGAGAATAACTCATGATTGGATGTCTTTGATAGGTCCATGGAGTGTCTCAATGCCATGACCTTCATTTCCCATTCATTTGGAAGACTTTTTAGGATCTTCATACACATTTCTTCGTGTATATTCCTTTCCAAGTGTAGATGACTCATTTGTGATTTCGTAAACCGAGCATCCGGTTGATCCAGGTTTTCTCCCGAGATCATTTTAAAGTTCTCAAATTTTTTTGTACGACCACCGATAGTTTGTTTTCTTTGATTTGCTCCGAGCCTTCGCAAATCAATGTCGGTTTGTCCTGCATTTCTTAGCCGTTTTGCAAGATTTCACTTTATTGAACATGGCTTTGTCCAAGGTTTTGTAAAGAATGTCCTTGGCTACATTGTCAGGTTGTATCTTTTTTGTCATCATTTGTCCACTCGGTTCTTGGTTTTTCAACCATGACCGGTCCGGGTGTCGATCTTCTTCCCCTTCAATTTGCAACTCTTCGCACAAATGTGTTCACCTTTAATATTTGCAGAGGCCCATCTTCTATCACTATCCACATCTCATCATGTAATCTTTGATAGATGAGCTCGCATACGAATTTTCCAATCATCAAATTCTTCAATAGTAAACATAGGAATGCGTGTTAGATTTGCTTCCATGATAGTAACTTTTAATGATAGAAAAGAGTTTTGAAAGTTTAAGTACTAAAGCAGACTTTTGAAAAATTTGGAGATCTAGTTCAAGAACCGTCATGCGGAGGGTTCAATGAACCAACCGCTCGATACCACTTGTAGGTCCCAAGGGGTGTAAGTGTAAGGTTTAGAAGGGGGGTTGAATAAACCTTACCAAATTTTCGATTTAGGCTTTTAAATCTACAGAGTTCTACACAATTTTGTGTCCTTGATGGAGTCGAATTAGTCACTCAGTAGAGTTAATCTCTCAACAGACTCAGGTGAGTACATTAATAGAGTAAATCATTTGTTGGCTATAAATTGACTCAATTGTGGTTTTGTTTTATTGGAAGACTTAACACCCTTAAGTTTGATTAAGCAAGTTTTTGACTTGATTTTAGTACTTATAAATTATCAAATGGATAGCAAATTTATCAGAGAAATAAGCAATTAAAAGTGCGTAAATTTAAATTTGAAATGTAAATGACACGAAGTAAGGTTTTTATAGAGGTTCGAAGATGGGGTAATTCTTCTACTCCTCTCTTCTCCAACTCCCGGAGGAATCCACTAAGTAATGATCGGTTTACAAAGTGGTAACACCCGATACAAGTCTTGATCACAACAACCGACTTGATCCTTTGGGACTCGGTCCTGAGACGCCTTGATCACTCACCAAGCTTCGTGACGACTCGGCTTCTTCTTCAGGCGGCAATTGCTTTGCTACTCTGACTCACTTGCTTAAGCACTTTGGATTTGATCACGAAGCCCTCCAAGAACTTAAGACTTGGTTCGACCTTGAACCTTTCTACAATCCTTCCGGAATGTAGACCCCTTGTTTTCAATATTTTCCTCTTCAACGATTGAAGTTCTCTTTCCTTCACGGGTAAGTGTTGGATTGATGTACTTCGAGATGTAGCTTGAGGATTGAGAGTGTTTCAGTTTTTGATAAGCTTGTATATCTTTTCACGTGTGTGTCATTCATTTTTTTCTCAAACAAATTCCTCAGCCTTTTATAGTGAACTTTCAAAAATTTGCCCGTTGAAGAGATAGGCTCATTTTTGAAAGTCACTTTGCGATCGTTGGCTTGCGGTTCTTGGAGTTGCCATTTCCTCGTATGAATTGTTTTATCACCTTTTCGGAGTTCGACACGGTGTAGTGCTTCCCATTGGTTCATTCCTTTTGCACGCTTAAGGGACCGAGCACTCCAAGAAAGGTGGTATGGAGATATTACTTGTTTAAGTAAGTCTCTTGGTTTTTGTGCAACGGTTCTTTTTACGATTATCTCGACTTGATCGCATTTCCTTGCTTTCCCAGGTGACTTAGAGTCGACTTCCAATCATGGATGACTCTTCTTCATCACTTCGACTTGAGACTTGGCTTCTCTTGAGTTGACTTGATGATGTTCCACTCACCGCATCTCACCGCTTCTTCTTGATCGAGTTCTGTCTCTTCTTTTTTCAGACTCATTTGTCTCTCAAGAGTTTTCCTTCAAGCCTTGCTTGTCTTCTTGCATGTTGGGCGTAGCCGACTTAACTCGGCTTGGCACTCTAATTGTTACAATACATTTTACTGCCAAGAATTGGGAGCCAACTTTCTATTCTAAGTTTTACATGGCATTCATCAAAATCTAAACAATAAAATTCCTAACATTCTTCTTCAACAGCAGGTTTGAAGTTGTCTTTCCTTCACTGACTTAGTGTTGGATCGATTTCCTTCTAGATTTAGGCTTGAGGATTTGCTTGAATAACTTAAGAATATTTTTGCAGGTTACAATATGAATAATACTTGTTTCTTCGTTGTTCAGGTATGCAAGGTAACCTCTTCTCAAAGTGATTTCTCATCCTTTTATAGTGAACTTTCAAAAATCGCCGTTGAAGAGATAGACTGATTTTTAAAAGTCACTTGTGTTCGTTGGCTTGTCTTTTCTTTGGTCTTCAATCTTGAGATGTAGACCTTTCTCGTATTAAATGAATGTCCGGCTTTTCGAGGTTCGACACGAGGTGAGTGCTTCCCATTGGTTTATTCCTTTTGCACGCTTTCGGGATCGAGCACTTTAAGATATGATAGCATGGAAGTATTACTTGTTTAAGTAATATTCTTGACTTTTGTGCAAATGATTCTTTTCGATTAACTCTCTTTCTTGCAGTACGCTTTCTCCCAGGTGACTTGAGTTTACTCCAATGATTGAAAAACTCATCTGTCACTTCAACTTGAGACTTGACTTCTTGAGTTGACTTGACTGATTCTTCACACAGCTGTATCTCAGCTGATACTCCTTCAGTAGAGTCCTTGACATTTCTTTCTTGCCACACTCAGCTGCTTCACAGCGGAGTCTTCATCCTAATCTTCAGTTGACTTCTTATATATCCAGGCATAGCTGACTTGACTCAGCTCATCAACCCTATCTATTACAATACAAATTACAAGGAAAATGGGGTGCCAACTTTCTAGTCTAAGTTTTACATGGCATTCATCAAAATCTAAACAATAAATTTCCCAACAATTTCCCCCTTTTTGATGATGCCAAAACTTAAAACATACATACAAAATGTAAGCATCAAAGATACATACAGACAATGTAGTAACAGAGAATGTATGCGTAGAATCAATCTTTTTACTGATCATAACATCCTTGTCCTTTACTCAGAGCAAACATAGCATTCTATATCTACGCAAAAATATAGAAATTACAGATTTTTTATTCAATGTACGAGAAGACTTACATACATATGCATTTACGATAGTAAAATACATGAAGGGTGGACAACAACACTTCATCGCCACGCTCTCTTCTTTTTCTTCTTGACTCGCTGCCCCTCTCCTCTCTTTCCTTCTTTTCTTCTTTTCACCGCTTCTTTTTCTCATAGGCTCTCTTGGCAACTTCATCTTTCCTTTTCCTTTCTTGTCTCTCTTGCCACAGCTGAGTTTGTCTTCTATTTTCTTCTTCGATTCTCTTAACATACTCAGCATTTTTCCTCTCCACTTCCAGATTTGCTATGGCATCATATCGGCCAGGTAGATCCTTCCCTTCTTGCCTGGATCTACATATTCAATATTTTTGGGTAGAGGTCTAGGTTTAAAACCTCTACCTCCGCCACTTCTTCCTCCTCCTCTGGGCGTGTCTTTGTCTTAGAGTCTTCTTACCAAAGAGAGGATGCTAGTAGTTTGTCGCTTGTCGCCTTCTTCACATAGCTTCAGACCTTTCTCCTAGTACAAGTCCCATGCTTGGGCTATGGACATGTTTTTGAAATATCCTTTGGACTCGAGCGTTTTGAATTCTTCAACAGATCTTGGCTCTTGTCCATCATCTGGGATGGCGTCTGTATCTTTTCCTGCCGGAATGCCTTCAAATTATTTAACATCTCTTCAACACGGGCATCCGTTCTTTTGTCAAAATCATCCATCTCTGTTTCTACAATCTTTTTCTTATGAGGCATGGGCACAACAGAGTGATAGAGCGGCAGAGTTACAGGAAGTTTGCTGATGTTGTTGTCAGGACGTGACCTTGCTTTGAGGGTTTCAGCAAGCATTAAGGTCACATCCTTTGACCTTTCCCCCTCAACAGATTTTCCTTTTCTTTGCTCTTCTCAATACAGATCTGTCTTTCTACAACTACTGTCTCCTTCAAGCTCTTTTGGTATTTTCTTCCCCTTTTTGGCATCATCAAAAGAGAGAGGAACCCCTGGAAACATCCAAAGAAGCATGAAGTCCAGTCGGTGATGGCCAATTCTCGCTTTGAGTTTCGCGGAGTATCTTTGTTCAAACTCGAGCGGGTGGCTTTGGACTCTGGCGCCACAGTTTCATTTCAGCCATAAGAAGGCTGAACTTGGCATTCATATTTTCCTCTATGCGCAAAAAGTTCTTTGCGACGAAATTCACGCATCAATTCCATCTCAGTTGTATGGGAGGCATGCAATCTCTCCATATAGGTCTGCATCCTTGCCTTCATGTCAGCATTGTCAGCACTCCAGATCAGCATTCGGTTGTATAGTGCCTTGAAGTAGCGAACTTGCTCGAGACGCATTGCACTATGCTGTTGAGACCATTCCCTTATTCTGACCACCACTCCTCTCAAATCTGCAGTGAGAGTGGCATCTCTATTGTCCAGGCGCATGTCGAGAGAGGCTTGGTGCCGTTCAATCTTCTCAATCTCTTCACAGATCTTCTTGAAGATTTCACGCATCTCAGCTGTCTGACTTGAGTCAGCTGCCGGCCACTCTGCATCAAAATTGAAATCAACTGGCACAATCGAATCAATCGGAATTACGGGATCTTCTTAGACAGTGTAGAGCTTCTGTTCTCGTGCAGTCTCTTCTTCGAGCATGGACAGCTCATGAGAAAAAGGAAATACTTCTTTATAAGCATCATCTCGCACTTGAGATATTGTGCGCGAGGTGGTTCTACTGCAGCTCTACGGAAGATCGCTAGCATTGATCGTGATTCATTGGGGGCCTTTAATGGTATTGACCCTGGCCGAGCCTCACTGTCTTTAACAGCTTCGGTCTGTTGGTTTGTCCTTTTGAGTTGACTGTTCCTCGGCCATATCAATAGCATCATCGGAAGATGATGAGACTTGAGGGTTTGGCTCATCATCAAAATTGAACGTTTGTCGAGCACCTTTGAAGTCTGGCTTACTCTTACTTGGAAGAACATCCTCAGCTGAATCCTCTTTAGCAGGGATTGATTCAACTTCATCTGCGGATCCCAGGAATGTTGTATCAGGATCATCCTGGGAGTCATGAAGAGTGATGATTTCCTCCTCTGAATCAACAATTATGTTCTGAGGAATGCTCTTATCTCCTTGGTTTTTACCTAGGGAAGTCTCAACCTCCCTTAGGCCTTCATTACCTCCTACAGTCTCAACTGCAGCGGGGCCTTGTACAATCCCTTCGAAAGGCGCAACTGTCTTAGGGTCTTCTCCAATGGCATCCATAGGAGTCCTAACTCCTTGGATTGCACTTTCATTGCCCAGTTTGTTAACTCCCGGGGAAGATCCATCCTATGCCTCGACTGCATCAACATCGTCCTCAGCCTGCAAAGCTGTTGGCACTTCAGCTGAGACAGACGTAACTGTCTGAGCTTTGTCAGTGACAACTTGCTGTTGTTCTTTTTCTTTTTCCTTCTCCACTATGCCTCCTTTTCGCATTGTGGAGTCATCTGCAAAGATCCTCCAACCTTGCCGCAGTGGAGTGAGTTTCCCCTCACCGGTGGCGCACCGGTGAGTGACTTGTGTTGGGGTCACTTTGCCCGGACTCCGATTGCTTCCTTGGAGTGCTGTTGTGGGGCAGGTGGTAAGACACCTTCAACAGGGGTTGGCTCAACTTGGGTGCCCAAGTTCCGGTGTCATCGCCAATTCCCTTAGATCCGTCCTTCCGAGTGAATCGGGAAGTGGTTGCAAGCAATAATCATTGTAATCTCTTTGCACCACTCCCTAACCGATCAATTTCACCGAGATTTGGAAGACTCTCCTGGTCCTTCCATCAACTGTTGCTCATGCATCAACCTGGATTCCCGCATGGCATGCTGCATTTCCAACTCCTCCGTCATAGCAGCAGGTTCCAAGTCCTCATCACTATCCGAGAGCATGTCAATGTGAGGATGAGTGTGATCACTTGTTCCAGTGAGAGGACAAATACTGGCTTTCTCACGAGCCTCTGCTTCCTCAGCTGCTCTAGCCTTTTCTTGTTCCTTGCAAATTTGTAGCATATTAATATAGTTATCCTCATCCAGGGCTTGCAACATGGTATCAACTTCAAGAAACCTGAAAAGTTCCTCTTCCTCATCAATAAACTCTGGGTGTTCAAAATGCACCCTAGAGTGACTCAGCTTGCACTTCCTCCACTCTCGCAGACGGTTCTGGATGTCTGGGTACAAGGGAGAGTACATAAATATCTCATCATCATCATTCTCCTCTTGTTGGCCTTCTTTCTCAGGAATAGAAGGTAGCAAATTCTGCTGCTCTTCACCTTCAGTAGCATTGGGGGCCGGTAGAGACACAACTCTTTTGTCGAGATTTTTCTTTGTCTCTGCTTTGTCTCCTTCCTCATTTGTTCTATCCATAGTGGGTCTTCTTTTGCCTCTCGCTGATCGGCCTCAAAGAAACTTGGCTGTTTCATCAACAACTTTGGGAGATCGCACTTGTTCAAGATCTCGAGACTTTTTCGGTGAGTGGTGGCAGACTGTTTGTCTTCTCAAGCTCAAAGCTTGGAGATTCTTTTTCTTCTCTTAGTTTTTACCAGGAGGAATATCGGTTCTACTTCCTCCGGTTCCTCGAAGGTAAAGGCCTTCGGAGTGGCCTTAGAACCACCGCCTTTCTTGCCTTGGCTCCTCTCTTCTTCTTAATTCTGGAGAAGGTATTAAAGGTTCTTCTCCACCGCGTTGCGGGCGGGAGACACGGCTGCAGGGCAAAGTGCGTCTTTTCTTCTTTCTTTGCAGAGCAACTTTTTTCTTTCCATTGCATGGGCGACTCTCTTTTTAGGAGGAGGAAATTGGTGTGTCGACGGGGGTGGTCACCGATTCCCCCTCACTAGTGTCAGCCCTTTTGGCATAAGCTCTCTTCAGGGCTCCTGAGAGATTGGCCCGGAACATCTTCTTGTTGACATGGAATGGCTTTCCATGTCGAAGGGGAACACCCTTCACCTCCATCAGATGGCCAATGACTAGGCCATAGCCAAGTGATCCTCCAAAGGATCCATCCTTCTTGAAAGACTTGTTGCCAATATTCTGGCAAAGTCTGCTGTAAATGAATTCAACCCAATTAATCTTCTTCTCTTCCATGATCGTAACCATGACGATCAGTTTGGTTTTGGACAGCTGATTGAAGCTGCCAAACTTCATGTCTACACACTTCGCAACGATATCCATTAGTTTATGATAATCCTCCGTCAGCAGTTTCTTCTCAGCTGTGTAGTCAACTTTTGCAGCATATTCAGGTTTGGCTACTTGTTTTAATGCAGCAGCCAAGTTGACGTCGGCTTCATATATTTCCGGTATGCCCTCCAACGGCAATAAACAGTGCTCCACAAGGTCCTTTGCAGTGATTAGAATGTCCTTGCGGTGGACGGAGGATTTAATCCCTTCGTCCTGCACCTCAGCGTTGATGTAAAACTGTGCGACCTCCTCAACGTACATCATTTGGTATTCCATGGTGAGGAATGGTTTCAGTCCGGATTTCTCGATTTTATCTGCTATCTTCTTCACAAGGGTTTCATCGGAACTCTGTTTTATCATCCCTTCAAAATCCACAGTTGATCCGGTGTGGATTTGTTTTGCGAGCTTAGTGAAATCATGTGTTGATGCCATTTTTAGAGGATTCTACCGATTAAATTTTGATAAACTTGCTTTGAGAATAGGTAGGGTTTCGAGAGAGAAAAAAAGACTTGCTTTCTCAGTTTTGAAGATGAACAATTTTCAATGTGAGAGAGAAAACTGAAAGAATGAGTATATATGGGTTATGAAAGGACGTGTTTTTGGTTTTTGAATTTTGATCGAGATCAACGGCTCGATTTAGCACGTCTCATTGCATTTAATTGCTCGCATTTAATGCGACAAAGATTTATATCCAATCATATGCTTGTTGTGCAGCTTTTGATCAGCACCGAAGTCATAATTACACGACGTCATCCTTTAAAACATTCCCGCTTATTAAAAATGATGCGTTTTTGTCACTTAGCTCATAAATAACTCAAATTTTACTCCTTAAATGACTCAACTCTTCTTCTCTCTTTTCGTATAGTGACTCAATCGTTAGCTAACTCGTCTGGTGACTTCCCGATATGGTCGATTCACTTGGCCGATTCATGAGACTTGTTCTATTTTCATCTTCTCACATTCCATCTCTTCTCATTGAGTCTTCTGAGTATCAACTCAGCTCAATTAACCCTAGCTCATGCTTAAGCTCTTCAAATCTTGATTCACATAAGGGTTTGGTGAATATGTCAGCTAACTGCTTATCAGTTGAGATGTATTCCAAGGTGATGTCTTTCTTTTCAACATGATCTCTTATAAAATGATATCTGACAACAATGTGCTTTGTTCTTGAATACAATACAGGATTCTGAGCGATTGCAATAGCAGTTGTGTTATCACACATAATTGGAATTTCTTTTTCTTCAATTTCATAATGTCTCGGTTTGTTGTCTCATCCATAAGACTTGGGCACAACAAGCGCCCAGCCTATGTATTATGCTTGTTGTGGATGTGGCTATTGAGTCTTGCTTCTTGCTAAACTAGGAAACTAATCTGTTTCCAAGCATTTGACATGTACCTAAAGTACTCTTCCTGTCAACTCTACATCCAGCATAGTCAGAGTCTGAGTAACCAATTAGCTTGAATCCACCTTCCTTTGGATACCATAAGCCAACTTCTTGGCATCCCTTTAAATATCTTAGGATTCTCTTAGCTGCAGTCATGTGACTTTCCTTTGGAGCAGATTGGAATCTTGCACATACTCCTACTGCAAAGGTGATGTCTGGCCTGCTTGCTGTTAGATAGAGCAGTGATCCAATAAGTGCTCTGTATCTTGTTTGATCCACAAAGCTTACCATCCGCATCAATGTCCATCTTGACTGATGTATTCATTGGTATTTTTACAGAAGACTTCTCTTTCATACCAAATTTCTTCATTAAATCTCTGGTGTACTTTGTTTGACAATAAGTTCTCTTTCATTAAATTTATTCATTGAAGTCCTAAGAAGAATGCCAGCTCTCCCATCATGCTCATTTAAAATTTGCCTTGCATGAGGTTTGAGAATTTATCACACAACTCTTTGTTTGTGGATCCAAAAATGATGTCATCCACATATATTTGAACAAGCAATATACTCTCCCCATCTTGAATTCTGAAGAGTGTGCTGTCCACTTTGCCTTTGGTGAATCCATCTATCAGAAATTGAGATAATGTATCATACCAAGCTCTTGGTGCTTGTTTCAATCCATATAGAGCTTTCTTTAGTTTGTACACCTTGTCTCCAAGAGTCTTCTGCTCAAAGCCTGGAGGTTGCTCAACATAGACTTCTTCTTCCAACAATCCATTTAAAAATGCACTTTTCACATCCATCGATATACAATGAAGTTCTTGTGTGCAAAGATAGGCAAGAAACATCCTTATTGCTTCCAATCTTGCAACAGGAGCAAATGTCTCATCAAAATCTATTCCCTCTTCTTGGCAATATCCTTTGGCTACCAATCTTGCTTTGTTTCTTACCACAGAGCCTTCTTCATTCATCTTGTTTCTGAAAACCCATTTTGTGCCAATAACATTTTGATGGGTTGGTCTCTCGCTTTTGATTCCCATACTTTGTTCCTTTCAAACCGATTTAGCTCTTCTTGCATGGCTTGAATCTAATGTGTGTCATCTAATGCTTGGGACACATCTTTTGGCTCTATTTGGGAAATAAAAGAAGTGAACATTGCTTCTTGTTGAGATCTGGATCTGGTTCTTACACCATCTCTTACATCTCCAATGACTAGCTCTGGTGGATGGTCCCTCAGCCATCTCACATCAAGTTGGAGTAAATCAGCTGTGTTCATTCGTCTTGCAACTGTGTTTTCTTAAGCATCTCTTTCATCCTCATTCAGCTGCAGATTTTTCAGCTGTCTTTGAGACTCATGTTAGGGATAGTGCCCTTAAAGCAATTGTGAAATGTTTTTGATTATTAATAAAAGTGACATTTATTTTCGAACTCTTTTGCATATTGTATGTATTTTCTTGAATATCATGAAAATCCCTAGTTTATTTATTGTAACCATAATCTTAGTATATAAGAGTTATATACAAGAGGATTAAGATTATGGATAATAAACTAAAAATAAGTCTGTGATGAAATTAATTAAAGTATGGGATCTTTAATTAAAACATCATTAATGCAATCCAGAACATTTTGAATGTGGTCGACTTATCCGGACCGTCGATGTGGAGACATCTTCATGGGGGCATTTATATATGATTTGATCATATAGGACTTGGACCAATTTAATTTAAATTTTCCATACAAATTCGTTGTAGAAATGGAAAATCAAATTAAATCACTAGATGATCATATATGGATAAATCTTAATCCTGAGTGATTATAGACTACTATTTATTTCTATATGATTCTTAATTTGCTCGTTTAAGTTTGTCCTACGACATTCCCAACACCCGCATTTTAGATTCACATTTGAATTAAATAGTGGGAATATAAATTCACGAGATATGGAATCCATTCCTTTTGGGAAGTAGAAAGACGATTCTCACATTTGTTAGTGAATCGAATGGTTTGGGATCTCTAATTTATAATCCGATTATAAATTAACCATTCACTAGTGAATTAATGGTAAATGAGGATAAGATGTAATTGAAGGGTTTAACGGATACTACCTAGCTTCAATTACGAATTGTCTATGGAGGATTAATCTATATGTAATGATTATATCGTGGGACCGCTCAATTGTGAGAGTAAGAAATTTATATAAGAGTGCAATTCCGAATTTATAGTGGAGTAATATCGAATTAATAAGCCGAATAAATTAATTAAAGAGTTAATTATTTATTCGATTTATTGAGCTTATAATTATAGGTCCATGGTCCCGGTTCGCCTTCCTAGAGTAAACGGGTTAGAAATAATATTTCCAGTTCCTAAGGGTTTATGGAAAAGAGTTTTCCAAAATATTTGGGCTAATATATTAATATTAGTTAATTCCGAGAATATATGATAGTCTACAGTGTTGTTGATCGTATTTGGAATTAAATAAATATAAGATATTTATAATATTAATATAATTATTAAATTGATAATTATATTGATAATTATCAATAAGAGTTTAAATCTAACTAGAATTATTAATTCTAGAATAGATAGAAACCAAGTTGGAGTGGGAAACTAATCAACTAGCCTATAAAAAGGGGACCACATTCTCACAATTACTTAACAGTTTTTGCAAGCTTTTCCTCGACAATTGATTTTCGCGCCGCTTATTTGTTCGTAAAATAGCATTACTTTGGCAAAAATTGTTAGCCCACCTTCAGCAACCAAAACAAATCATATTGGTCAACTTTGTCAGAAACATTGTTTTTGGTAAATTTAGTTTGAAAAAGAGATTTTTACTATCTGAATGAGATTTGGAGTTTTTGGCTAGTATTATTTTGGTGAGCAGTCGAGCCGAAACCAATTCGCAAGAATTTGTGGTTTAACTTTTACCTAGTTCAATTCCCCTCCTATCCAGTTAGCCCAATCCTACGATCTCATGAGTTGAGTACATCGTAGGAAAATAAAAGTTAGGAACTTAGAATTATTATTTGGGTGCCCACACACTGCCGTTGATAGGGAGGATCGAATTGGAAGATCGCGGTGTCTACGAGCTTCGGGGATTCGAAGGATTGACGGAGAAAAATCGAAGAACAAGAAATCGTCGAAAGAGGTAAATTTTCTTTTCTTCCTTTAGTTTGAATAAATTTAATAAGCATGATTTTGTGTTCTTATATCTAAAACTTGATTTTTGAAATCCCTCGCTTCCGCTTCCGTTCGATTAGATCGAAAAGCCGGATCTTATTTGGCCCGGATTAGATCCGGGACCCGAATAATTTCCAACAAATGGTATCAGAGCCATTTGGTTTTTGATATAAGAACTAGATCTAATTTATTAAATTTATTTTGGAGTGGGTTTAGGATTTGATCTTGCATGTTTTGATATATGGATACATGTGCGATTTTTGAATTTAAGGCATCGAGTCAAATCGTCATATTTATTATTTCGCGGATTAATATTTATGTGATGTATATGTGATATATATGCCATGCATATTGATATGTCATTCATGGAACCCACTCCCAAGCATGTCATGCATCATGATAATTGAATTGTTTAATTGTTATTATAGATCTATGAGATGGATTGAAATTGATATAAATGTGTTTTATATGATTTTTTTAAAATTGATATAAAAGTGTTTTATATAATTTTTTATAATTTTGTATAAAAGTGTTTTAATAATTTTTTAAATTTTGTATAAAAGTGTTTATATGATTTTAAAAATTAAGATAATTATTTGGAATTAATTTTGTGAAAATTGGATCCGATTTTTATGAAAAATCTCCGAATTACATGTTTTAGAAACAAAAATTATTCGGATTCGCGCTTGGGCGCACCGAAGCGATCTCGGCAGCCTCGGCGGTCGGCGCAGTCCCGGCAGGGCTCGGGGCAGTCCGTTTTCAGTTGACGCGTTGTTTCCTTTGTTCTTTCATTAAATGTTTCCGTTTTATCCATATTCCCTTAATTATTTTGATAATTTAGGGGTTTTAAAGTTGATTAAAATTATGATTTAATTTCTAAAAGTTAGATTTTTAAATTAGAGAATTTTTAATCAATAAGACCAATAGGATTGGACTTGACTTATTAAAACATAAGATGTTTTATAACTTAAATGTTTAGGAAACATTTATTATAAAATCGTGAGTGGGAGAAGGATTCATCACAATAAATCCTATGGCCTCCATTATTGATCAAAGCACCGTGAGATTTAAGTGACGCCTCGCGACGCTCAGATTCTTCCCCCTACAGATGGTTTTCACTTAAATTAATAATCAATGCTTAATCTCCGAAAGGATAGGAATTTAAAATTTAACTCTTAATTTTCCTACCCTACGACGGCGATTTTGAGTTGATTTTTAAAATCCGAAATAATGGGTAACACTCATAAGGATACAATCAAATAGTTTGGATGTATCTAGGCTAAACTAAAAGGTGATTAATTAATAAATGAAGATATGAGATGTCTTGATTATTTATTTTATTAATCTGAGATGGTCTCGATTTAATCGTCATTTTATTTGACCTACCCTACGGCGGCTTTTCAAATGTGAGATTAAATTACCTTGGAATTGGTAGGATAAACTTTTTCTTTCATGCATCATGTTTATGATTCCTAAATTGAATGCTCTATGATGTTCGTTCGCTTATTTATGCCGCTTTATTTAATTTTTAGCAATGATATCTTGTCCTATGCTTGAACTGTTGAATGATTCATTAACTGGAGGAAATTGTGACAAGTGGAATAGTAACATGAATATTACACTCGTATGTGAAAACCTTAAAGGCAAGAAGCAAGGTTTCTCTAAACCAAAGGGAAATTGTTTCCACTGCGGTGAAGAGGGGCATTGGAAGAGAGACTGCCCCAAGTTTCCCTCCAAAGTAAAGGAAAACAAGAAACGTAAATATGATTTACTTGTTCTTGAAAGTTGTTTGGTAGCTAAAGATTCTTCTACTTGGGTAGTTGACTCTGGAGCTACTAATCATGTTTGTTCTTCCTTACAAATGCTTAGTTCTTATGAAGAGCTTGCCGATGGGTCTTTCACAATGCGAGTTGGCAATGGTGCAGTGGTTTCGGCAAAAGTAGTGGGAGTAATTAAGCTTAATATTAGAGATAAAATATTGATTTTAAACGATGTTTATTATATTCCAGGTTTCCGTAGAAATTTGATTTCTGTTTCAAAATTGCATGAACATTTATTTTCACTATCTTTTAATGATAATTCGATTATTATTTCTCAAAATGGGCGTGATATTTGTACTGCAAAATTGGAAAACGGACTCTATTTAATTAAGCCCAATGAACAACCACTGCTAAATGCCGAAACGTTTAAAGTAGAACATCCTAAACCAAAAAGGCAAAAGGTTTTTCAAGATGATGAAACATATCTTTGGCATCTAAGGTTAGGGCATATTTCACTAGAAAGGATAAATAGGCTTGCAAAGGATGGTCCTTTGAGAGAGCTAAAAGTTGGCACTCTTCCTATTTGTGAATCCTGTCTAGAAGGAAAAATGACTGAGAGACCTTTCTCTGCAAAGGGCAATAGAGCCAAAGAACCACTAGAGCTTGTGCATAGTGATGTTTGTGGTCCCATGACCACACAAGCTAGAGGTGGCTTTGAGTACTTCGTCACTTTTATTGATGATTACTCGAGGTTTGGATATGTTTATCTCATGCATAGAAAATCCGAGACTTTTGAAAAGTTCAAAGAATTTCATGCGGAAGTCGGTAAAAGAGCCTAGGAAAATCTTTGAAGTGCCTTCGATCCGATCGGGGCGAGTATGTCGACATCGGGTTCAAAGATTATTTGCTAGAGCATGGTATTTTGTACCAACTCACAAAGACTGGCACCCTCAAAGAAATGGTGTTCTTTGAAAGGAGAAACCGAACGTTGCTTGATATGGTTAGGTCGATGATGAGCTACGCGACATCGCGCTCGATTCATTTTGGGGGTATGCATTGCAAACGACGGTTTACATTTTGAATGTAGTTCCGTCTAAGTTAATCCAAAAGACACCACTAGAGTTGTGGAATGGGAGTAAAGTTAGTTTACGCCACTTACGTATATGGGGGTGCCCAGCACATGTGCTGAAAGGAAAGACTGGAAAGTTTCATCCACGTTCAGAAGTGTATCTGTTCGTTGGATATCCCAAAGGAACGAGAGGAGGTTTGTTTTATGATCCGCAAGAAAAGAAAGTAATAGTTTCGACTAATGCTATCTTTCTTGAAAACGATTATATGGAAAACTTCCGACCTCGAAGTAAAGTTGTACTCGAGGAGTTACTTTCTGATGAGATCAGACCACAACCAACAAGAGTTGTTGGGGAAATCACTAAAATTACCACTATACCTGATCAGAATGTCATGACACCTCGACGCAGTGGGAGGGTGATTAGACCACCAATCCGCTATCGTCAAATCGAAGAGGCAAATGTTGCGGTCTCGATGGGGTAGACGATGATCCATTCTCTTTTCGACAAGCGATGGAGGATTCTGATAAAGAAAGGTGGCTTGAAGCTATGAACCAATAAATGGAGTCTATGTACTCCAACACTGTCTGGGTTCTTTTAGATACGCCTGAAGATGTCAGGCCCATTGGATGCAAATGGATCTATAAGAGAAAGAAGGGTGTGGATGGGAAAGTAGAGACTTTCAATGCAAGGCTAGTGGCTAAGGGTTACACCCAAAAGGAGGGAGTCGACTATGAGGAGACTTTCTCACCTGTAGCAATGCTAAAATCTATCCGCATACTACTTTCAATTGCTGCATGTCTTGACTATGAGATATGGCAGATGGATGTCAAGACGGCCTTTTTGAATGGCCATCTAGACGAGGAAATCTACATGCAGCAACCAGAGGGTTTTGTAGCCAAAGGTCAAGAGCAGAAAGTCTGCAGATTGCTTAGATCCATTTATGGGTTAAAGCAAGCCTCAAGGTTATGGAACCATAGATTGATGAGACGATCAAGTCTTATGGTTTTGACCAAAGTGTTGATGAGCCTTGTGTATACAAGCAGATCAAGGGTGGTAAAGTGGCATTTTTAGTGCTTTACGTAGATGATATTCTACTCATTGGGAATGATGTAGAGATGTTGTCCGCAGTTAAAGGTTGGCTAGCCAAGCAATTCCAAATGAAAGATTTGGGAGAAGCGAATTATGTTCTTGGAATTCGAATTGTTCGAGATCGCAAGAACAAATTATTGGCATTGTCTCAAGCTTCTTATATCGATAAGATGTTGTTGCGTTATAGAATGCAAGATTCCAAAAAGGGTTACCTACCAACTCGACATGGAGTCGTTCTCTCCAAGGAGCAATGTCCTAAGACACCTCAGGAGGAAGAGGACATGAGACGTATTCCCTATGCCTCTGCAGTAGGCAGCCTTATGTATGTTATGTTGCGTACAAGGCCTGATATTTGTTATGCGGTAGGGATAGTCACCCGATTTCAATCAAATCCAGGAATGGACCATTGGATAGCAATCAAGAACATTCTCAAGTATCTTTGGAGAACGAGGGACTATATGCTTGTCTATTAGGGTGATGACCTTAAAATAGACGGGTACATTGATTCTGACTTTCAGTCAGACAAGGATTCTCGAAAGTCGATATCCGGGTCAGTGTTCACTCTTGGTGGCGGTGCCATAGTCTGGAGAAGTATTAAGCAATCCAAAGAATGCGATTCGACCATGGAGGCCGAATACATAGCCGCTTCAGAAGCAGCTAAGGAGGCGGTATGGCTAAAGAAATTCCTTTTTGATTTGGAAGTTGTTCCAAATGTGGATAGGTCACTCACTTTGTATTGTGACAATAGTGGGGCAGTGGCTAATTTGAAGGAGCCTCGAAGTCACAAGAGATCAAAGCATATAGAAAGAAAGTACCGTCTTATTCGGGAGATAGTACAAAGGGGTGACGCCTCGATTCTCAAGATTGCGTCACGACAACCTTGCCGATCCATTCACCAAGACATTGACTGCAAAAGTGTTTGAGAGGCATTTAAATAATTTAAGATTGAGAGACATGTCCCATATGATTTAGGGCAAGTGGGAGATTGTTAGGGATAGTGCCCTTAAAGCAATTGTGAATTGTTTTTGATTATTAAAAAAAGCGATATTCATTTTCGAACTCTTTTGCATATTTTATGTATTTTCTTGAACATCATGAAAATCCCTAGTTTATTTATTGTAACCATAATCTTAGTATATAAGAGTTATATACAAGAGGATTAAGATTATGGATAATAAACTAAAAATAAGTCCGTGATGAAATTAATTAAAGTATGTGATCTTTAATTAAAACATCATTAATGCGGCCCAGAACATTTTGAATGTGACTGTCTTATCCGGACCATCGATGTGGAGACATCTTAGTGGGGGCATTTATATATGATTTGATCATATAGGACTTGGACCGATTTAATTTGAATTTTCCATACAAATTCCGTTGTAGAAATGGAAAATCAAATTAAATCACTAGATGATCATATATGGATAAATCTTAATCCTAAGTGATTATAGACTCCTGGTTATTTCTATGTGATTCTTAATTTGCTCGTTTAAGTTTGTCCTACGACATTCCCAACACCTGCATTTTAGATTCACATTTGAATTAAATAGCTGGGAATATAAATTCACAGATATGGAATCCATTCCTTCTTGCGGGAAGTAGAAAGACGATTCTCTCATTTGTTAATTCTGGAACTAAATGGTTTGAGATCTCTAATTTATAATCCGATTATAAATTAACCATTCACTAGTGAATTAATAGTAAATGAGGATAAGATGTAATTGAAGGGGTTTAACGGATACTACCTAGCTTCAATTACGAATTGTCTATGGAGGATTATTCTATATGTAATGATTATATCGGATGTTTGCTCAATTCGTAGAGTAAGAAATTCTATGATTATAAGAGTGCAATTCCGAATTTATAGTGAGTAATATCGAATTAATAAGCTTCGAATAAATTAATTAAAGAGTTAATTATTTATTCGATTTATTGGAGCTTATAATTATAGGTCCATGGTCCCCGGTTCGCCTTCCTAGAGTAAACGGGTTAGAAATAATATTTCCAGTTCCTAAGGGTTTATGGAAAAGTGTTTTCCAAAATATTTGGGCTAATATATTAATATTAGTTAATTCCGAGAATATATGATAGTCTACAGTTTTGACTGTATTTGGAATTCAATAAATATAAGATATTTATAATATTAATATAATTATTAAATTGATAATTATATTGGATAATTATCAATTAGAGTTTAAATCTAACTAGAATTATTAATTCTAGAATAGATAGGAAACCAAGTTGGAGTGGGAAACTAATTGAACTAGGCCTATAAAAAGGGGACCACATTCTCACAGTTACTTAACAGTTTTCGGCAAGCTTTTCCTGACAATTGATTTCTGCCGCCCCTGCTATTTGTTGTAAAATAACATTACTTTGGCAAAAATCGTTAGCCCACCTTCAACAACCAAAACAAATCATATTGGTCAACTTTGTCAGAAACATTGTTTTTGGTAAATTTAGTTTGAAAAAGAGATTTTTACTATCTTAATGAGATTTGGAGTTTTTGGCTAGTATTATTTTGGTGAGCGGTCGAGCCGAAACCAATCCGCAAGAATTCGTGGTTTAACTTTTACCTAGTTCAATTCCCCTCCTATCCAGTTAGGCCAATCCTACGATCTCATGAGTTGAGTACATCGTAGGAAAATAAAAGTTAGGAACTTAGAATTATTATTTGGGTGCCCACACACTGCCGTTGATAGGGAGGATCGAATTGAAAGATCGAGGTGTCTACGAGCTTCGGGGATTTGAAGGATTGACGGAGAAAAATCAAAGAACAAGAAATCGTCGAAAGAGGTAAATTTTCTTTTCTTCCTTTAGTTTGAATAAATTTAATAAGCATGATTTTGTGTTCTTATATCTAAAACTCGATTTTTGAAATCCCTTGCTTCCGCTTCCGTTTGATTAGATCGAAAATCCGGATCTTATTTGGCCCGGATTAGATCCGGGACCCGAATAATTTCCAACAACTCAGCAGTCTCATCTTCATCTTGATTAATTGGTCCAGCTTCTGCTTCAACATAAGGACTCTTCTGCATAGTTGGTGATTCAAACTTTATCGCCTAACTCTTCAATGTCTTCCCATTTACATTAGGTTCATCAAAAACCACATGGATAGACTCTTCTCGTGACCATAGTCCTCTTGTTCATCACTCGTAGGCTTTGCTTTTAGTTGAGTATCCCAAAAGATAACTTCATCGCCTTTAGCATCAAAAGCCTTTAGATTATCCTTGCCATTGTTGTGAATGAAGCATTTACATCCAAATATTCTAAAATATTCAACATTTGGCTTTCTTCCTGTCCATATTTTATAGGGAGTCTTTGTCAGCTGTCTGTTAATCATGCATCTATTTTGAGTATAGCATGCAAAGTGTTTATGGCTTCAAGCAAGAAAATCTCTTAAGCGACCCAACTTCACTAGCATGGTCCTTTGCAGCCTTCTTTGAGAGTTCGATTTCTTCTTTCTCGCTACTCCATTCTCTTTGTGGAGTCCTTTCGCAGATAACTCATGAGCGATACCATTTTCAACACAATATCGAGTAATTATCCCATTGACAAACTCAGTTCCTCTATCAGACCTTATTTTTATAATGGTTTGACTCTTCTCATTTTGGACTCTTCTCATCAGCTGAGCTAACTTGTGCAGGGTTTCCTTCTTTTTGCACATGAAGATTGTCCATGTATATCTTGAATAATCATCCACCACCACTAGAGTGTATTTCTTTCCACTTATGCTGGCTGGCTCAAATGGACCAAATAAATCCATATGCAACAAATGCAATATTCTTGTTGAAGATGGACTAGACTTCTCTTTGAATGATGATTTGATCATTTTCCAATCGACATGCATCACAAACACTTTCCTTCTTGTACATCGAAGTCGGCGGTCCTTCCACAAGATGACTCCTTACAAGCTTGTTAATTGTCTTGAATTTGGATGACTCAACTTCTCGTACACGACCAACTTGATTCGGCTGTACTCTTTGCTAGCAGATAAGTGCTTGGTGTGGCAGTTGACCAATCTACCACATACATGTTCTTTTGTCTGGATCCTTGCAACACTACTTCATTTGATTCAGTGTCTTTAATTTAGCACACTCCCATATTGAATCCACATTATAGCCCTTGTCACAGAGTTGGCTAATGTTTAACAGGTTGAAGTTGAGACCTTCAACATATGCAACATCTATGATTTCTAATCCATTTTTCTTGATGGATCCAGTGCCTCTTATTTCCCCTGGAGCTTCATTTCCTCCAAATATGACTTTTGCGCCTCTAATCTCCTTGAATTTTGACAGATTTTTCTTGTTTCCTGTCATGTATCTGGAACAACCACTATCCATGTACCAGGTTCCTTGGCACTCACTTTATTCCTTGAACCCGCAATCAAGGAAATCGTTTTAGGTACCCATACTTGCCTGGGTCCTGAGGGGTTAGTGTTGTCAGATGATCCAACCAACCTATATCCAAATGATCTGACTCTAAGAGGTTGCCATTTATCTATGTCATAATCATAATTCACTTTGGCAAATTGTTTGGGGGCTTTAGGTTCATACAACTGTCTCTTTTGTCTGTATGCCTGTGTGTGTGTTTTAGCAATTGCCTTCTTTGGGTAGCTGTGATATTTCCGAGTGTAGTGCCTAGGTGCATTTGTGTCTTTGATGATAGCTCTTTTGCCTTTGGAATGGCCTTTGCTGAGTTCTAGGCCTTTGCCATTTAGGCTTATATTCCATAGGTCTTTGTTGATATTTCACATTATTCCAATCAACTTGGCTTGGGTAGTTTCTACCATTCCCATCATATGTTTCTTTGATAAAACTTCTGGGGTTTTTGGTAGCTCTGTTTATTCTTCACAGAGTACTTCCTATTTGGAGTTTGCTGAGGAACTCTGCTGGATTTCTTCTCAGCTGTCCCTCTCAGCACACTCAACTGGCTGTTTTCCTTTTCCTCTGTATCCAAGGCCAGTTTGTTTGTGATTGTGCTTTGGAGTGAATGTGGATGCAACATTTGGTGTCTTGGATTTTTGAGATGTTTCATTACTTGAAGATCCTTTTTCCAAAATTACTCTGGGAGTTTGACTGTGTACAAATGAATTGAATCCTATGCCAGTTTTATCTCCACACTCCTTTTGGCTCAAAATAAGGTCATCAAATGATTTAGATGCCTTTGTGAAAGATGCAATCACATTTTTGAGATCATTTCCCTCTTTTCTATAACATCTATCTCTGCTATTAGTTTTGCATTTTCAGCTTTCAGCTCTTTGTTCTCATCACTAAGTGACTTAGAGTACTCGGCTCCTTAGTCAATTTGTGAGTTTGGCTTTTTTGATGGGTTGTTTTCCTCATTTAATAGTGTGTGTGAGGATTTAATGTGCTCAAAAGCTTTCATCATTTTGCCTAATGAATCATAAAGATCAGTGGGCGATGAAGTGTGTGTGTCACAATCACTATCACTAGAATCTGAGTGAGATGAGTTAGAGTGTACCTCATCTTCTTAGTCAGGTTGATCTTGTTCTTTAGCCATTAGACGGATCAATGCTTCTTCTTCGAGAATCACTTGAATAGTCGGCTTCACTACTCTCGAGTCCACCGCTTCTTTGGACTTAGCTGTCTCAGCAGATCTCTGCGACCAACATAACCTTTTTTCTTTTCCTCGTCTTCTTTCTCTCAAGACTCTTTTTCTTCTTCATTCCCGTATTTATTGACTACAGGATATGGGCGGTCAATAGCAAAGTGTCCTGGTTGTCTACAGTTCCAACACAGGTTCTCAACTCTTTGATCAACTCTTTCCGTTCTTGGATTATCAGCTCTCTGGTATTCAACCTTTGATGCTCAACTCTCTTGGGTGGCCTTTCTTCCCTTGACTTGGAGGGAGCTGAATGTCTCCTGGAGGATTCACCCTTATTTCTTTTATAGTTCTTGTTGAAGAACTTGTTGAATCTTTTAACCATCAAGGCAATTTCCTCCTTGTCAAAGGCTTCCTTGATTTCACCTCTCTTCCCATCCTTAAATATAAGTGCAGCTGTTTTGGGTACAGCTGTCTCCTCTTGATCCTTTCTTCTCAACTCAAATTTATAAGCTTTGAGGTCTGAGAATAGCTCATGATTGGATGTTTTCGATAGGTCCATCGAGTGCCTTAGAGCCATGGTCTTCATTTCCCATTCAGCTGGGAGACTCCTTAGAATCTTCATACACATCTCCTTCTGTGTGTATTCCTTTCCAAGTGCTGAGAGCTCATTTGTAATTTCAGTGAATCTAGCATCCAGCTGATCCATTGTTTCACCTACAAGCATTTTAAAATTTTCAAATTTTGGAACAACAACAGATAATTTGTTTTCTTTAATTTGCTCTGATCCTTCGCAAATTAAAGTTAATTTATCCCTGATTTCTTTTCTTTCATTTTTGCATCACATGACTTTATTGAACATTGCTTTATCAAGAGTCTTGTAGAAAATATCCTTGGCCATGTTGTCCAAGTTGTATCTTTTTGTCATCATTGGTCCATTCGATCCTTGATTTTTCAACTAAGGTTGGTCTTGCTTGACTACGCTTCTTCTCCTTTTTCGCAAATTTGCTCTCCTTTGCATTTGTGTTTACTTTCAATATTTGCGAGTGGCCCATCCTCTATCACTAGCCACATTTCGTCATGTAAAGCGAGATAGATGAGCGCATACGAATTTTCCGGTCATCAAACTCCTCAATAGTGAACATGGGAATGCGTGTCAAATTTGCTTCCATGATAATAACTTTTCAATAAAAATAGCTTTTGAAAGAACAAGTGTTAAAAGTATTTTTTTGAAAGATTGAGATCTAGTTCAAGAACCGAATGCGGAAGGCTCAATGAACCAACCGCTACCGATACCACTTGTAGGTCCCAAGGGGTGTGAGTAAGGTTTAGAAGAGGGGGTTGAATAAACCTTACCAACTTTTCGATTTTAGTCCTTTTAAAATATTACGAGTTAAATACATAGCAAAGTCCTTGGGGGGACTAAGTTAGTTAACCAAACAGAGTTAGCCACTCAAATGCACTCAATTGAGTACATTGTTGGTAGAATAACTCATTTGTTTAGTCTAAACCTTAACTTGGTTGTGATGAGATTTTCAATGGAAGACTTAACACCCTTTAATTAGGTTTAACTTTGTTTTAACACTTGGTTTAACACTTTGTTAATTATTAGTTGGATAGCAAATTACCAAACAGATATAAAGTGATGTGCGTAAATAAAATCTTTGAAATGTAAATAACACAATAAATTTTATAGAGGTTCAAGATGGGGTAATTCTTCTACTCCTCTCTTCTCCAACTCTGGAGGAATCCACTAGGTATTGATCGAGTACAAAGTAGTTATCACCCGATACAAGTCTTGATCACACACGGTGACTTGCTCCTTTGGGACTCGATGCGAGATGCCTTGATCACTCACGGTGGCTTCTCGTCCGACTCGCTTCTTCTTCAGGCATGGCTGCCTTGTTACTTCTTACTTACTTGCTCAAGCTTCTTGGATTTGATCACGAAGCCCTCCAATAACTTGAGATCTGGTTAGACCTTAAACCTTTCTACAATACTCCTTGGAATGTAGACCCCTTTTGCTTCTTCAAAAGTTTCTTCTTCAACAGTTTGAAGTTGTCTTTCCTTCATGACTTAGTGTTGGATCGATTTCCTTCTAGATTTAGGCTTGAGGATTTGCTTGAATAACTTGAGAATATTTTTGCGAGGTTACTGATATGAAAAATACTTGTTTGTTCGTTGTTGGGTATGCAAGGTAACCTCTTCTCAAAGTGATTCCTCAACCTTTTATAGTGAACTTTCAAAAATCTGCCCGTTAAAGAGATAGACTGATTTTCAAAAGCCATTTGTGTTCGTTGGCTTGTCTTTTCTTGGTCTTCAATCTTGAGATGTAGACCTTTCCTCAAATTAAATGAATGTCCAGCTTTTCAGGTTCTGACACGAGGTGCAGTGCTTCCCATTGGTTTACTCTTTTTGCACTCTTCTGGGACTGAGCACTTTAAGACATGGCAGCATGGAAGTTTTACTTTTTTAAGTAATATTCTTGACTTTTGTGAAACGGATTTTTTTCAGTTAACTCCTCTTTGCAGCTGCCTTTTCCCCAGGTGACTTGACTTTACTCCAATGATTTCTTGAGTTGACTTGACTGATTCTTCACACAGCTGTATCTCAGCTGATACTCTTTCAGTCGAGTCCTTGACATTTCTTTATTGCCACACTCAGCTGCTTCACAACGGAGTCTTCATCCTAGTCTTCAGTTGACTTCTTGTATATCCAGGCATAGATGACTTGACTCAGCTTATACATCCCTATCTATTACAATAAAAATTACAAGGAAAATGGGGTGCCAACTTTCTAGTCTATGTTTTACATGGCATTCATCAAAATCTAAACAATAAATTTCCCTACAATTTCCCCCTTTTTGATGATGCCAAAACTTAAAACATACATACAAAATGTAAGCATCAAAGATACATACAGACAATGTAGTAACATAAAATGTAAGCGTAGAATCAATCTTTTTATTGATCATAACATTCTTGTCCTTTACACATCTGTTTACAATGTGTATCAGAGCAAACATAGCATTCTATATCTATGCAAAAATATAGAAATTCTGATTTCTTATTCAACGTCTGTAAGACTTACATACATATGCATTTACGATAGTAAAATACATGAAGGGTGGACAACAACACTTCATCGCCTTTCGCCCTCCCTTCTTTTTCTTCTTCTGACTCTAGTGCCCTCTCGCTCTCTTTTTTTCTTTTTTTCTTCAATCGCTTTCTTTTACTCACAGGCTCTCTTGGCGACTTCATCTTTCCTTTTCCTTTCTTGTCTCTCTTGCCACAAATTTGAGTTTGTCTTCTATTTTCTTCTTCGATTCTCTTAACATGCTCAAAGCATTTTTCCTCTCCACTTCCAGATTTTCTATAGAATCATATCCAACCAAGTAGATCCTTCCCTTCTTTCCCCGGATCTACATTGTAGGTCCCAAGGGGTGTAAGTGTAAGGTTTAGAAGGGGGTTGAATAAACCTTACCAAATTTTCGATTTAGTCCTTTTAAATCTACAGAGTTGATTCTACACTGTGTGTCCTTGATGGGCGATCGAATTAGTCACTCAAGAGAGTTAATCTCTCATGCAGACTCGGAAATTTGAGCCGTTGATGGAGTAACTCAAATTTGTTGGCTATAATTTGACTCAACCGTGGTTTTGTTTTTTGGAAGACTTAACACCCTTAAGTTTGATTTAGCAAGATTTTAGAGCTTGATTTAGTACTTATAATTATCAAATGGATAGCAAATTTATCGTGAGATATAAGCGAGTTAAAAGTGCAGAATTTAAGTCTTTGAAATGTAAATGACACAATGAAGTTTTTATAGAGGTTCGAAGATGGGGTAATTATTCTACTCCTCTCTTCTCCAACTCCCGGAGGAATCCACTAGGTAATGATCGGTTTACAAAGTGGTAACAGTCCGATACAAGTCTTGATCAACAACAGCCGACTTGATCCTTTGGGACTCGATCCGAGACGCCTTGATCACTCGGTGGCTTCTCGTATGACTCGCCTTCTTCACAGGGCACTGCTTTGCTACTACTCTGACTCACTTGCTCAAGCTCTTTGGATTTGATCACGAAGCCCTCCAAAAGCTTAAGACTTGGTTCAACCTTGAACCTTTCTACAATCCTTCCCTGGAATGTAGACCCTGTTTCTTCAAAAGTTTCCTCTTCAATCGATTGAAGTTCTCTTTCCTTCACAGTGAGTGTTGGATTGATGTACTTCGTAATGTAGGCTTGAGGATTGAGAATGTTTCAGTTTTTCTAATATGCTTGTATATCTCACGTGTGTGTCATTCTTCTTCTCAAACAAACTCCTCGGCCTTTTATAGTGAACTTTCAAAAATTTGCCCGTTGAAGAGATAGGCTTATTTTTAAAAGTCACTTTGCGTCGTTGGCTTGTCTTGTTGCGTTCTTGGAATTGCCATTTCCTCGTATGAATTGTTCTTTCACCTTTTCGAGTTCGACACGGTGTAGTGCTTCCCATTGGTTCATTCCTTTTGCACGCTTCGGGATCGAGCACTTCGAGAAAGGTGGTATGGAGATATTACTTGTTTAAGTAAATCTCTTGATTTTCGGGCAACGGTTCTTTTACGATTATCTCGACTTGATCGCATTTCCTTGCTTTCCCCAGGTGACTTAGAGTCGCCTTCCAATCATTGGATGACTCTTGTCACTTCAACTTAAGACTTGGCTTCTCTTGAGTTGACTTGATGATGCTCCACTCAGTGCATCTCACCGCTTCTCCAAGAGAGTTCTGTCTACTCTTCTTTGCCATACTCACTGTCTCGCAATGAGTCTTCCTTCAAGTCTTGATTGTCTTCTTGCATGTAGGGCGTAGGCGACTTAACTCACCTTGGCACTCTATTCATTTCAATGTATTTTACAACAAGAATTGGGGTGCCAACTTTCTATTCTAAGTTTTACATGGCATTCATCAAAATCTAAACAATAAAATTCCTAACAATTTCCCCCTTTTTGATGATGCCAAAACTTAAACCATTCAAAAATGCAAATAGCAAAGATACATACAGATAGTGTATTGACATAGAATGTATGCGCAGAATAGATCCGTTTATTGATCATATCATTCTTGTTCTTTTACACAACTGTTTACAAGGTGTATCAGAGCACATATATGTCTTCACAAAAAATAAAGAATTTATAGCTTTATTACAGAAGACTTACATTGTATGTATTTACATAATAAAATACACGAAGGGTTGGACAGCAACTCTTCATCTCCTTCGTTGTCTCCTTCTTTCATCTTGATCAACATCTTCTTCTCTTCTTCTCTTTTTCTCGTCGTCAGCTGCCTTCTTTTTCTTTTCATATGCCTTCCTGGCAGCTTCATCTCTTCTTATTCTTTCCTGTCTCTCCTCCCATAGCTGAGTTTGTCTCTTGTTTTCTTCTTCTATTCTTTTTGCATACTCAGCGTTAGTTTTAGCCACTCGCAAATTCGCTACTTGGTCAAGCCCAGCCCAGTAGATCCCTCCTTTCTTTCCTGGATCCACATATTCGATGTTTTTGGGCAGAGGCCTCAGTCCAAGCTTCTTCCTCCACTCATCGCTTCTTCCTCTACCTCGGGCGTATATCATCTTTGGGTCTTCTTCTTTCCGGTGAGTGGCAAAGCAGAGTGATCGCGGTAGTCGCTCCTGTCGCCTTTCTTCACACAACATGAGACCCTTTTCCCAAGATAAGTCCCAAGCTTGAGCCATAGACATATTTGCAAAGTATCCTCGATTCGAGCGTTTTAAATTCATCAATCGATCATGGCTCTGTCCCGACATCCGAGATGGCATAAGTGTCTCGTCTCTTTGGAATGCCTCCATGTTCTTTCAAGATGTTCATAACCCTGGCATCCATTCTTCCTTCCACTTCCTTCATCCCTCGCTTCAATAGTTTTTCTCTTATCGGCCATGGATACAATCAGAGTGTTGAGTGGCAGAGTCACGAGGGAGTTTCCGCTTATGATGTCACCGTGGACGGGACCTTGTTGGGGGTTTGTGCAATCATCAAAGTCACATCCGTCGACCCTTCCCCTCAACAAGCTTTCCTTTCTTTTCGTTTCAAGACTTCCTCAAATTTGATTTTTCCTTCTCGCTTGCTCCTTTCTTCTCTCCTTCGATTTTAGCGCTTTGAGGTATTCCTCGTCCCCCTTTTTGGCATCATCAAAGGATAGAGGAACCCAGGGAACATCCGCAAGCATGAAGTCGAGTCTTCGATGGTTGAGTTCGCTTCGATGTCCGCTGCGTTGTATGCAAAGACGGAATTGTCGAGTAGCGTTGGATTTTCTGAAATCGCTTCATCTCGGCCATGAGAAGGCTGAATTTTCTTGTCATGTGTTCTTCCAAACGTCAGAGATCATTTGTATTTTGCTCACGCAGCAGCCTTGATCTCGGTAGTGTGAGCTTCATGCATATGCTCAATGTGTTCTCTCGGCCGTTTTTGCATCAAAGCATTTCGGCTCTCCATACCAGCTGACTTTGTTGAACAATGTCCTGAGGAATCGACTTGTTCCACACGCATTGTTTTTTCTTTGTTGCCACCATTCCCTTATCCTCGACGCGTGATGCCTCTCAAGTCGGCCGTAAGGTTGGCATCTCTGTTGTCCGATCGCATGTCCAAAGAGGCTCGATGCCTCTCCATCCTTTCAACCTCAAAGATTGCTTTGAACACTTCTCGAACTTGGTGATTCTTTTTTGCGGTGATGGCCATACAAACATCAAAGTCATAAGCAACTGGAACAATGGTGCTCAAGAGAAAATGGGAGCTGTCCGTGATAGCGTCGCTCATTCTCTCGACTCTTCATGGAGGTCGGGTACCTCCAGAGAAAAAGGAAAGGATTCTATGAAAGATTCATCACCGCCCACCGGGATTTGTTCGATGATGAGCGGTGCGCGTGGAGTTCTTTGAGGAATCGACCCCGCTTGCAGCCTTGAGGGGCTCGCGCAGGGTCTCGGTTCACTGGTTTGTTGTGAAGTAGACCCGCTTGTTGAGCCTCACTGTCTTAATGACTTTGTTGGTCTCGGTGATTTTTCCATTTCAGCCAGATGGGGTCTCGGCCTTATCGTAAGCGTCATCGGACGATGATGAGATTTGCATTGGTGGCTCATCATCAAAGTTAAAAGTTTGACGAGTAGTCTTGGGATCGACTTGCTCGTGCTTGGAACATCCGCGGTGAGTCTTTTGGATTTGTCACGGGGATGACTCATCTTCTTCTTCGCCTTCCGATCCGGAAAAGTGACATCGATTATCCGGGAATCATGAAGTGCGCTTATCTCCTTCTCGGATGGGTCGATGATAGCGGGAGGATGTTCTCTATATCGACTTTTCTTTACCCGGGAAGTCTCAACCTCCGTGGGCCTTGATCACCTCCAAGTCTCTCTTTAGGCGAGGCCTTGGTCCTCCCTTTCGCAGTGTGTCACTCGCCCGGGGTCTTCTACGGTGGCATCCATTGAGTCTCAACCCCATGGATTGCACTTTCATCGCCCAGTGTTAACTCCCAGGGTCATTCCTTCTCGTGCCTCGATCGCATCGCCAGGCGTCATTGGCCTTCAAAGCGGTTGGCACCTCACCGAGACAGTCTCAACTGCCTGAGCGCGTTGATGGCAACTTGTCTGTTCCTCTTGTGTTTGTAATTTCTCTCCTTCGCCTCCTTGATTCTTTGTGGAGTCATCTGCGGCAAAGATCCTCCGACCTAGTGCGGTGGGGAGTTTCCCCCTCGGCTAGTGCACCGGTGAGTGACTAGGAATGGGGTCACTCGTCTCCATTCTCCCTACATTGCTATTGAATGTTCAGTTGGGGCAGGTGGTAAAACACCTTCAATAGGGGTTGGCTTGATGGGGTCCCCATTATCCCGATTTCATCGCTGGTCCGTTATTGCTTTCTTCCGAGTGAGTGGGAAGTGGTGGCAAGAAACAATGATGGCGATTTTTGGACCACTCCCATTGGATCAATTTCACTGTGTGTTTTGGAGGACTCTCCTGGTCCCTCCATCAATCTTTGCTCGTGAAGGATTCTCGGACTCGTGCAATGCTGCTGCATTTGCAACTCTTTCGTCGCGGGCAAAGCAAAGATTCTCCCGATCCTCATCACGTCGAGAAGACATCAAGAAGAGGATGTGTGTGTTCGTGATGGGAGATAGGGCGATGCTTGCCTTCTCACGTGCTTCGGCTTCTTCAGCTTGCTTTTCTCTCTCCTTGTCCTTGTAGATCTGCAGGATGTACGTGCGAGTTGTCTTCATCCACATTTGGGAGCATGAGTTAATCCGAGGAAGTTTAGCAGTTCCTCTTCTTCTTCTATGAACTCGGGCCATTGGAACTGTTCCTTGACTTACTCAACTTCCATTTCCTCCTCTCACGCAGACGATTTTGGATGTCGGGTAAGGTGGAGATAGGATCATTACATCACTATCCGCCCGCAGTTCTTCTTGTGCTTCATGTGTGAGCTCTGTTTGTGTCTTCGGGTGGCCTCTGCTGATCGCCTTGCCAGAGACTTGGCGTTTCATCAATTACATATGGAGATTTTACTTCTCCAGCTTCTCTCAGATATCTGCTCTATTTGAGTGGTGACTCAATTGGTTTCTCCGGCTCGGAGCTCTTGATAAGTCGTCTTCGTCTCTAGTTTGTACCGGGGAATTTCTGGTTCGAGAGATGTTGTCTTCGAGTCTTGTGCGGCGGGGGGGGTCTTTGGTGTCTTTCTCGAGGAGCTGGCCGTCTTGGTTTCTCGAGTTCTCCTCTTTTTGACGATCGGAAAAGGTATTTGTGAGTCCTTCTCGATCGGCCGCTGGGGGGCGGAGACATGGTCTTTGGGGCGGGTGACTCGCTGCGCAGGGCGGGGAGCATGTTTGGTTTTCTTTCTTTGCGCAGGGGCAATGATCTTCTTAGCAGTGCATAGGGGCACCTTTCTTCTTGGCTGGAGAGGAAACAATTTGTATCTTGGGTCACCTGATTCCCCCTCACCGGTGTCGTGTCGACTCTCTTGGCGTAAGCTCACCGAGCCAGGAGAGGTTTGCTCAACATCCTCTTGTTAACATGGAATGCCTTCCCATGTCTAAGAGGGACTCCTTTCACCTCCAATAGCCGGCCAATCACTAGGCCATATCCTAGGGATCCTCCAAATGAGCCATCTTCTTTGAAGGACTTGTTCCCCACGTTCGGCAGAGTCTGTGAGACAAACTCAGCCTGATTTATCTTCTTTGCTTCGATGATTGCAGCCATTACAATCGGCTTTGCCTTTGTGATTGGTCAAAGCCGCCAAATTTGATGTCGATACATTTGGCAACTATGTCCAACAACTTGTGATAATCCTCCTTCATCAGTCTCTTGTTTTCTTTGTATACACTATTTTATCAAGAAAGTCGACTTGGCTATTTCTTTCCATGCATCACCCAAGTTTACATCGCCTTCTTTAATCTCGGATGCTCCTTCTGGCGGGTAGTGAGCAATATTCACCAAATCCTTGGCGAGAGATAGTCACCGCTTTCCGTGAACAGATGACTTGATTCCTTCATCGTGAATCTCATCATTCACGTAGAATTGTGCGACCTCCTCCACATAGGTCATCGGATATTCTAGCGTTAGAAACGGTTTTAGTCCAGGCGTTTCCAACTTCTCGGCAATTTTCTTCACCAGGGTGTCGTCGGACCCTGTTTCATCATTCGAAATCCACCGTAGAAGAACCGGTGTGGATCTGCTTTCCTAACTTGGTAAAGTCATAAGTTGGTGCCATTTCTCAGGATTATATCAAAGAAAAACTCAGAAAATGATTTGAAGATAGATAGGGTTTCGAGAGTATTTTGCCTTTGCTTTTGAGAGAAAGAGATGAACAGTTTTAGAAGTGTGAGAGAGAAACGGACGAAAATGGTTTAAATATGGTTTATGAAAGGGCGTGCGGGTGGTTTTGAAATGTGATCGAAATCAACGGCTTGGATTTCGTGACGCCTATTGAGCATTTCATGTCTCGTATTTAATGCGGCAAAGCATTTATATCCAATCATAAGCTTGGTGTGCGGCTTTATGTCCGTACACATCATCATTATCCGACGTATTCCTTAAAACATTCCCGCTTAGTCAAACGATTGCGTTTTTGTCACTTTGCTCATAAGTTATTCAGCTTATCCCTTAGCCGATTTAACTCGCTTCTCACAGATTCTCTTAGTGACTTTTCTATCGGTGACTTGGTGTAGTGACTTTCCGATACATCGATTTGATTTACGATTTTTTCAGCTCTTTTTCACCCCTCTTCTGTTCCATTTCTTTTCTTTGATTCTTCTGTGTCTTAGCTTAGTTCAATTAATCCCAACTCATGTTTGAGTTCTTCAAATCTTGACTCACATAATGGTTTTGTGAAGATGTCGGCTAGTTGTTTATCGGTTGAGATATATTCCAGGATGATGTCCTTCTTTTCAACATGATCTCTTATGAAGTGATATCTGACATCAATATGTTTTGTTCTTGAGTGCAACACAGGATTTTGAGTGATGGCAATTGCACTTGTGTTATCACACATGATTGGAATTTCTTTTTCTTCAACTTCATAGTCTCTCATTCTTTGTCTCATCCATAGAACTTGGGCACAATTTTTGCATGGCGCTATGTATTCTCGTCACCAGAGGTGGCTATTGAGTTTTGCTTTTGCTAAACCAGAAATCGGCTTTGTTTCTAGCATTTGACATGTGCGAAGTGTGCGTTTCTTCTGTCCACTCTGCATCAAAGATAATCGAACCGAATAGCCAATTAGCTTGAATCCACCTTCCTTTGGATACCATAGCCCTACTTGCTTCCTTTCAAGTATCTCAATATTCTCTTAGTTTCTTTGTCATATGGCTCTCTTTTGGAGCAGATTGAAATCTTGCACATACACCTACAAAGAAAGGTGATGTCCGCCTTCTTTGTGAGATAGAGCAATGATCCAATAAGTGCTCGTATCTTGTTTGATCTACTGTGCTTACCATCCGCATCCATGTCCATTTTGGTGATGTGTTCATTGGTATTTTTACGAAGACTTCTCCTCCATACCAAACTTCTTCATTAAATCTCTGGTGTATTTTGTTTGACTTATGAAGGTTCCATCCTTCAAATTGTTTCACTTGGAGTCCAAGGAAGAATGTCGACTCTCCCATCATGCTCATTTCAAATTTACTTTGCATGAGGTTTGAAAACTTTTCACACAGCTCTTTGTTTGTGGATCCAAAGATGATGTCATCAACATATATTTGAACAAGTAGAATACTCTTCTTGTCTTGAATTACGAAAAGTGTTCTATCTACTTTTCCTTTTGTGAATCCATTTTCGATTAGGAATTGTGACAAGGTATCATACCATGCTCTGGGTGCCTCGCTTCAATCCATACAAGTGCTTTCTTGAGTTTGTATACCTTATCTCCAAGAGTCTTCTCGCTCAAATCCTGGAGGTTGTTCAACATACACTTCTTCTTCCAATAAACCATTTAGGAATGCACTTTTTACATCCATCTCGATATACAATGAAATTCTTGTGAGTGCATAGGCAAGAAACATCCTTATAGCTTCCAATCTTGCTACAGGGGCAAATGTTTCATCAAAATCTATCCTTCTTCTTGGCAATATCCTTTGGCTACTTGCCTTGCTTTGTTTCTTACCACAGAACCTTCCTCGTTCATCTTATTTCGAACACCCATTTGGTTCCAATAACATTTTGATGTATGGGTCTTTGCACTAATTCCCATACTTTATTTCTCTCGAACCGATTGACTCTTCTTGCATAGCTTTGAATCCAATGTGTGTCGTCCAATGCTTGTGACACATCTTTGGGCTCTATTTGCGAGATGAAGCATGTGAACATGGCTTCTTGTTGAGTTCGGATCTTGTTTTGACACCTTCTCTTATATCTCCAATGACAAGTTCGGTGGATGGTCTCTCAACCATCTTACATCGAGGTTGGAGTAAGTTAGTGGATTGATCGACTTGCAATTTGTGTTCTTTGGGTCGACTCTCTCGTAATCACTTAGCGCAAATTTTCCATTTGTTTTTGAGATTCAGCTATCTCATCTTCTTCCGAATTGATAATTCGGCCGGCTTCGGCAAAGGGACTCTTCTCGTATGGTTGGATGATTGACTTATCACGGTGACTCTTCAATGTCTTCTCCATTTATATTTGGCTCATCAAATACCACATGAATGGATTCTTCGCAACCATAGTCCTTTTGTTGAGTATTCGTAGGCTTTGCTTTGTTTGAGTATCCTAAGAAGATACCTTCATCACTTTAGCATCAAAAGCCTTTAGATTGTCTTTGCCATTGTTGTGGATGAAGCATTTGCATCCAAATATTCTAAAATATGCAACACTTGGTTTTCTTCGTCCAGATCTCATAGGGAGTCTTTGTCGTTTGTCTGTTTATCATACATCCTGTTTTGGGTGTAGCAAGTTGTGTTGATTGCTTCACCAAAATCTTTTTGGTAACCCCGCTTGACTAACATGGTCCTTCTTTGCTTCTTTGAGGGTTTTGTTCTTCTTTCTCGCAACTCCATTCATTTGTGGAGTCCTTGCTTGTTGATAGTTCATGACCAATACCATTCTCAATACAACATCGAGTTATTATTCCATTGACAAACTCGGTTCCTCTGTCTCGATCTTATTTTGATAATGGTTTGACTCTTCTCGTTTTGAATCCTCTTCTTCATCATTTGTGGTAGGTTTTGTAGAGTTTCTTTCTTCTTACACATGAATATTGTCCATGTATATCTTGAGTAGTCATCTACTACCACCAAGGTATATTTCTTTCCACTTATCTTTGGCAGGTTCCTTTGGGCGAATAGATCCATTTGAAGCGAGATGCAATATTCTTGTTGAGGATGGGCATGTCTTTTCTTTGAATGACGACTTGATTTGTTTTCCCTTCGACATGCGTCACATATACTCTCCTTCTTGTATATTGAGTCTGGAAGTCCTTCCACAAGATGACTTCTTGCCGACCTTGTTAATCGTTTTGAAATTCAGGTGACTCGGCTTTTTGTGCCACGACCAACTTGATTCAAATTGTACTCTTTGCTAGTAGGCAGTGCATCGGGTGTTGCGATTGACCAATCCACGACATACATATTCTTCTGTCTACATCCTTGCAAAGACCACTTCATTTGATTCAATATCTTTGATTTGGCATATACCCATGTTGAATCCAACATTGTAGCCCTTGTCACGCAGCCGATCGATACTCGATAAGTTGAAGTTGAGTCCTTCAACATATGCAACATCCGTGATTTCTAATCCATTCCTCTTGATGGATCCAATGCCTTTTATTTCGCCAGAGCTTAATTTCCTCCAAATATGACTTTTGCTCCTTTAACTTCCTTGAATTTTGACAGATTTCTCTTATTTCTGTCATATGTCCGGGGAATGACCACTATCCATGTACCAGGTTCCTTGGCACTCATTGTTCCTTGAACCGCAATCAAGGAAATTAAGTTTTAGGTACCCATACTTGTCCGGGTCCTGAGGGGTTAGAATTGTAAGATGATCCAACCAACCTATAGCCAAATGATTTGACTCTAAGGGGTTGCCATCTATCGTGCCATAATCATAATTAATCCTAGCAAATTGCTTGGGGATTCTAGTTCATACAAATTGTCTCTTTTGTCCGTATGCACCGCATATGTGTTTTAGCAATTGTCTTCCTTGGGTAATTGTGGTGTCTTTGAGTGTAGTGCTAGGTGCATATGTGTCTTTGATGAAAGCTCTTATGTTTTTGGAATGGCCTTTCCGAGTTCTAGGCCTTTGCCACTTGGGCTTATATTCCATAAGTCTATCTTTGATAGTTCACATTATTCCAATCAGCTTGGCTTGGATATTTTCTACCATTCCCATCATTTGTATTTCTTTTATGGATTTTCTGGGGTTTTGGTAGCTCTCGCTTCTTCTTTCTGAGTATTTTTGTTTGGAGTTTCTTTGAGGACTCGGTCAATCTCTTCTCACTGTCCTTTCAAAGACACTCAAGTCGTTTTCCTTTTCCTTTGTAACCAAGGCCGGTTTGCTTATTATTGTGCTTTGGAGTGAATGTGTGTGCAACATTTAGAGTTTTGGATTTTTCGGACTCTTCATGACTTGAAGATCCTTTTTCCAAAATTACTCTTGAGGTTTGACATAGACCGAGGAATTAAATCCTAAGCCTGTCTTGTCTCCACATTCTCTTTGACTCATAATAAGATCATCCAATGATTTAGATGCCTTAGTGAATGAGGCAATAACATTCTTGAGGTCATTCTCCTCTTTTCTATAGCAAAGCAATTTCGCTATTAATTTAGCATTTTCAGCCTTTAAACTTTCATTCTCAACATGACTATTTGACTTAGAGTACTCGGCTCCTTAGTCGACCGAGTTTTGACTTTTGAGTAGGTTGTTTTCCTCATTCAATAGTGTGTGTGAGGATTTAATGTGTTCAAAATCTTTCATCATTTTGCCTAATGAATCATAAAGATCGGTGGGTGATGAAGTGTGTGTGTCACGATCACTATCAGTGTGTCCGAGTTTGTTGAGTTAGATTGTACCTCATCTTCTTGATCAGGTTGATCTTGTTCCTTGGCCATCAAGCAAATCGGGCTTCTTCTTGAGTCACTTGAGTAGTCGGCCTTTGCTCTCTCAATCATTTGTCTCTCTTGACTTGGTTGTTTAAAGTAGATCTCTGCAGCCATCATTGCCTTTTTCTTTTCTTGTCTTCTTTCTCTCAAGACCTTCCTTTCTTCTTCATCCCCGTATTTGTTGACTACAGGATATGGACGATCAATGGCATAGTGACCTGGTTGTCTGATTCAAAGATAGGTATTCAACCTTTTGATCGACTCTTTCCATTCTTGGATTGTCGGCCCTTTGATACTCAACTTTTTGATGATCTGTTCTCTTGGTTGGCCTGTCTTTCCTTGATTTGGAGGAGCGAGTGTCTTCGGAAGATTCACCCTTTCCTCTCTTGTAGTTCTTATTGAAGAACCTGTTGAACCTTTTAACCATCGGGCTATTTCTTCTAGGTCAATGACTTCTTTGACCTCGGCTCTCTTCCCATCTTTAACAATTAGAAATTTGTTTTGGGTACAACTGTCTCTTCTGGTCTTTTCTTCTCACTCAAACTCGTAGGCTTTGAGGTCCGAGAATAGTTCATGGTTGGATGTCTTTGATAGGTCCATGGAATGTCTCGGTGCCATGACCTTCATTTCCCATTCATTTGGAAGACTTTTTAGGATCTTCATACACATTTCCTTCTGTGTATATTCCTTTCCAAGTGCGACTGACTCATTTGTGATTTCGTGAACCGAGCATCCAGTTGATCCAGGTTTTCTCCGAGATCATTTTGAAGTTCTCAAATTTCTGTCTGACCATCGACAATTTGTTTTCTTTGATTTGCTCACGAGCCTTCACAAATCAATGTCACTTGTCCCATTTCCTTAGCCGTTTTGCATGATTTGACTTTATTGAACATGGCTTTGTCTAAGGTTTTGTAAAGGATGTCCTTGGCTACATTGTCCAGGTTGTATCTTTTTTCATCATCATTTGTCCACTCGGTTCTTGGTTTTTCAACCATGGTCCGGGAGCAAGACATCTTCTTCTCCTTCACCAAGCACTCTTTCGCAGTTGTGTTCACCTTTAATATTTGCAGAGGCCCATCTTCTATCACTATCCACATCTCATCATGTAATGCCGATAGATGAGCTCGCATGCGAATTTTCCAATCATCAAATTCTTCAATAGTGAACATAGGGATGCGTGTCAAATTTGCTTCCATGATAATAACTTTTAATGACAAAAAGAGTTTTGAAAATTTAAGTACTAAAGCGGACTTTGAAAAGTTTGGAGATCTAGTTCAAGAACGGTGCGGAGGGTTCAATGAACCAACCGCTCGAAACCACTTGTAGGTCCCAAGGGGTGTAAGTGTAAGGTTTAGAAGGGGGTTGAATAAACCTTGCAAATTTTCGATTTAGTCCTTTTAAATCTACTGAGTTGATTCTACAGTTTGTGTCCTTGATGGACGGTCGAATTAGTCACTCAAGAGAGTTAATCTCTCAATGATTTTGAGCCGTTGATGGAGTAACTCGGTTGTTGGCTATAATTTGACTCAATCGTGGTTTTGTTTTTTGTGGAAGACTTAACACCCTTAAGTTTGATTTAGCAAGATTTTAGAGCTTGATTTAGTACTTATAAATTATCAAATGGATAGCAAATTTATCAAACAGATATAAGCGATTAAAAGTGCGGGAATTTAAGTCTTTGAAATGTAAATGACACAATGAAGTTTTTATAGAGGTTCGGAGATGGGGTAATTCTTCTACTCCTCTCTTCTCCAACTCTGGAGGAATCCACTAGGTAATGATCAGTTTACAAAGTGGTAATAGTCCGGATACAAGTCTTGATCACAACGGCCGACTTGATCCTTTGGGACTCGATCCGAGACGCCTTGATCACTCGGTGGCTTCTCGACGACTCGGCTTCTTCACAGGCAGGCGCTTGCTACTATAGCTCACTTGCTCAAGCTCTTTGGATTTGATCACGAAGCCCTCCAAAAGCTTAAGACTTGGTTCAACCTTGAACCTTTCTACAATCCTTCCTGGAATGTAGACCCTTTTCTTCAAAAGTTTCCTCTTCAAGCGATTGAAGTTCTCTTTCCTTCACAGTGAGTGTTGGATTGATGTACTTCGTAATGTAGGCTTGAGGATTGAGAATGTTTGATTTTTCTAATATGCTTGTATATCTCACGTGTGTGTCATTCTTCTTCTCAAACAAACTCCTCGGCCTTTTATAGTGAACTTTCAAAAATTTGCCCGTTGAAGAGATAGACTTATTTTTGAAAGTCACTTTGCGATCGTTGGCTTGTCTTGTTGCGATTCTTGGAATTGCCATTTCCTCGTATGAATTGTTCTTTCACCTTTTCGAGTTCGACACGGTGTAGTGCTTCCCATTGGTTCATTCCTTTTGCATGCTCGGGTGAGCACTTCGAGAAAGGTGGTATGGAGATATTACTTGTTTAAGTAAATCTCTTGATTTACGGCAACGGTTCTTTACGATTATCTCGACTTGACCGCATTTCCTTGCTTTCCCTAGGTGACTTAGAGTCGCCTTCCAATCATGGATGACTCTTCATCACTTCAACTTGAGACTTGGCTTCTCTTGAGTTGACTTGTGATGCTCCACTCACCGCATCTCACCGCTTCTCCGATAGAGTTCTGTCTACTCTTCTTTGCCATACTCGGTGTCTCGCAATGAGTCTTCCTTCAAGTCTTGATTTGTCTTCTTGCATGTTAGGGCGTAGGCGACTTAACTCGGCTTGGCCACTCTATTCATTTCAATGCATTTTACAACAAGAATTGGGGTGCCAACTTTCTATTCTAAGTTTTACATGGCATTCATCAAAATCTAAACAATAAAATTCCTAACATACATATTCAATATTTTTGTGTAGAGGTCTAGGATTAAAGCCTCTACCTCCGCCACTTCTTCCTTCTCCTCTGGGCGTGTATTGTACTGGAGTCTTCTTTTTACCAGCAGAGTGACTGCTAGTGGTCTGCTGCTTGTCAGCTTCTTCACATAGCTTCAGACCTTTCTCCCAGTACAAGTCCCAGGCTTGGGCTATGGACATGTTTTTGAAATATCCTTCGGACTCGAGCATTTTGAATTCTTCAACATATCTTGGCTCTTGTCCATCATTTGGAATGGCGTCTGTATCTTTTCCTGCCGGAATGCCTCCAAATTGTTTTAACATCTCTTCAACACGGGCATCCATTCTTTTGTCGAAATCCTCCATCTCTGCTTCTACAATATTTTTCTTATGAGACATGGGCACAACAGTGATAGAGCGCAGAGTTACGAGGAAGTTTGCCGATGATGTCTTTGTGACGCGTGACCTTCTTTGGGGTTTGGCAAGCATTAAGGTCATATCCTTTGACCTTTCCCACTCAATGCATTTTCCCTTTTCTTTGCTCTTCTCAACAATTTGCATCTGTCTTCTCTACAATGGTTGTCTCCTTCAAGATCTTTTGGTATTCCTCTCCCCCATTTTGGCATCATCAAAAGAGAGAGAACCCCGAAACATCCCGCCAAGCATGAAGTCCAATCGGGTGATGGTCAATTCTCCGCTTGGAGTCACCGGAGTATGATGTTGAAACTCGATTTGGGTGGCTTTGGACTCATTGCCACGGTTTCATTTCACCATAAGAAGACCGAACTTGGCATTCATATTTTCTTCTACGCGCAGAAGTTCTTTGCGATGAAATTCACGCAGCAATTCCGTCTCAGTTGTATGGGAGGCATGCAATCTCTCCATATAGGTCTCCATCCTTGCCTTCATGTCAGCATTGTCAGCACTCCAGATCAGCATTCAGTTGTATAGTGCCTTGAAGTAGCGAACCTGCTCGAGACACAAGGCACTCTGCTGTTGAGACCATTCCCTTATTCTGACCACCACTCCTCTCAAATCTGCTGTGAGAGTGGCATCTGTATTGTCCAGGTGCATGTTGAGAGAGGCTTGGTGCCGTTCAATCATCTCAATCTCTGCACAGATCTTCTTGAAGATTTCACGCATCTCAGCTGTCTGACTTGAGTCAGCTGCTGGCCACTCTGCATCAAAGTTGAAATCAACTGGCACAATAGAATCAGTCGGAATTACGGGATCTTCTTAGACAGTGTAGAGCTTCTATTCTCATGCAGTCTCTTCTTCGAGCATGGGCAGCTCATGAGAAAAAGGAAATACTTCTTCATAAGCATCATCTCGCACTTGAGATATTGTGCGCGAGGTGGTCTCTACTGCAGCTCTGGAAGACGGAGGCGATTCGTGATTCAGTGGGGCGTTTGATGGTATTGACCCATTACTGGCCGAGCCTCACTGTCTTAACAGCTTCTTCGGTCTCGTTGGTTTGTCCTTTTGAGTTGACTGTTCCTCGGCTTTATCAGTAGCATCATTAGAAGATGATGAGACTTGAGGGTTTGGCTCATCATCAAAAATGAACGTTTGTCAAGCAACTTTGAAGTCTGGCTTACTCGTACTTGGAAGAACATCCTCATTTGAATCCTCTTAAGCAGGGGTTGATTGACTTCATTTGCGGATCCGGGAATGTTGTATCGGGATCATCCGGGAGTCATGAAGAGCGATTTCCTCCTCTCAATCAGCAATAATGTTCTCGAGGAATGCTCTTATCTCCTTGGTTTTCACCTAGGGAAGTCTCAACCTCCTTAGGCCTTTATTATCTCCTGCGATCTCAATCGCGGGCCTGTACAATCCCTTCGACAGCGCATTGTCTTAGTGGTCTTCTCGCAATGGCATCCACAGGAGAATCTCAACTCCTTGGATTGCACTTTCATTGCCAGTGTTAACCAGGGTAGGGTAGATTCATCTTGTGCCTCGACCGCATCGGCGAGCGTCCCTCGCAGCAAAGTTGTTGTCACTTGGTGAGACAGACGAATCGTTTCATGCTTTGTCGTGACAACTTGTCGTTGTTCTTTTCTTTTTCCTTCTCCACTTCGCCTCCTTTCTGCATTGTGGAGTCATCTGCAACACCCTCCAACCTTGCTTCAGTGGAGTGAGTTTTCCCCTCAGCTGGCGCACCAACTAAGTGACTTGTGTTGGGGTCACTTTGCTCCAGACTCCCGGCTGCTTCCTTTGAGTGCTCAGCCGTGGGGCCAGGTGGTAAGACACCTTCAACAGGGGTTGGCTCAACTTGAGTGCCCAAGTTCCCAGTGTCATCGCCAATTCCCTTTGATCCGTCCTCTGAGTGAATTGGGGAAGTGGTTGCAGCAATAACTGTTGCAATCTGCTGTACCACTCCCAACGGATCGATTTCCAGCTGAGATTTGGAAGACTCTCCTAGTCCTTCCATCAGTTGTTGCTGATGCATCAACCTGGATTCCCGCATGGCATGCTGCATTTCCAACTCCTCCGTTCCAAAATCGTTACAAGAAAGGTTAGACATTCAAAGGAAAGAAGAAGGTCTCGTGCTATGTATGTGGCAAACCAAATCACTATGCTAGAGAATGCTGGTATAGGAAAAATTCTGCAGAAGGGAATGTAGCAACATCAAACAAGCGAGAAAATTATAACAGTGAAGAAGAGTGGGATGTTGATGTAAGTCCAAGCGGCTACGATAATCTAGAGGGGGGGTGAATAGATTATCTCCATCTTTTCGATTTCGCCCTCTTTTACGAAACAAATGCGCCAAGATAATAACAAAGGTGCGGAATGTAAATAGCACACGTTGATTTAAAGAGGTTCAACCCACCTAGGGCCTAATCCTCTACCACCCCAGTATATCCGGTATGGATTTCAAAAAGAAAAAAAGATTTTATTAATTACCAAAATTAATACAACACCAACTTATAACAACACCTTGAAGAGCACCACACTCTTCTTCAACACCACCTTTGAGATTACCACAATCTCCCTTTGAAGATTACCACAATCTCCAACGGCACCTTGTGAAGATTACCACAATCTTCAACCTTGAAGAATACCAAATTCTTCAACACCTCAATAAGAAGATCACCACAATCTTTTTGCACCTATCACCTAGATCATCCAAGTGTGTTCTTACCACAAGAACACTCACAAGGATATCTTGTGTTGAATGATAACCCAAAAATTCAAGATTACAACTCGATAATTGATAATACAATAGAGTGCAAGTGTAATCAAGAATAGCCTAGACCTCAAGGATGTGAAAGTGAATAGCTAGGCAAACTACAACAAGAAATAAGACAATGTAAGAACAAGTGTATTCTTGAGTGTATCTTGTTGTGTTGTAGTTTTCTCTCTTATTGTGTTGCTTCAATTCTTCCTCTATTTATAGAAGATGTCTTGTACATGATAGGCTCCTCTTGGGACATGAATTCTGTAAAAAATACCAAGACAATTGAAGAAAAGAGCTGTTAGAAATCAACCCCTTAAATCAAGGAAAAGTTGTCTGTAAACTCAACGGATAGTTTGCTGTCAAAAGAGGGGTTCGACCGGTCGCGCAGAGATAAGTGTGAAATGTAATTTCTGTGAAATTTACACAGGGGGACCGGTCGCAGGGGGGTGCGACGGTCGCCCTCATGTTGGACCGGTTGGGGTTAGGCAAAATGCAAAACAGAGAACACAGCTTCTTGAGGCTGTCTTCAGGCACCGATCGCCGATAGGGTCGACCGGTCGACCTCCGGGTCGACCGGTTGCCCCCTTGGTTTTCTCTCCGTCTCTTTTTCTGTTCCAAAACTCAACACATGTATGGGTTGCCCTATAGGGCGACCGGTCGAGCCTGAAACATAAGTGTTGTCCAATTTTAAATCGAAAATAAACTCCAAGAAATACTCCGAAAAATAGTAAAAACATTTTAGACCGATCGGGAATATTAGGACAACATTTAGGGACATAGTTTGAATGTAAAAACATTTTGACATAAAATGATTAAAAACGTTGTCCATTTTAGTCTAAAACAAACTTGAAGAAATACTCGGAAAATATTAAAGCCATTTTAAATCATTTAGGAGTATTTGGACAACCTTTAAAAACATTGTTTTGGTAAGAAAACAAAATCATCAAAATCATGATAAAACCATTTATCAAACAATCTCCCCCTTTTTGATGATTACAAACCAAAACAATTCAACAAGACCGATTTTGAAAACAAAACAATTTTGAGAGGCGATTTTGAAAACAAAAACAAGTTTTCTGGTCAAAAATGAATATCCGTTGAGAGCGACAACATTCCGCGCAATATAAACGCAAGGATGGGAGTAGAGATATTCAAACACATATAGCAAATGCTCCCCCTATCAACATGCACAACAAAAGTAATATAGAAGCAACTTCAACATAAGCTAAAGGCTTAGCTTTTCAATATTGAGCTTAAGTATCAATAACTTAAAAGCTCCCCCTGTCAAAGAGACATCATTAGAAACAAATATAAGTCCATACTACAACCAAAGGACCAAAAATCATACATAACCATAATACATCAAGTGGACATAATATGATCCACAACTTATGGCTTTACAAATTGATAAGCAAAACATGATCTCTATAAATATATGAAAACTCATTTGATAAGCAAAACATGATCTCTATAAATATATAAGACTTTTGAAATCGAGAGAATCATGTAGGTAATGAATTTTTCATTGAAACGTTTTATCGAACACTTGGCGGGCGTAAAAAATTGATAAAGATATATATAGCCCTTGTAAATGAAATCAAGCCAAGTTTTTCATCACCAAATGCAATTTAACAAATGTCAATCATCAATAATCAATAAGCTCATCACAAAAATATATGAATTGCATCAAGAAATATACATATAAGCCACAAACTCAAGGGTTCAACCAATTGAGCTAAAGAGAGTGAAATTCTTACCATTCAATCGGTAAAGATGAGCATTGATGATGATAATCGAGCTAGATAATCCCCAAACTATGTAATTCATGCAACAAAACACATTTGAAGTGAAATGTGTGTGCAAATGACAAAGGAGACGAAATAGAAAAGAAAAAGGCCAAAATGCCAAATTCTGGAAACATAAAGCAATATATCGGATAACTCAGCAGGGGCGACCGGTTGGAGGCTGGGGCGACCGGTCGGAGGCTAGGGCAACCGGTCGACCTCAGCCCCTTCAGCCCACTGCTTCTTTTTGTTTTGCAAAATTCCGAAGTTTGATCCAAAAATCCGATATTTCGCCCCTAAGCTTTAAAAACGTGCAAAATGCAAACGTAGACCTCATTCAATATACATTATGTCATAATCAAGCTCGAAATGAGGTAAAATACTCGGCGGTTAATGAAAAGAAAAAGATTCACAAGTTATCCTTGAGACGGAATTAAACACATCTCAATTTTTCATTTTAGAAACGCAATCCCTTAGAAAAAATTTCGAATCTCAATATGTTAAGTTCAATTATGACGAACCATATTTTGATAAATTGTAAACACCGAACTTGTTATTCCGGAAAAATAAGAACGTTTTAATACTTTGGATATACAAGTCATAAGAAGAAGTGCCTTTTAAATATTTGAATTTTTTTTTAACGGCACTTTAATGAGATTTGTTGGGATGGTTTTTGAAGTCGAGCATATAGATATAAGGCATATGGAATGTCGAGTCTATAGGAATAATACAAGAAAACATACCTCGAATTTGTTTGTCGGCTGATATGCTTTTCTCAACCTTTGTCAATATTTAGCCATAGAGGTTGAGATGATTCTTCTTTCTTCAATGCTTAACTCATTCAAGAGTTCTTATATAACCATCTTCTTGGCATTGAATAATTTGTAGTCCAAGCAAGAAATTGAGCTCCCCCATCATGCTCATCTCAAGTTGACCTTGCATCAACTTAAAAAATTTATTGCACCAAGAATCATTAGTAGCACCAAAAGATAATATCATCAACATAAATTTGCAAGTAAACAATCTTGCCCTTTTTCAAAAACAAAGAGAGTTGTATCAACTTTACCTCTTGTAAAATCATTTAGCAAAAATAGCTAAGTCTATCATACCATACATGGGGTACTTGTTTTGAGCCATACAAGAAAAATTTTAAACCCCGGAGGTTGTTTTACATAGACTTCTTCTTGAATAACACCGTTGAGAAAATTGAATTTAACATCCATTTGGTAAAGCTTGAAATTTTCTTAAACAAGAATGGGCAAGTAAAAAGCAAATAGCTACTAAATGTGCTATGAGTGCAAATGTTACATCAAAATCGATTACCTTCTTCTTGAAAATACCTTCGAGCTACTAACCTCGCCTTAGTTCGACCAATGTTGCCTTGGTCATCGAGTTTGTTCCGGAATACCCTTTTTGTCTTCTTCATCACTATCGTCATGGGGCATCCAATTGATCTAAGGTGTTCATAATAGAACATTTACATCCAAATATTTTGAGGTAACTAATATTTGGAGTACTTCATTTCTCATCTACACAACTTAATAAACTCATTAATGGCATCGCATATATAAGCAAGAAAAAAATAGCCCAAGTGTAAAAACATGCCTCAATCATCAATCACTAAATATCTTGCATAAGAGCATAGTAGAAATAGACACTATATCTATGAAGCAAGAAACACAAACTATGCATTTAGAAGATCATCAAGAGTCTAATAAATCATGTAAGTTCAAATAAGCTTAAGAGAGCTACAAAGGTCTCTTTTGAAATTTGAAAATCCGATAGCATATAGTTGAGACCTCATTTAAAAGAAGTATTTGAACAAAAGTTGACAAAGCAAATATGTGCAATCAAATATCGAATAGTACCTTTCAAAAAATCTAAAAATTCTCTTAATGGAACTTGTATGAAATACTATGAAAAACAAGCACATAGGCACATGGCAATACATATATCGAGTCTATAAGAGTAAGAATAACACAAGTAAATGTACCTCGATAATTTATGCCTTTCTTGACAAGTAATGACATAAATGGTCATTTGTGAAAATATGTAAATCCTACACAATTCTTAAGACAAATCTAGCACAAATCATAATGATAAAATTGTAGGCTAAGAGATATCACAAGTAAGCTCATGCCATAAAAATCTATAAGAGATGATAACACACTATAGTCTACAATAATGCACAAGAGTTTTAAAAAATCATATAAGGTCTTCTTTTTCAAAAATATTTTAAAAGCACAAATATATATTGAAGACCAAAAAAAATAAATACTTGAAAACTCATTTTGCAATTAAGACACAAATAAAAGCATGCATAATAACAAAATAAAATGCATATTTAATTAGGGAGATACGGGTTACCAATTACGCCATTTCCATGGGTTGTGCCGTTCCCATTGTTGATGATATCTTCCTTGAGAAGTCACTTTGTTGATGATGGCTTCTTTGACTACTCCATTTCCAAGATTTTTGTCCTTTCCATTGTAGATAGTCTCTTTTTCTTTGAAAATCATCTTGTTGATGATGTCTTTGCCATTTCCAAGGATTGTGTTCTTCCCATTTTTGATTATATCCTCTTCTTGGAAATTTGCTTTGTTGAAAATATTTTCTCCTTTGATCAAATGAATTGGTCATTTGATGTCTTCTTGGCGCTATGAATTTTCTCCGATTATTATTTTGCCGGGTACCTAATAAAACATTATTTTGTGGTACCCTCAAGTGCTTGAGTCCTTTAGGATTAGCTATGAGACTTTTAGGTCTCCAACAATAATTAGAGCTATTTCTAGCCCGACAAATATTTACCGTATGACCCTTTTTTCCGCAATAAAAGCAAGTAATAATTCTAGGAGCATAATGACCAACATGCTTAGAGACTTGATTCTTTTTCATATGATTGACAACATTAAGCTTATGATCAAGTTCTAGTTTCAATTATCACAACAATCAACAATTTTATCCAGACTCAAGTTGGATTTAGATAAATCCTTTTTCATGCAATTAACATCCTCAACAAGAGTACTATTTTGTTTTTTAAGGTTTCTAACCTTGTCAAGTGTGGTGGTGTGAGCACATGATAGTGATTCATAGGAAGTAAATAAACTATCCTTTTCATTTTTCAAAACATTGAATTCCTTTTTCAAATTTTTGTACTTAACAAGTAAATTTTGGAATTCATTTTGAAGATCATCAAAATCATTTAGCAAATCACTATAATCATTTTGAATAACAATATCATAAGAAGTAAAGGGTTTAAGACATACCTCGTTTTCTTCTTCGATGCCCATAAGACAATATTCAACTTCCTCATAGTTGGAAGTTGTAAGAGACTTGTTCCTTATATTTGACATTGTATCCCTTTGAGAAGTAGATGCTTTTGTTTGACTCCTTTAATTCGCAAATACTCCATAGATGGCTTCTAATTTTTGCCATACTTCATATGCCGATCGAATTCCTACAATATGTTCATATTCCAAATTAGTAAATGAACAATACAAAATATTGGGAGCTTTACCGTTTAAGGAGATGATTTTCTTGTTTTCATCATTGAGCTCTTTGAAGCCTTTGGAGGTGTGTGGTGTGTCTTTCATCGGAATGGATTCTCCATTTATGACGATGTTCCAAATATCGAACCCGCAACCTTGTAAATAACATTCCATTCTTTCTTTCCAAAATATAAAATTTTTGGAATCAAATAATGGTGGCTTGGTGGTGGAGGTGCGAGAAGAAAGTTGAACCGTTCGTAGCCGACGATCGTTCCTCTTCACTCGCGATGTGAAACGAGCTTGCCAAAGAGTTTGGCTCTGATACACTTGTAAGTCCAAACGGCTACGATAATCTAGAGGGGGTGAATAGATTATCTCCATCTTTTCGATTTCGCCCTCTTTTACGAAACAAATGCGCCAAGATAATAACAAAGGTGCGGAATGTAAATAACACACGTCAATTTAAAGAGGTTCAACCCACCTAGGGCCTAATCCTCTACCACCCCAGTATATCCGGGATAGATTTCAAAAAGAAAAAAAGATTTTATTAATCACCTTCTTCAACCCACCTAGATTCAACCCACCTAGGGCCTAATCCTCTACCACCCCAGTATATCCGGGATACTTACAACAACACCTTGAAGAGCACCACACTCTTCTTCAACACCACCTTTGAGATTACCACAATCTCCCTTTGAAGATTACCACAATCTCCAATGGCACCTTGTGAAGATTACCACAACCTTCAACCTTGAAGAATACCAAATTCTTCAACACCTCAATAAGAAGATCACCACAATCTTCTTGCGCCTATCACCTAGATCATCCAAGTCTGTTCTTACAACAAGAACACTCACAAGGATATCTTGTGTTGAATGATAACCCAAAAATTCAAGATTACAACTCGATATTTGATAATACAATAGAGTGCAAGTGTAATCAAGAATAGCCTAGACCTCAAGGATGTGAAAGTTAATAGCTAGGCAAATTACAACAAGAAATAAGACAATGTAAGAACAAGTGTATTCTTGAGTGTATCTTGTTGTGTTGTAGTTTTCTCTCTTATTGTGTTGCTTCAATTCTTCCTCTATTTATAGAAGATGTCTTGTACATGATAGGCTCCTCTTGGGGACATGAATTCTGTAAAAAATACCAAGACAATTGAAGAAAAGAGCTGTTAGAAATTAACCCCTTAAATCAAGGAAAAATTGTCTGTAAACTCAACGGATAGTTTGCTGTCAAAAGAGTGGTTCGACCGGTCGTGCAAAGATAAGTTTGAAATGTAATTTCTGCGAAATTTACACAGGGGGACCGGTCGCAGGGGGGTGCGACCGGTCGCCCTCATGTTGGACCGTTTGGGGTTAGGCAAAATGCAAAACAGAGAACACAGCTTCTTGAGGTCGTCATCGCACCGGCCGCCTCTCGGCCGACCTCCCGGTCGACCGTCGCCTCTGGTTTTTCCTCTCGTCCCTTTTTCTGTTCCAAAACTCAACACAGGTATGGGTTGCCCTATAGGGCGACCGGTCGAGCCTGAAACATAAGTGTTGTCCAATTTTAAATCCAAAATAAACTCCAAGAAATACTCCAAAAAATAGTAAAACCATTTTAGACTGATCGGGAGTATTAGGAAAACATTTAGGGACATAGTTTGAATGTAAAAACATTTTGACATAAAATGATTAAAAGCGTTGTCCATTTTAGTCTAAAACAAACTTGAAGAAATACTCGGAAAATATTAAAGCCATTTTAAATCATTTAGGAGTATTTGGACAACCTTTAAAAACATTGTTTTGGTAAGAAAACAAAATCATCAAAATCATGATAAAATCATTTATCAAATAGTTGAGGCATCCATGGCGATAATAGAAGAGTCTCGAGAGGAAATTGTTGAATCAAGCCTAAGAGAAGAACCAGCACTAGCAGTAGTCATCCCTGGACGAATAGACTATGAAAAGGATTGTATCGTTGATTCAGGATGTTCCAATCATATGACAGGAGACAAGGAGAAGCTGCAGAATACAACTGAATACAAGGGAGGCCGAATGGTGGTGACTGCTAACAACTCCAGATTGCCAATAGCTCATATTGGCAAGACAATTATCACACCACGATTCAGTTCGAGTTAAGTACAATTGCAAGACGTCTATCACATTTCAGGTATGAAGAAAAATCTACTATCAGTGGCGCAATTGACAACCTCGGGTAATTATGTACTCTTCGGACCTAAAGATGTAAAGGTGTATCAAAATCTCAAAATTAATGGTATACCTATCATCGAAGGTCGAAAGTTAGAGTCCATCTACGTAATGTCAGTGGAGTCTACTTACGTAGATAAGACACGTAAGAATGAAATAGCAGATTTGTGGCATGCAAGGCTGGGGCATGTGAGCTATCATAAGCTAAAGGTGATGATGAAGAAATCAATGCTCAAGGGTCTTCCTCTACTGGAGATCAGAGATGATACTATATGTGTTGGCTGTCAATATGGTAAAGCACACCAACTACCATTTGAAAAATCAAGCTATAGATCAAAGAAGCCGTTAGAGACGGTACATTCCGACGTATTTGGACCGGTCAAGCAACCTTCCATTCAAGGCATGCGCTATATGGTGACATTTGTTGATGACTTCTCGAGGTACATTTGGGTTTTCTTTAATTGTAAAAGAAAAATCAGAGGTATTTGCAAAATTAAAGACTTCAAGGAAAATGTTGAAACAGAAGTCAGAGAAAGAGATACAATGTCTTCGCACGGCTAATGGGGGAGAATACACATCGAGAGAATTCTCCCAATATTTGAAGGATCAAAAGATACACCATCAACTGACATGTCCAAACACCACACAACAGAATGGTATAACAGAAAGAAAAAATCGACACCTTGCAGAAACGTGTCGAAGTATAATACATGCTAAAAATGTACTAGCTAGGTTTTGGGCTGAAGGTATGAAGACAACAACACATGTAATCAATAGGCTACCGCAAGCAAAGCTGGGATTCAACTCACCATTCGAGAAACTACGGAAAACTAAACCAACTGTGAGCCACTTCAGAGTCTTTGGATGTGTCTGTTACGTGTTCGTGCCGAGTCATCTGCGAAGTAAGTTCGACAAGAAGGCAATTAGGTGCATATTTGTGGGATATGATAGTCAACGAAAAGGATGGAGATGTTGTGACCCAACTACTAATCGGTGTTATACATCTCGCAATGTGATATTTGATGAAGCATCCTCTTGGTGGACACCACAAAAATTGGAATTACCAGAAACACAAAAGAGTGATGATGAAACTGAAAAAGAACAAGAATTTGAAGATTCCCCAAGAGCAACTCAAAGCCAAAGTCCTTGGAAAACCAGAGTACACGAAGCAACACCAGAAATAACAAGGCCAAGTCAATAAGAAGAGATTGAAGCATCACAAGAAGATAATGGGGATCATCCAAGCTCTCCACCACAATTAAGAAGGTCTAGTAGACAAAGGAAGCCAAATCCCAGGTACGCCAATGTAGTGGTAGAAGAAGATATGAGTGATAAAGAACCCGATATATTTGAAGAAGCAGCTAAAAATAATGAATGGAGAAAGGCAATGAGTGAAGATATCATGGCTCTATGATAAGATGAGACATGGGACTTGGTACCAAAACCAGATGGAGTTAAACCCATATCTAATATGTCATGCCCCAAACGGGACGCGACGACGATCCACAACTTAAATGCAAATAAGCAAACAGTCTAGATAAATATCAACGAAAAACCAATGAAACAGAGTCAAATAGCAGCGGAATAAAGAACAAGTACAAATTACAACTTACAGTCTCACAAATATCCGAATTACATCCCCGAAATCAACTAAAGATAATAACTTAATAGTCAAGGGTCCTACGCCCTTCAGTTACAGATCAGAATGAAATGAAAATAAAAGAGTCCAACAGAAAATAAAAGAAACAAGTCCGACATCAACAATAAAAGATAGTAAGTCCCACAAGCGGTACGAGAGCTCGATCGTGGTTGGTTCAACATCTTCAACGAAGTCCTCATCTAAAGGTTAGAAAATAGGTGGGGATGAGACATAAATCTCGTGGATGGGGTGATCGTGTGCAAGTGTGGCGATATATAGTTAATGCAAGAAAACAATTATATGAAAACGCGTGATATATGATCCATGAATTCACACACATCCACAAGCGTCGTGATAAATATATTTAATTAATATACTTATACGATTTAAGAAACTTGATTCGTGGTCACACAAGCACTAAGTGATTGAGGCAAGACGGTAGTAGGATTGCGTACGGAATGTAACGCCAATCCTATGCAAGACAAATAATGGTTGCGTACGGATTTGTAGCGCCAACCAATGCAATACAAGTAGCAGTTGCGTACGGATTTGTAGCGCCAACCAAACGGGTACGATTAACTCCAAAATTGTGTGGATCAGACAGCGATTCGTTCGTTCTTCCTTGTAACTCCCCGAGCAAGATGGTCCAAGTCCCTGTCACCTTATCGCTCCATAGGCAAAGACAAAATCCACACTGGAGCTAGCAAGGCTTGGATTTGTCATAATCATGATTATACCTCAAGTACTATGACCCGCTTCCCTTGGACAAACTCCGTCCCTCAGTTGCGGGATTAGGACGATGGGGCCGGAAGAGTGGAATAGTAGCCGAGCTACCGGTTCCATCCCGACGTATCCATTCCGATCGTGAGCTCGACACACCAAGTTGACTCAGCAGAAAGTAAAAATAAGTTCGGGTAGTCAACAGCAAGATCACGCCCCAAACGTGACGCGACAACGATCAATCACTTAAACAGAAATAAATCAACAGTCTAAACCAAAGATACAAAACTCCAAGTGAAATAGAGTCTAATGCAGCGGAATTAAAATAAACACGAGTACAAATTACATCTTAAAGTCTTGCAGTATCCGAATACAACCCAAAAGATTATCTGAATTAACTTATAGTCCAACAAAAATAAAATGAAGGAGTCCAACAACAAATAAAAAGAAATGTCGCTCCACATTACTGATAGAGATTCAATCTGCAGTAGGTTCGATGTCTTCAGCAAACTCTTCATCTAAAGGTTAGAAAACAGGAGGGAATGAGACAGAAATCTCAGTGGATGGGTGATCGTATGTGAGTGTGGCGATATATAAAGTTAATGCGAGAAAACGGTTGTATGAAAACGCGTGAGGTATGATGCATGTGTTCACACATAGTCCACAAGCGTCGTGATAAATATATTAAGTAATATACTTATACAGTTTAAGAGAAACAGTTCGTGGTCACGCAGGCATTATGGTTCGAGCAAGACATGGGGATTGCATACTGATGTGTAGCGCCAATCCTATATAATACAAGTAGCGGTTGCGTACGGATTTGTAGCGCCAACCAAACGGGTCCGATTAACTCCAGAATCGTGTGGATCAGACAGCGATTCCTTCATTCTTCCTTGTAACTCCCCGAGCAAGATGGTCCAAGACCTGTCACCTTATTGCTCCATAGGCAAAGACAAAATCCACGTGGAGCTAGCAAGGCTCGATTTGTCATAATCATGATTATACCTCAAGTACTACGACCCGCTTCCCTTCGACAAACTCCGTCCCTCGGTTGCGGGATTAGGACGATGGGGCGTAAGAGTGGAAGTGGAATAGCAGCCGAGCTGCCGGTTCCATCCCCGGCGTATCCATTTCGTGAGCTCGACACACCAAGTTGACTCAGCAGAAAGTAAATACAAGTTCGTAGTCAACCAGCAATCGAGTATTATTGATTCAGGGAAGCAGTTCAGGAAAATTTTGAAAATTTGCGCAAGGTAGCTATGGCATTGGTGGAGTTATTGGGATGAAGATAATTATCGGGAGGATAAGCAATCTTCGATATTTTGAAAGATTAAGTGGAACATAAGTCCCGTTATAGATTCAAATCGCAAGACGAGGAAGTCGTCCCGCGATCGGGCATTAGTCGGTCAAGGCGGTCCAAAAGGTCAAGGGATTTTTGAGAAAATAAAACATTTTAATTAAGAATTGAAGTCAGAGGTTCCAGGGCTGTTTTAGTAAAGGAAAATAATTTGAGTTAGGTCCTTGATAAAAAAGAAAATTTACAATTAGCCCCGCTTTATAAAAACCAATACTTTTGGGGTTAAAAGTTAAATAAATAAATGTCCCGACCTTGAGAAATTATGAGGTCAGTTCCTAAATTCTCCAAATTGTACAGAGATTCAGGTTTTTAAAGTTTTGAGGTCGAGTCTTTATAAAATTCTCACATTGGCCCCAAATTTGTTAAAATTATCATTTCGGGCCCTAAGTTTAAAATAATCGGAACTCACAAACCGGAAGGGCTTCTAATGTGATTCCAGTTGGAAAATCTCACTAAGGTTGGTGGAATATTGGGACAAAAACAGTTTAAAAACGTCATAAGTATAGGTCCCTTAACTTTTGAAAATCTCATTTTTGTCCTATTTTGAAATAATTGCCTTTAAGGCTTTTAGGGGTCCAATTGTTATGAAATTTGAACCTTGGGTCCAAAATATAATTATGTTATAGGTAAATTCGTATTTCCAGGTGCATGGGCTGCATAAGTCCTGGAAATTTCATTTGGGTCCTCAAGTTTAATCTTTTACAATTTGGTCCCTCAAGTTTTATAAAATTACTTTCCAAGCTCTAAACACTTGGATTTTTTGAATACACTTAAAATATGTTATTTCCAGTCCCTTAAGAGTTAAAATTCAAATTTTAAAATTTGGGCCTGGTACAGTTTCGAAATTTGCAAAATAGCCCTTAAACTTGTAAAATTTTACAATCTAGTCCTTGGGCTTTTAAGGGTTGATTTTATTTATCTAAAAACTCTTAAGACTTTATTAAAATGTCAAAATATAATTTTTGAACCTGAGTTCAGTCCCAAAAGTCAAAAATTACAGAGGGGTCCCTTAAGTTTTATTTTCTTGCAATTAAGTCCACCAACTTTTCATTTTTTTGTATTTTAAGTCCAAAATCGAATTTTAATAAATTATGCTCGACTTTTCCAGGTTATATGTCATACTAAACATATATTTCAAGAGTCATACACATACATAACCATCTCATACAAGAATTTATCAAATATGACAATAAAGTGTACATGTATGTCTTAATTTTCGATAAATCGCATTTTGAGCAACAGTTGAGAAATTTTCCAACTTGATACAAGAAAATAGCATGCAATACATAATATATATCTCAAATGCTCAATAACAAAATACTACATGCATTTTTATGAATTAAAACACCTAGGAGTTGAAAGGATATTTCCACCCACCTTGTTTGTTCGGTTGATTGGTGTAAAGTGGTGTCACTAGACCTTGAGGATTTTAATCCTCACTTAAGGAAGCCCCTAAGTCAAATAATATAAGGAGTTTTGAGTTAGAAAATGAAGAATTGAACTAAGGAGAAAAAGAAGAGAAATAGGCCAAAGGTACCACACTTACCTTATGTAGTTGAAAGTTGTAGTCAAAAATTGATAGTCTCTTAAGAACTTGATCACCACTTAAACAAAGCTCCAAGGTCAGCCCCTAATCACCTCAAAATTATAATTTTGGTGTTAAAATTCGAAATTAATAGGGAAGAAGAAGAAGGTACCAAAATTTCCATTTCTTACCTTATAGTCCAAATTCTTCACAATTTTCTTCAAGATGACAAGTCTCTCAATATCTTCCAATGGTCTTCTAAGTATATCTCAAAATCAAAAATCAAACTTAAATTAGAAGGTGAAATAGATAAGTTAGGTGATATCAAAAATGGATTGAAAAAGAAATTTTATTTACTTGTTGAAGGGGTGTTCGAATTTATTGTAAGTAGAAGAGGGGTTCTTGAAATTTTGGTTAAGTGTTTGGAGATATGAAGAAGAAGGTATGTTTGAAGATATGAAGAACTTATGTTTGAAGATTTGAAGATGTGAAGAGTTGGTGTTTGAAGATTTGAAGATGTGAATGATTTTTTAGAGAGAGGTTAGAGAGAAGTTGGAGAAAATACTTGAATGATGAGTGAGTTGGATAAAAATGATATTTTGAACAATTTTTGATCATCAAAATGGCCCTTGGCCGTTCACAATGAGAGAGGGGGAGGGAGACAAATTTTGTTTTGTTCCAAGGCTTGAAAGGTGTAGTTTGCATGAGGGACAAGGATCTTGGTCAAGGCGTGGTCTTGCATGGGAGGATGAAATTGAAGGGATTGAGGAGGATGTTGGCATGGAATGTTGGGAAGCCTCCAACATGTTGGGTAAGTTTATAATAAAGAATTGGTGTATAAGGTATTGTGTATAAGATTTGAATTAATGGTGTATTAATACACAAGATGAATACATAAGGTGTATGTGTATAAGAGTTGGGAGATATTTCTACACTAAAAATACCCATCATGGCCGTCCCTTAAGGGGTATTTGTGGCATTTCCATATTTTGTTTTTATGTCCCAAAATTGATGATAATAGGTGAATAATATCAATTTCCAAAATAACTAAATTTGCTTGATCACTTATAAGTCTCATGATCACTTAATCTAAATCGAATTCTTAATTCTATAAGGTATAAATCTCTAAAATAAATAGTCTCCAAAATTCTAAGGTGACTAATGAGTACACAAATATTAATAATGATGATCGATCGAGTGATCATTAATGCGAAGTAGAAGTAATAAATGCTTATGATCACAAGTAACAAATAAAAAGAAAAGAAATTAAATGCGAAATATATTTATCATTAATATTCACCCATCAAAGTGACGCGGTAAAATAGTCAAAAGAATACAAGGACGATACGTGAAACAAATACATTATTGAATAATAATCGAGGGCTTCACATTCTCCCCTCCTTAAAAGAATTTGGTCCCCAAATTCTCTTCAGAACAACTTTGGATATTGATTCCTCATGTCTTTTTTCATTTCCCATGTTGCATCTTCGTCTTGGTCGTGGTTCCGCCATACAACTTTAACCATTGGAATCTCTCTGTTATGCAATTGACATACCTGCTGGTCAATGATTCTGATTGGTTCCTCGGTGTAAGATAAATTCTCCATTAGAGGAGGAGCATCATGAGTGATGATTTGCTCAGGATCTGGTTGATACTTTTTCAATCTTGATACATGGAATACATCATGCATCCCCGCATACTGTGCCGCTAACTCAAGTTTGTAGGCCAACTTTCCGATCCTCTGCAAAATTTTGTAAGGTCCAATATATCTCGGACTCAATTTGCCTCCTTTCCTTAGATTGATCAATCCTTTTCGTGGCAAGAGTCTGAGAAATACCTCATCTCCGGCTTCAAATTCCAAGTCCTTTCTCCTCTTGTCCGCGTAACTCTTTTGGCGGCTCTGAGCTGTACGGATCCGTTCCTTGATCAACTTAACCTTCTCCATGGCCTCCTGAACTAAGTCGACCTTTGGAATCGAGGGTGACTTCCGTTTCTCCTTCGGATTCCATTGGTCATCAATCTCCCAAAGTGTAGAGGGGATCTACACTTTCGTCCATACAAGGCTTCGTAGGGTGCCATCCCAATCGTGGCCACGATAAGCTGTTATTATAAGTTTAACTCGGCCAATGGTAAGTGCGAATCCCAACTTCCTTGGAAATCCAATGTGCGGGCTCGCAACATGTCTTCCAGGGTTTGAATTGTTCGCTCGATCGGCCATCGGTTTTGCGGATGTCTTCATTTGTCTTTGAAACTTAGCGAGGTACCCAATTCCTCATGTAAGCATTTAACTGGAGACAAACCTCGGGTCTCTGTCGACATTATGTCGACCGGCACTCCATGCGATCGGATGATCTCTCGGATGTAAATTTGCGCAAGTTTACGCAAGTCGCTTCGGTTTTCTTCATGGGTAAGAAATGTGCGCTGTGAGTCGGTCTCACGACTACCCATATAGCATCATCGCCTCGCCTCGGTCCTTGGTAGAACCGTCACGAAGTCCATCGTTATGTGTCCCCATTTCCACTCGAGAATTCTCAACGGTTGTAATAAACCAGATGGTCGTTGGTGTTCAGCTTTTACTCGTTGACAAGTCAAACATCTCGCAACGAACTCGCTACCTGGTTCTTCATGTTTACCCACCACGAATCTTTGTTTCAAGTCCTTATATATCTTGTTTCCTCCAGGATGTATAGTGTATTTGAACGGTGTGCTTCGAGAGGATTCTGTTCCTAAGTTGCTCATCACTCGGTACACAAATTCTATTCCGAAATCTGATGATCCCATCTTCCTGTACCGAGAATTCTGATCCCTCTCCGTTGAGTATCTTCTCTTTCAGTCTTTGAAGTTGTACATCTGTCTCTTGTGCTGTTTTGATCTCATTCAGTAGGTCGGTTTAACCGAAATGTTAGCACACGAAATTTGAGTATTGGTTCTTGTCGGATTCCAAGTGCTTAACTCTTCTAATGATTTCCGCTCTCGAATCATTAGTCCGGCTAAACCCGCCTTTCTACTCAAGGCGCGCCTACTATGTTAGCCTTCCCGGGATGGTACTGAATATCAAGGTGATAGTCTTCTATTAACTCCATCCATCTCCGTTGTCTCAAATTGAGTTCCTACCAAGAGAATAGATATTTTAGGCTCTTATGATCTGTGTAAACTGTGAATGTTGCTCCGTATAGATAGTGTCTCCATTTCTTTAACGCGAACACTATCGTTGCCAATTCCAAGTCATGCGTTGGGTATTTGGCTTCATACGGCTTGAGTTTTCGTGATGCATAAGCAATGACTTTTCCTTCCTGTATGAGCACTGCTCCTAGTCCTTCCTTTGATGCATCACTTTGTGAGGCGATTTAAGTTTTCGTTCCCTTTGGAAGGGCTGGGATCGAGTCGTAGTAAGTCGTTTCCTCGCCTCTTGGAAACTAGTCTCACACTTGTCATTCCACTCAAACTTGACTTGCTTCTGAGTTAGTCGAGTGAATGGTCCGGCTATCTTGGAGAAATCTTGGATAAATCTTCGATAATATCCAGCTAGTCCTAAGAAACTTCGATCTCTCAATTCTGACTCGGGTTGTTTCTATTCAACCACTATCTGTACTTTCGAAGGATCTACGGCGATCCCGGTCTTTGGATACTATGTGTCCCAAGAATGCGACTTCACTAAGCCAAAATTCGCACTTGCCGAATTTGGCATAAAACTTGTGCTCTCGTAGTGTCTCTAAGACAATTTTCGATGACGCTCATGCTCCTCTTTAGACTTGGAGTATACGAGTATGTCATCAATGAATATCACTACGAATTGATCCAAATAAGGTTGAAAGACTCGATGCATTAGATCCATAAACGCGGCTGGTAAGTGCGTTTGTCGACAAAGGCATCACTACAAACTCGTAGTGTCCATATCCGTCCGAAATCTTTGTTTTGGAAACGTTCTCTTCACGGATCTTTAACTGATAATATCCTTGTTGTAAATCAAACTTCGAATACACCATCGCTCCTTGAAGTTGATCAAATAGTTCATCTATCCTCGGGAGGGGATATTTGTTCTTGATGGTCACGCGTTAAGTCCGCGATAGTCTATACACGATCTTAATGTGCCATCTTTGTTTTTGACAAATAAGACGGTGCTCCCAGGGAGACGTGCTTGGTCGAATAAATCCCACATCCATCAGCTTCTGTAATTGTGTCTTCAACTCTTGTAACTCAACAGGAGCCATTCTATACGGTGTTCTGGCGATCGGGGCGGTTCCTGGTAATACCTCGATGGTGAACTCAACATCCCTATCTGGAGGGACAGTGGTGAGTTCTTGTGGAAATACATCTGTATATTCCGATACTATAGGTACTTGATTAATTTGTGTCTCAACCTTAGGTTTGTAAATTACAAACGCCAAGTACCCTTGTGCCCCTCTAGTGATCGCCTTCATCGCTTTCATTGCTGAAATGATTGGGGCAATCTTAACTTGTGCTCTTCCCGAAATTTCCACTTCGGGCTTATCGGGTTCACATAGTTTAATGGACTTGCGATGGCGATCCATTTGTGCATGGTGTGCGACAACCTGATTCATTCCCAATATAATGTCGTATTCAGATATAGCAAAGAAGATCAAATCAAGCAGGGAAATTTATCTCATCAATCTTAACTTCGCATGCATTATAGATAATATCTGTTATCTGGCTTGCGCCCATAGGAGTGGACACTTCTAAACCTATAGGCATATGATCCATGCATGCATGCAACTTGTGTACAAAATGTGGTGCGACAAATGAATGCGTTGATCCAGGGTCAAATAGTACTTTAGCGTAATGGCTAGATACTAGAAGCGTACCTTCTACCACGTCTGTTGCCTCCGGAGCCTCGTGTCCGGCTAGTGCAAATGCTCGAGCAGGCATCCTTGCCCGATTTCCCTGGCCATTACCCGGCTTTGTCGGCAAAGACTTGTTTCGTGCGATCCCCGTCTTTTGGGCAATCCTTCGATTGTGGCCGACATCGCCACATAGCAAACATCTCCCTGTTTGCGCCAACAATCATTGTGATGTGTCCGGTTTTTGGCAATGTGTACATACTTGGCCCGATTTTCCCCAGACGGTCCTTTCCCTTTTTCTATCTTAACAATCGGCCCCTCGATTTTTTAACAGCGGCCTTGATGGTTGTCCCAACGCTGTCCTTTTGAGACTGTTTGATGGCCTATTTAGTGAATCGACCAATACCGTTAAGTCCCAACTCAATGCGAGAGCCGCTTTTATCAAGGCCGAGTATGTTGTTGTTTCAACAGTCAAAAGTTGTTTCTGGAGTTCCAGCTTCAGTCCCCGTGTGAACTTATACAATTTGTCCTCTTCCGTGCTGATTGTTCCCGGGGCATATTTGGATAACCGATGGAATTCAGACTCATATTGGGCCACAGACATGTTCCCTTGCCTTAACTTATGAAATTCGTCCCGGCGTGCCTCTTTCACAACCTGGGGAATGTACTGCTCATGGAATTCAGCTAGAAAATTTTCCCAAGTTCTCTCTACTAGATCCTGTTCCCACTTTCTCTCAACTGCTCTCCACCAATCCCGAGCAGCCTCTTCTAGTCGAAACACGGCGAGTGTAACCTTTTGTTCCCCTGAGTATTGGAGAGCATTGAAGATATTCTCTATCTTCTCGATCCATTCTTCTGCTTTCATGTCATCTGGTTCCCCTAAGAAAGTCGGGGGGTCGAATCGTAGAAACCGCTCCAAGGTGCGGTTATTCGTCTCTCGAGCAGGTTCATGGTTAGGCTGACGAGGCTCTGCTTGTTGCCTCATGAAAACCAATATCTGTTGCAGGGCTATTGCAGTTAGGTTATCTCCTGCGATTGGCGGAGGAGGTGGTGGCAATTCGGGGGAGGGTGCCCGATCCCTTTGCGCATCATTGTTCCTTTGGGGTATACGGCGGGGTCTCCCGCATCCATGGTTTCCAGCCATGTATCTGGGGTTTAGCTACAATACAAAAATGAATGATTCCAATAAATATTCGCGTAAAACAAGTTATATCGCAAGGAGAGCAACACAAGTACACAAGACATGGAACAAGTAGAAAAGATATATCCATTAATGTGAAAATTTGAATACATCCAAAGGAGTTCATACAATAGACTACGAGAATCGATGGTAACTCTGAAATCATGGTACAACGAAAGCAAAATACAACGGGGAAGGTAATATGCGCCCGATACTATCTATCACAAAAGCTATCTATTCGGTGAGGTCGCCGTCATCATCATTAGTAAAACCTCGCCCGTAACCGAAACTTGATCGGGCCGAGGTAGCACCTCAAAGATTAGGCGATTGGCAAAATCTAGCCATTGTTCTAGTCCCGGAGCATCATCGAGTGGGGCGGCTTCAAGCGCCTCGGGCTCTTCATCTTCCATTGGATCCTCATCGGGATCCTCTTCGGGGTCTTCTTCAGGATCCTCCTCGGGATCCTCTTCATTATCGGCCTCGAGGTCGGGCATTGTTCGCGCCGCGGTGGCAACATGATGGCGCATTAGCGCTAAGGCAGCCTCGAGCCGCATCCCGGGTTAAGGCATGCGTGAGTTCCTCGATCACCTGCATTTGTTTGTTGATGGTCTCCTCATGGCGTCCTATGGTGTCTCTTGACATGTGCGCCTCCATTCTCCACTTCGTGCGACCTTCCTTGGCACGTTCCATCTTCTCGCGAGTATTATCCAGCGTTCTCGAATCAATCAATTTGGTCCTCGCGAGCGCGGATGGTGTCCTCGCGGTCTTTAACGAGGAGAGTAAGGTTATTCTTCTTTTCTTGACTCTTTGTCAGGAGGTGTCCTAGTTCACGAATGCATTGTCGTTCCCTGGTAAGCTCAGAGTCGGCCCGTAGGAATGCCTGGCGCCAATGAAGCTCTAAGGCCTTATAGTGATCCCGTTCAAAACGAGCTTCTATTACGTCCCACCAGGTTGGGGGTGCCGGCTCCATCCTGTCAAACAAAACTGAGGCGGATTAGACGGATATAAAGGAAAGATAAGGAGAACAAGGAAAGAATGACTAAGGAAAGTCAGTCAAAAGTCAACTAAGTCAAATCAAGTATGACTATGGATTCTCCAAGTATAAATTTTAACTTAACCTAAACATCAATAATATGGTTCTATGCCATTTTTGAAATCGATTTCACACTTAATTAGTCAAGTCGCGGTACTACCCAACACAATCCGAGGGTCCTATCCCGGGTATTTCGGTGTAAGTTTCCATCTTACTAGCCGAGCTCTGATACCATAATCACACGCCCCAAACGTGACGCGACAACGATCAATCACTTAAACGTAAATACATCAATAGTCTAAACCAAAGATACAAAACTCCAAGTGAAATAGAGTCTAATGCAAATGGAATTAAAATAAACACGAGTACAAATTACATCTTAAAGTCCGGGCAAAGATCCGAATACAACCCAAAAGATTATCTGAATTAACTTACAGTCCAACAGAAATAAAATGAAGGAGTCCAACAACAAATAAAAGTAAAAGGAAATGTCGCTCCACATTACTGATAGAGATTCAATCTGCAGGAGGTTCGATGTCTTCAGCGAACTCTTCATCTAAAGGTTAGAAAACAGGAGGGAATGGGACATAAATCTCAGTGGATGGGTGATCGTGTGTGAGTGTGGCGATATATAAAGTTAATGCGAGAAAACGGTTGTATGAAAACGCGTGAGGTATGATGCATGTGTTCACACATAGTCCACAAGCGTCGTGATAAATATATTAAGTAATATACTTATACAGTTTAAGAAAAACAGTTCGTGGTCACGCAGGCATTATGGTTCGAGCAAGACATGGGGATTGCGTACTGATGTGTAGGGCCAATCCTATACAATACAAGTAGCGGTTGCGTACGGATTTGTAGCGCCAACCAAACGGGTCCGATTAAATCCAGAATCGTGTGGATCAGACAGCGATTCCTTCATTCTTCCTTGTAACTCCCCGAGCAAGATGGTCCAAGACCTGTCACCTTATCGCTCCATAGGCAAAGACAAAATCCACAATGGAGCTAGCAAGGCTCGGATTTGTCATAATCATGATTATACCTCAAGTACTACGACCCGCTTCCCTTGGACAAACTCCGTCCCTCGATTGCGGGATTAGGGACGATGGGGGAAGAGTGGAATAGCAGCCGAGCTGCCCGGCTCCATCCCCGACGTATCCATTCTGACTGTGAGCTCGACACACCAAGTTGACTCAAGCAGGAAAGTAAATACAAGTTCAGGTAGTCAACTAGGTAGTCGAGTATTATTGATTCAGGGAAGCAGTTCAGGAAAATTTTGAAAATTTGCGCAAGGTAGCTATGGCATTGGTGGAGTTATTGGGATGAAGATAATTATCAGGAGGATAAGCAATCTTCGATATTTTGAAAGATTAAGTGGAACATAAGTCCCGTTATAGATTCAAATCGCAAGACGAGGAAGTCGTCCCGCGATCGGGCATTAGTCGGTCAAGGAGGTCCAAAAGGTCAAGGGGTTTTTGAGAAAATAAAACATTTTAATTAAGAATTGAAGTCAGAGGTTCCAGGGCTGTTTTAGTAAAGGAAAATAATTTGAGTTAGGTCCTTGATAAAAAAGAAAATTTACAATTAGCCCCGCTTTGTAAAAACCAATACTTTTGGGGTTAAAAGTTAAATAAATAAATGTCCCGACCTTGAGAAATTATGAGGTCAGTTCCTAAATTCTCCAAATTGGTCATAGATTCAGGTTTTTAAAGTTTTGAGGTCGAGTCTTTATAAAAATCTCACATTGGCCCCAAATTTGTTAAAATTATCATTTCGGGCCCTAAGTTTAAAATAATCGGAACTCACAAAACGGAAGGGCTTCTAATGTGATTCCAGTTGGAAAATGTCACTAAGGTTGGTGGGATATTGGGACAAAAACAGTTTTAAAACGTCATAAGTATAGGTCCCTTAACTTTTGAAAATCTCATTTTTGTCCCATTTTGAAATAATTGCCTTTAAGGCGTTTAGGGGTCCAATTGTTATGAAATTTGAACCTTGGGTCCAAAATATAATTATGTTATAGGTAAATTAGTATTTCCAGGTGCATGGGCTGCATAAGTCCTGGAAATTTCATTTGGGTCCTCAAGTTTAATCTTTTACAATTTGGTCCCTCAAGTTTTATAAAATTACTTTCCAAGCTCTAAACACTTGGATTTTTTGAATACACTTAAAATATGTTATTTCCAGTCCCTTAAGAGTTAAAATTCAAATTTTAAAATTTGGGCCTGGTACAGTTTCGAAATTTGCAAAATAGCCCTTAAACTTCTAAAATTTTACAATCTAGTCCTTGGGCTTTTAGGGGTTGATTTTATTTATCTAAAAACTCTTAAGACTTTATTAAAATGTCAAAATATAATTTTTAATCAATTATGCTCGACTTTTCCAGGTTATATGTCATACTAAACATATATTTCAAGAGTCATACACATACATAACCATCTCATACAAGAATTTATCAAATATGACAATAAAGTGTACATGTATGTCCTAATTTTCGATAAATCGCATTTTGAGCAACACTTGAGAAATTTTCCAACTTGATACAAGAAAATAGCATGCAATACATAATATATATCTCAAATGCTCAATAACAAAATACTACATGCATTTTTATGAATTAAAACACCTAGGAGTTGAAAGGATTTTTCCACCCACCTTGTTTGTTCGGTTGATTGGTGTAAAGTGGTGTCACTAGACCTTGAGGATTTTAATCCTCACTTAAGGCAGCCCCTAAGTCAAATAATATAAGGAGTTTTGAGTTAGAAAATTAAGAATTGAACTAAGGGGAAAAAGAAGAGAAATAGGCCAAAGGTACCACACTTACCTTGTGTAGTTGAAAGTTGTAGTCAAAAATTGATAGTCTCTTAAGAACTTGATCACCACTTAAACAAAGCTCCAAGGTCAGCCCCTAATCACCTCAAAATTCGAAATTAATAGGGAAGAAGAAGAAGGTACCAAAATTCTCATTTCTTACCTTATAGTCCAAATTCTTCACAATTTTCTTCAAGATGACAAGTCTCTCAATATCTTCCAATGGTCTTCTAAGTATATCTCAAAATCAAAAATCAAACTTAAATTAGAAGGTGAAATAGATAAGTTAGGTGATATCAAAAATGGATTGAAAAAGAAATTTTATTTACTTGTTGAAGGGGTGTTCGAATTTATTGTAAGTAGAAGAGGGGTTCTTGAAATTTTGGTTAAGTATTTGGAGATATGAAGAAGAAGGTATGTTTGAAGATATGAAGAACTTATGTTTGAAGATTTGAAGATGTGAAGAGTTGGTGTTTGAAGATTTGAAGATGTGAATGATTTTTTAGAGAGAAGTTAGAGAGAAGTTGGAGAAAATACTTGAATGATGAATGAGTTGGATAAAAATGATATTTTGAACAATTTTTGATCATCAAAATGGCCCTTGGCCGTTCACAATGAGAGAGGGGGAGAGAGACAAATTTTGTTTTGTTGCAAGGCTTGAAAGGTGTAGTTTGCATGAGGGACAAGGATCTTGGTCAAGGTGTGGTCTTGCATGGGAGGATGAAATTGAAGGGATTGAGGAGGATGTTGGCATGGAATGTTGGGAAGCCTCCAACATGTTGGGTAAGTTTATAATAAAGAATTGGTGTATAAGGTATTGTGTATAAGATTTGAATTAATGGTGTATTAATACACAAGATGAATACATAAGGTGTATGTGTATAAGAGTTGGGAGATATTTCTACACTAAAAATACCCATCATGGCCGTCCCTTAAGGGGTATTTGTGGCATTTCCATATTTTATTTTTATGTCCCAAAATTGATGATAATAGGTGAATAATATCAATTTCCAAAATAACTAAATTTGCTTGATCACTTATAAGTCTCATGATCACTTAATCTAAATCGAATTCTTAATTCTATAAGGTATAAATCTCTAAAATAAATAGTCTCCAAAATTCTAAGGTGACTAATGAGTACACAAATATTAATAATGATGATCGATCGAGTGATCATTAATGCGAAGTAGAAGTAATAAATGCTTATGATCACAAGTAACAAATAAAAAGAAAAGAAATTAAATGCGAAATATATTTATCATTAATATTCACCCGTCAAAGTGACGCGGTAAAATAGTCAAAAGAATACAAGGACAATACGTGAAACAAATACATTATTGAATAATAATCGAGGGCTTCACAGGCAGTCAAGTATTATTGATTCAGGGAAGCAGTTCAGGAAAATTTTCGAAAATCGCGAGTGGCAATTATGGCATTGGTGGAGTCATTTGGATGAAGACGATTATCGGAAGGATCAGAAATCTTTGATATCTTGAAAGATTAGGTGGAACATAAGTCCCGTTATAGATTCAAGATCGCAATACGAGGAAGTCGCCCCGCGATCGGGTATTAATCGGTCAAGATGATCTGATAAGTCAAGGGATTTTTGAGAAAATAAAATATTTTAATTAATAATTAAAGTCATAGGGTCCAGGGCTGTTTTAGTAAAAGGAAAATAATTTGAGTTAGGTCCTTGATAAAAGAAAATTTACAATTAGCCCCGCTTTATAAAAACCAATACTTTTGGGGTTAAAAGTTAAATAAATAAATGTCCCGACCTTGAGAAATTATGAGGTCAGTTCCTAAATTCTCCAAATTGTACAGAGATTCAGGTTTTTAAAGTTTTGAGGTCGAGTCTTTATAAAATCCTCACATTGGCCCCAAATTTGTTAAAATTGTCATTTCGGACCTTAAGTTTAAAATAATCGGAACTCACAAACCGGAAGGGATTTTAATGTGATTCCAGTTGGAAAATGTCACTAAGGTTAGTAGGATATTGGGACAAAATAAGTTTTTTAAAGAAATAAGTGTAGGTCCTTTAACTTTTGAAAATCCCCTTTTTGTCCCATTTTGAAATAATTGCCTTTAAGGCTTTTAGGGGTCCAATTGTTATGAAATTTGAATCTTGGGTCCAAAATATAATTAAGTTAAAGTTAAATTAGTAATTCCAGGTACATGGGCTTTATAAGTCCTGGAAATTTTATTTGGGTCCTCAAGTTTAATCTTTTACAATTCGGTCCCTCAATTTTAGTAAAATTACTTTCCAAGCTCTAAACACTTGGATTTTTGGAATACATTTCAAATATATCATTTCCAGTCCCTTAAGAGTTAAAATTTCAAATTTTAAAATTAAGGTCTGGTACAGTTTCAAAAATTGCAAAGTAGCCCTTAAACTTCTCAAATTTTACAATCTAGTCCTTGGGCTTTTAAAGGTTGATTTTAATTATCTTAAAACTCTTAAAACTTTAATAAAATGTCCAAAAGTCATTTGTGAACCTGAGTACAGTCCCAAAATTTGAAATTTGCAGAGGGGTCCCTTAAGTTTTATTTTCTTGCGATTTATTCCACCAACTTTCCATTTTTGCATTTTTAAGTCCAAAATTGAAATTTAATCAATTATGCTCAACTTGTCCAGGTTATAAGTCATCCAAAACATGGATTTCAAATATCATACACATGCATGTCCAATTCATACAAGAATTCATCACATAGAACATTAAATTGTACATGCATGCACCTAAAGTTCAATAAATAGCAATTTTGAGCAACACTTGAGAAATTTCATGACTTGATACTTAAAATTGACATGCAATACATAAATTATATATCTCAAGTGCTCATGATCAAAACTCTACATGCATTTTAATAAAAGCACCTAGAAGTTGAAAGAAATTTTCCACCCACCTTAAAATTGGAAAGTTGTGAAATAAAAGGATAAATTTCACAACTTTGGATGAGGTCACTTAGGTCAGCCCCTAAGTCAAGAAGTATCAAAAATTTGGAGTTATAAAAATGAGAGAAAAATTAAGGAGAAAAAGAAGAAGATAAGAAAATTTGGAATTTTTGGTTCAACTCCAAAATCACCTAAGGTCAGCCCCTATTTCTCAAAAATGAAACAGGGGTATTAAAATTTGAAAACAAATAGGAACAAGAAGAAAGAAGGGTTCTAGTGTCCAATTCTTACCTTGTAGTCCAAATTTCTCTACTAATTATTCTTCAAGTCTTCAAATTTCACCACCATATATGCATGTCTTCAAGTGGTCTTCTAAGCACCTCAAAATCCAAAATTCAAACTTAAATTAAAAAGAGAAGGTGATGAGTAGTAAGATTTTAAGTTGAATTGAGGAGTGAAATTTCTTACCTTGAGATAGGGGGGTTCGAATTTTTGGTTTTTAAGTAGAGAGATTGTTTGTTTTGGTTTAGATGTTTGAAGAAAGAAAGTGTGTTTGATGTTAGGAAGAAGATGTTCTTGAAGGTATGAAGATAGGCTTGAAGGTGTGAAGAACTTGTGTTTGAATATTTGAAGATGTGAAGAAGTCGTACTTGAAGATATGAAGAACTTATGTTTGAAGATTTGAAGATGTTTAGAGTTGGTGTTTGAAGATTTGAAGATGTGAATGATTTTTTGAGAGAGGTTAGAGAGAAGGAGGAAAATTTGCTTGAGAATCAAAATGTGTTGGATGAAATGAACAAAATTTGTTCATTTTTGTTCAATGTGGCCGTCCACATTAGGGAGAGAGGGAGAGATTTTTGTTTAATTTTGTGTCTTGAATTTTGTTTCTTGCACGGGAGACATTTTGGTGGTCAAAGGTATGGGCATGGAATGGGTTTGAATGAAATATTGGGAAGACTCCAACATGTTGGGAAATTTAATAATAAAGAATTTATGTATAAGATGATGTGTATAATGTTTGAATTGATGGTATAATTATACACAAGATGACTAATATAAGGTGTAAGTGTACAAGAGTTGGATGATATTTCTACTCCAAAAATCTCATCATGGCCATCCACTATAGGGCAATTTGGTAATTCCATATATATATATATATTTTTTTTTTGTCCCAAATTTGATGATAATAGTTGAATAATATCAATCTCTAAAATAATTAGTGATTTCCTTGATCACTTATAACTCTCACAATCACTTAATCTAAATAAAATTGTTAATTCTATAAGGTAAAAGTCTCTAAAATAAATAGTCTCTTAAAATTCTAAGGTGACTAATAAATACACAAATAGTAATAATAATCAATCAAGTGATCATAAATGCAAAATAGAATTAATAAATGATCATGATCACAAGTAATAAATAAAATGAATTAAATTGCAAAATATATATATCATTAATAATTACTCGTCAAAGTGACGCGGTAAAATAGTCGATTAAATACATAGTCGACAAAAAGAATCAATTACATGCTCGGAAAAATCGGGAGCTTCACATCCTCCCCTCCTTAAAAGAATTTGGTCCCCAAATTCTTTTCAGAATAGTTCTGGATATTGATTCCTCATGTCTTCTTCCATCTCCCACGTTGCGTCTTCGTCTCGATTGTGGTTCTGTCATACCACTTTAACCATCGAAATTGCCCTTTTACGAATCGACGTTCGTTGATCAATGATCCGGATCGGCCTCTCGGTGTAGGATAAATTTTCCATTAGAGGAGGAGTGTCACGGTGATGATATGTTCGGGATCTGGTTGATACTTCTTCAATCTCGTCACGTGGAATACATCGTGCATTCCCGCATATGGTGCCGGTAACTCGAGTCGGTAGGCTAACTTTCTGATTCTCTGTAAAATCTTGTAAGGTCCAATATATGTCGGACTCAACTTGCCTCCTTTCTTCGGATTGATCAATCCTTTCCGTGGTGAGAGTCTGAGAAATACTTCATCTCCAACTTCAAATTCCAAATCCTTTCTCCTCTTGTCTGCGTAACTCTTTTGGCGGCTCTGAGCTGTGCGAATCCGCTCCTTGATCAGCTTGACCTTCTCCATGGCCTCCTGAACTAAGTCAACCTTTGGAATTGAGGGCGACTTTCGTTTCTCTTTCGGAGTCCATTGGTCATCAATCTCCCAGTGTAGTGGGGATCTACATTTTCGCCCATATAATGCCCCATAGGGTGCCATCCCAATCGTGGCATGATAGCTGTTATTGTAGGCGAACTCGGCTAATGGTAAGTGCGAATCCCAACTTCCTTGGAAATCTAATGTGCAGGCTCTCAACATATCTTCCAAGGTTTGAATCGTTCGCACAGACTGTCCATCAGTTTGTGGATGTACTGCCATGCTGAAACTTAGTGAGGTACCCAATTCCTCATGCAAGCACTTCCAAAATCTGGAGACAAACCTCGGGTCTCTGTCTCATACTATGTCAACAGGTACTCCATGCAGTCGAATGATCTCTCAGATATAAATCTGTGCAAGTTTCTGCAAGCTATCCGTTTTCTTGATGGGTAGGAAGTGTGCAAATTTCGTAAGTCGGTCTACAACTACCCAAATAGCATCATGGCCTCCTCTGGTCCTCGGTAGATCCGTCACAAAGTCCATCTGTCACGCCCCAAACGGAACGCGACGACGATCCACAACTTAAATACAATAACCAACAGTCCAGACAAATATCAACGAGAACCCAATGAAACAGAGTCTAAATAGCAGCGGAAATAAATAACAACTACAAATACAACTTACAGTCCACAATCCATAGTTCAAATTACATACCCGAAAATCAACCAAATACAACAACTTAAAGTCAAAGGGTCCTACGCCCTTCAGTTACAAATCGGAAAGGAAGGAAATACAAGAGTCCAACAACAACACAAGAAAAGAGTCCAATCAACAACAAGAAGAAGTAGTAAATCCAACAAGCAGAGTACAAGGTCTCAATCCAGGGCCGGTTCAGCTTCTTCAACGAAGTCCTCATCTAAGGTTAGAAAATAGGTGGGGATGAGACAAAAATCTCAGTGGATGGGGTGATCGTGTGCAAGTGTGACACAATATAGTTAATGCGAGAAATCAGTTATATGAAAATGCGTGAGTATGATGCATAAATTCACACACAGTCCACAAGCGTCGTGATAAATATATTTAAGTAATATACTTATACAGTTTGAGAAAACAGTTCATGGTCACACAGGCACTATTTGATTCAGTCAAGACAGGTGGGATTGCGTACGGAAAGTAAAATACTTTAATTAAATCTCCAAGTCAGAGTGTCCAGGGCTATTTTAGTAAAAGAGGAAATAATTTGAGTTAGGTCCTTTTAAAAAAAGAAGAATTGCAATTTAACTCCGTTTTGTAAAAACCAATACTTTTGGGGTTAAAAATTGAATAAATAAATATCCCGACCTTGAATAATTATGAGGTCAGTTCCTAAATTCTCCAAATTGTCTAGAGATTCAGGTTGTTAAAGTTTTGAGGTCGAGCTTTTGTAAAATTCTCACATTGGCCCCAAATTTGTGAAAATTGCCAATTCGGACCTTAAGTTTAAAATAATCGGAACTCACAAACCAGAAGGGCTTTTAATGTGATTCCAGTTGGAAAATGTCACTAAGGTTAGTAGGATATTGGACAAAAGCAGTTTTTAAAATAAATATTTGTAGGCCCTTTAACGTTTGAAAGTATCATTTTTGTCCCATTTTGAAATAATTGCCTTTAAGGCTTTTAGGGGTCCAATTGTTATGAAATTTGAACCTTGGGTCCAAAATATAATTAAGTTATAGTTAAGTTAGTATTTACAGGTGCATGGGCTGCATAAGTCCTGGAAATTTCATTTGGGTCCTCAAGTTTCGTCTTTTACACTTTAGTCCCTAAATTTTAGAAAAATTACTTTCCAAGCCCTAAACACTTGGATTTTTGGAATACATTAAAAATATGTCATTTCCAGTACCTTAAGAATACTATTTTCAAAATTTAAAGTTAAGGTCTGGTACAGTTTTAATATTTGCAAAGTAGCCCTTAAACTTTCAAAATTTTACAATCTAGTCCTTGGGCTTTTAAAGGTTGATTTTATTTATCTAAAAACTCTTAAAAATTTATTAAAATGTACAAAAGTCATTTTTGAACCTGTGTACAGTCCCAAAAATCGAAATTTGCAGAGGGGTCCTTTAACTTTTATTTTCTTGCAATTTAGTCCACCAACTTTCCATTTTTACATTTTTAAGTCCAAAATTGAAATTAATCAATTATGCTCGACTTTTCCAGGTTATAAGGCATCCAAAACATATATTTTAAAGATCATACACATGCATGTCCAATACATACAAGAATTCATCAATTAAAACATTAAATTGCACATGCATGCACCTAAAATTCAATAAATAGCAAATTTGAGCAACTCTTGAGAATTTTCATGACTTGATACATAAAATTGACATGCAATACATAGATTATCTATATCTCAAGGCTCATGATCAAATTTTCTACATGCATTTTAATAAAACACCTAATAGTTGGAAAATATTTTTCCACCCACCTTAAAATTGGAAATTGTGAAATAAAATGATAATTTCACAATTTTTGGATGAGGCTTCTTAGGTCAGCCCCTAAGTCAAGAAATATCAAAAATTTGAAGTTAGAAAAATGAGAGAAAAATTAGAGAGAAAAAGAAGGATATAAGAAAATGAGAAGGACTACACTTTACCCTTGAGCCCCACTAGTGATCGCCCTCCTCGCTTTCATTGCTGAAATGATTGGGGCAATCTTAACTTCGCATGCATTATAGATAATATCTGTTATCTGACTTGCACCCATAGGAGTTGACACTTCTAAACATATAGGCATATGTTTCATGCATGCATGCAGTTTGTGTACAAAATGTGGTGCAACAAATGAATGCGTTGATCCAGGGTTGAACAATATTTTAGCGTAGTGGTTAGATACTACAAGCGTACCTTCCACCACATCTGTTGCCTCCGGATCCTCCTGTCCGACTAGTGCAAAAGCTCGAGCGGGCATCCTTGCCCGATTTCCCTGGCCATTTCCCGGCTTCTGTGGCTGCGTCTGTTTGGTTCGGTCATCGTACTTCGGGCAATCTTGCAGCTGATGCTGATTACTACCACAGCGCAAATACCTTCCTTGTTTACGCCAACAGTCGTTGGCAGTATGTCCCGGTTTCTGGCAATGTGCACACACTTGACCCCACTTTCCTTGTACATGTCTCTTTCCTTTATCTGTTTTGTTAACTGGTCCCTTCTGAAACTTAGCAGGCGGTTTAGATGGTTGTCCCCATTGTCCTCTTAAGACTGCTCGATGGCTATTCTCATTGAATCGCCCAATACGGTTGATCCCGACTCAATGCAGAGAGTGTCTTTACTACTACGAGTAGGTTCTTAGTTCAACAATGGGCAAATTTGCTTCAAGTTCGATTTCAATCCTCGAGTGAACTTGTAAAGCTTATCCTCCTCAGTCTGATTGTCCCAGAGCATACTTGGACAATCGGTGAAATTCGACTCAGATCGAGCTACATCAGAGTTCCTTGCCTCAACTGTGGAATTCATCTCGCGCGCTTCTTTCACAACCTCGTGGAATATACTGCATTCATTGAACTCGGCCAAGAAATTTCCCATGTTCGACTACCCGGCCTGTTCCCATCTCCTTTCAATGCGCCTCCACCGGTCTCTAAGAAGGCCGATTCCAGGCATTTAAATACGGCGAGTGTGACTCTCTACGCTCGTCGGAGTATTGAAGAGCATTGAAGATATTCTCCAACTTCTCTACCCATTCTTCTGCTTTCAAATCGTCTGACTCTCCCAAGAAGGCTGGTGGGTCAAACCGCAGAAATCGCTCAAACGTGCGATCGTTCGCCTCTCTGGCGGGTTCGGGAGCACGGGGTTGAGGCTCTGCCTGTTGCCTTATGAAAACTAGTATTTGCTGCAAGGCTTGTGCGGTCAAATTGTCTCCTGCAACAGGTGGAGGAGGCGGTGGTAATTCAGGAGAGGGTACCCGGTCCCTGGGTACATCATCAACCCCTCGTGGAACGCGACGAGGTCTCCCACGTCCTCGATGTTCGGCCATTCTGTATCTTGAAGCGATAGTTGCGATTCACGAGTAAATGAATACAATAATTATTTGCGTAAAGCAAACGATATCGTAGGGAACGTAACATCAAACACAAGACACTGAATAAATAGCAAAAGGCATATCCATTAACGTAAAACTTGAATACACCCATAGTACAACAGCATAAATACTAAGTCAGATACATCAGAACCAAAATACATCTGAATCTAGTACAATAGAAAGTAAGGTACAACACTAGAATACGCGACTACAACAACAGAAGTACAAACTAACAATCAGCTAACTAATCAGTGAGATCGCCATCATCGTCGCTCGCAACTATGTCCATAATCGGGGCTGGATCGGGCTGAGGTGGCGCCTCAACCTCGGCCCAATCCACAAAGTCCAACCACTGCTCGAATCCCTAAGCCTCATCGAGTGGAGCAGCCTCGGGTGCCTCCGGCTCTCCAATGTCGACTGGGTCCTCCTCGGGATCCTCCTCGGCGTCACGGGCTCCACCTCGGGCGGTGGCAATGGCCGAGCATTAGCCGCCAAAGCGAGACTCGATGCGGCGTCTCTCGAGCTAGGGCCTGTGTAAGGTCCTCTATGATCGCTATCCGCTTGATTAGGGTCTCTCCAAGCGCTCGATGGTGTCGCGGATAGGCGGGCGTCAATCTCCCATTTTCGCGGCCGTCACTCGCCCTCTTCATCATCTCTCGCTTGTTATCCAGGCGCTCTTGATACTCGTATTTGGTCCTCCCGCTCTTATGGTGTTGTCGCATCCTTAATGACAAGGGGTCAGCCGCTCTTTTCATCTTGGCTCCTCGCCAAACCGAGTCATGTCCCTATTACGCGGGCGCGCTCTGGCTAGCTCGTGGTCGTGCGATCACTCTCGATGCCGAATGAATCATCGAGTGCCGGTAATATTCCCGCTCAGCACGGGCATGGAAAACATCCCACCATGAAGGCGGCGTCGGCTCCATCTTGATAAAACAAAACTAAGGCGGATCAGTCAAAGGTAGAGGAAAGATAGGGAGAGAATAAGGAAGAACAAATAAGGAAAATCAGTCAATAATCAACTAAGTCAAGACAAGTATGACTATGAAATCTCAAAATATGCGTTCTAACTTAGTTCAAATATCAATAAGACGGTTCTATGCCAATTTGAAATCGATTTCACACATAATTGGTCAAGTTGTGGTACTACCCAAAACACGGGCATCGGGGTCCTATCCTGGGTCAGCTCGGTGTAAGTTTTCATCTTACTAGCCGAACTCTGATACCACTCTAACTGTCACGCCCCAAACGGAACGCGACGACGATCCACAACTTAAATACAATAACCAACAGTCCAGACAAATATCAACGAGAACCCAATGAAACAGAGTCTAAATAGCAGCGGAATTAAATAACAAGAACAAATACAACTTACAGTCCACAATCCATAGTTCAAATTACATACCCGAAAATCAACCAAATACAACAACTTAAAGTCAAAGGGTCCTACGCCCTTCAGTTACAAATCGGAAAGTAAAGAAATACAAGAGTCCAACAACAACACAAGAAAAGAGTCCAATCAACAACAAGAAGAAGTAGTAAATCCAACAAGCGGAGTACAATGTCTCAATCCAGGGCCAATTCAGCTTCTTCAACGAAGTCCTCATCTAAGGTTAGAAAATAGGTGGGGATGAGACAAAAATCTCAGTAGATGGGGTGATCGTGTGCAAGTGTGGCGCAATATAGTTAATGCGAGAAATCAGTTATATGAAAACGCGTGAGTATGATGCATGAATTCACACACAGTCCACAAGCGTCGTGATAAATATATTTAAGTAATATACTTATACAGTTTGAGAAAACAGTTCATGGTCACACAGGCACTATGTGATTCAGTCAAGACAGGTAGGATTGCGTACGGAAATGTAACGCCAATCCCATGCAAGGCAAATAATGGTTGCGTACGGAAATGTAACGCCAACCAATGCAAAACAAGTAGCGGTTGCGTACGGATTTGTAGCGCCAACCAAACGGGTCCGATAACTCCGGAATCGTGTGGATCAGACAACGATTCCTTTGTTCTTCCTTGTAACTCCCCAGGCAGGATGGTCCAAGACCGGCACCTTATCGCTCCATAGGCAAAGACAAAATCCACAGTGGAGCTTGCAAGGCTCGGATCTGTCATAATCATGATTATACCTCAAGTACTACGACCCGCTTCCCTTGGACAAACTCCGTCCCTCAGTTGCGGGATTAGGACGATGGGGCCGGAAGAGTGGAATAGCAGCCGAGCTGCCCGGTTCCATCCTCGACGTATCCATTCCGACTGTTAGCTCGACACACCAAGTTGACTCAGCAGAAAGTAAATACAAATACTGCATACCAACCAGGCAATGAGTATTATTGATTGAAGCGATTCAGAAAATTTTTGAAAGGCGCGAGTGGCAATTATGGCGTTGGTGGAGTATTTGGATGAAGATGATCATCGGAAGGATAAGTAATCTTCGATATCTTGAAATATTAGGTGGAACATAAGTCCCATTATAGATTCAAAATCGCAAGGCGAGGAAGTCGCTCCGCGATCGGGTATTAATCGGTCCAATTGATCTGATAAGTCAAGGGTTTTTGGGAAAGTAAAATACTTTAATTAAATCTCCAAGTCAGAGGGTCCAGGGCTATTTTAGTAAAAGAGGAAATAATTTGAGTTAGGTCCTTTTAGAAAAAGAAGAATTGCAATTTAGCCCCGTTTTGTAAAAACCAACACTTTTGGGGTTAAAAATTGAATAAATTAATATCTCGACCTTGAAAAATTATGAGGTCAGTTCCTAAATTCTCCAAATTGTCCAGATATTCAGGTTTTTAAAGTTTTGAGGTCGAGCTTTTGTAAAATTCTCACATTGGCCCCAAATTTGTGAAAATTGCCAATTCGGACCTTAAGTTTAAAATAATCGGAACTCACAAACTGGAAGGGCTTTTAATGTGATTACAGTTAAAAAATGTCACTAAGGTTAGTAGGATATTGGGACAAAAACAGTTTTTAAAAGAAATATGTGTAGGTCCTTTAACTTTTGAAAATATCATTTTTGTCCCATTTTGAAATAATTGCCTTTAAGGCTTTTAGGGGTCCAATTGTTATGAAATTTGAACCTTGGGTCCAAAATATAATTAAGTTATAGTTAAGTTAGTATTTCCAGGTGCATGGGCTGCATAAGTCCTGGAAATTTCATTTGGGTCCTCAAGTTTAGTCTTTTACACTTTAGTCCCTCAATTTTAGAAATATTACTTTCCAAGCCCTAAACACTTGGATTTTTGGAATACATTTAAAATATGTCATTTTCAGTACCTTAAGAATAAAATTTTCAAAATTTAAAGTTAAGGTCTGGTACAGTTTTAAAATTTGCAAAGTAGCCCTTAAACTTTCAAAATTTTACAATCTAGTCCTTGGGCTTTTAAAGGTTGATTTTATTTATCTAAAAACTCTTAAAATATTATTAAAATGTACAAAAGTCAATTTGGAACCTGAGTACAGTCCCAAAAATCGAAATTTGCAGAGGGGTCCTTTAACTTTTATTTTCTTGCAATTTAGTCCACCAACTTTCCAGTTTTACAATTTTTAAGTCCAAAATTGAAATTTAATCAATTATGCTCGACTTTTTCAGGTTATAAGGCATCCAAAACATAGATTTTAAAGATCATATACATGCATGTCCAATACATACAAGAATTCATCAATTAAAATATGAGATGAATTTGGCACAAAATTGGCCATATGGCCATCCAAGTGAGAGGGAGAGAGGAATTTTTGTTCAATTTTGTGTCTTGCATTTTGCCTCATGCATGGGAGACAATTTGAGGGTCAAAGGTATGGGCAAGACTTGGTTTGAATGGAATGTTGGAAGACTTCCAACATGTTGGCAAAAATAATATTAAAGAAGTAATATGAGAGATGATGTGCATAATGTTTGAATTAATGGTATAATTATACACAAGATGACTAATATAAGGTGTAGGTGGACAAGAGTTGGATGATATTTTTACTCCAAAATTCACCATGTTGGCCGTCCGCTACAATGGCATTATGGTAATTCCATATATTTTTTTTGTCCCAAATTTGATGATAATGGATGAAATATATCAATCTCCAAAATAATTAGTGATTTCCTTGATCACTTATAAGTCTCATGATCACTTAATATAAATCAAAATCTTAATTATATAAGGTAAAAGTCTCTAAAATAAATAGTCTCTTAAAATTCTAAGGTGACTAATAAATACAAAAATAGTAATAATGATCAATCAAGTGATCATAAATGCCAAATAGAATTAATAAAGATTATGATCACAAGTAATTAAATAAAATGAAATAAAGTACAAAATATATATATTATTAATAATTACCCGTCAAAATAACGCGGTAAAATAGTCGATCAAATGTATAAACGACAATAAAGATCAATTATAAGCTCGGAAAAATCGGGGCTTCACACCATCGTTATGTGTTCCCATTTCCATTCAGGAATTCTTAACGGTTGTAGTAAACCAGATGGTCGTTGGTGTTCTGCTTTTACTTGTTGACAAGTCAAACATCTCGCAACGAACTCCGCTACCTGGTTCTTCATGTTTACCCACCAATAACACTGTTTCAAATCCTTATACATCTTGTTTCCTCCAGGATGTTTAGTGTATTTTGAACGGTGTGCCTCTGCTAGGATTCTATTCCTAATCTGCTCGTCACTCGGTACACAAACTCGATTCCGAAATCTGATAACTCCATCTTCAGGTACCGAGAATTCTGATCTCTCTCCTTTAAGTATCTTCTCCTTCAAGTTTTGAAGATGCACATCTCTCCCTTGTGCTTCCTTGATCTCATTCAGCAGATCGGGTTTAACTAAAATGTTAGCACATGAAATCTGAGTATTAGTTCTCGTCAGATTCCAATTGCTCAGCCCTTCTAATGATACCCATTCTCGAATCATAAGTCTGGCTAAGCTCGCCTTTCTGCTCAAAGCGTCAGCTACTACGTTAGCTTTCCCGGGATGGTATTGAATATCAAAGTGATAGTCCTCAATCAACTCCATCCATCTTCGTTGCCTCATATTGAGATCTTTCTGGGAGAATAGATACTTCAAGCTCTAATTGTTTGATAAATGCTTTTATCATGATTTTGATGATTTTGTTTTTATACTAAAACAATATTTTTAAAGGTTGTCCAAATACTCCTAAATGATTTAAAATGGTTTTAATATTTTCCGGAGTATTTCTTCAAGTTTATTAGAGCACAAAATTGGACAACACATTTAATGATTTTGTGTCAATGGGCTTTTACATTGAAAAAATATTTCTAATGTTGTCCTAAATACTCCCGATCGGTTTATAATATTTTTACGAATTTTTCAAAGTATTTCTTGAGGTTTATTTTCAACAAAAATCGGACAACATTTCATTTTTGGAGGTCGACCGGTCGACCAAAGAGGTGACCGGTACCTGGGAACACATTTCACGAAACAGAACTCCCAGAACTCCAAAAATGGGTCTTGGTGACCGGTCCCCATAGTTAAATTGTGCTGCGTTCTTCAATTCTCTGTATTAGTGTGCGACTGGTCGCCGTAAGTTTGACAGCACAATTCTAACCGTTGTGCAGCAAATAACTTTTCCTTAATTTGTGGAATTGATTTCTAACAGCTATAATCTTGATTTTAATTGCAATTTTTTTGTAGATATCAGATTCGAAGATGAGCCTATCAAGTATCAATCATCTCCTATAAATAGAGGAAGATTTGAAGCACAACTACAAGAGAGAACAACACAACACAACAAGATATACTCAAGCAAACACTTGGTCTTCCATTGTTATTATTCTTGTTGTAATTTGCCTAGCATATCACTTTCACATCCTTGAGGTCTAGGCTATTCTTGATTACACATGCACTCAATTGTATATTTCATTATCGAGTTGTAATCTTGAATTTTTGGGTTATCATTCAACACAAGATATCGTTGTGAGTGTTGTAAGAACACACTTGGGTGATCTAGGTGTTAGGTGTAAGAAGATTGTGGTAATCTTCTTGTTGAGGTGTTGAAGAATTTGGTATTCTTCAAGATTGAAGATTGTGGTAATCTTCACAAGGTGCCGTTGGAGATTGTGGTAATTTTCAAGTGAGATTGTGGTAATCTCAAAGGTGGTGTTGAAGAAGAGTGTGGTGCTCTTCAAGGTGATGTTGTAAGTTGGTGTTGTATTAATTTTGGTAATTAATAAAATCTTTTTTCTTTTTGAAATCCATCCTGGATATACTGGGGTGGTAGAGGATTAGGCCCTAGGTGGGTTGAACCTCTATAAATCGATGTGTGTTGTTTACATTCCGCACCTTCTATATTGTCTTGGTTTGTTTTGTTCGAAAAAGAGGGTAAAATCAAAAGATGGAGATAATCTATTCACCCCCCCTCTTGATTATCGTAGCTGCTTGGACTTACAAGTGGTATCAGAGCCAAACTCTTTGGCAACCTCGTTTCACATCGCGAGTGAAGAGTAACGATCGTCGGCTACGAATGAAGCTCATCTTACCGGCACCTCTACCACCAAGCCACCTCTATTTGATTCCAAAAATTATATATTTTGGAAAGAAAGAATGGATTGTTATTTACAAGGTTGCGGGTTCGATATTTAGAACATCGTCATAAATGGAGAATCCATTCCTATGATAGACACACCATACACCTCCAAAGCTTTCAAAGAGCTCAATAATGAAGAGAAGAAAATCATCTCCTTAAACGGTAAAGCTCTCAATATTTTGTATTGTTCACTTACTAATTTGGGATATGAACACATTGTAGGAATTCTATCGGCGCATGAAGTATGGCAAAAATTAGAAGCCATCTATGGAGTATTTGCAAATGAAAGGAGTCAAACAAAAGTATCTACTTCTCAAAGGGATACAAGTTCAAATCTAAGGAACAAACCTTTTACAACTTCCAACTATGAAGTAGTTGAACAATGTTTTATGGGCATCGAAGAAGAAAACGAGGTATGTGTTAAACCCCCTACTTCCTATGATATTGTCATTCAAAATAATTATAGTGATTTGCAAAATGATTTTGATGATCTTCAAAATGAATTCCAAAATTTACTAGTTAAGTACAAAAATTTGAAAAAGGAATTCAATGTTTTGAAAAATGAAAAGGATAGTTTATCTACTTCCTATGAATCACTATCATGTGCACACACTACCACGCTTAATAAGGTTAGAAACCTTGAAAAAGAAAATAGTACTCTTGTTGAGGATATTAATTGTATGAAAAAGGATTTATCAAAATCCAACTTGAGTACCGATAAAATGACCAAGATTATTGATATTCATAATTGTGATAAAGGACTTGATCATAAGCCTAGTGTTGTTAATTATGTGAAAAGAAATCAAGTCCCTATGCACGTTGGTCATTATGCTCCAAAAATTATTACTTGCTTCTATTGCAGTAAAAAGGGTCATACGGTAAATACTTGTCGAGCTAGAAATAGCTCTAATTATTTTTGGAGACCTAAAAGTCTCAAGACTAATCCCAAAGGACCCAAGCACTTGAGGGTACCACAAAACAATGTTATATTAGGTACCCGGCGAAATAATAATCGAAGAAAATTAATACCGCCTAGAAGACATCAAATGAGCGTCTCATTTGATCATAGGAGAAGATATCACCACAATGACTTTCCAAGAGAAAGACACTTTCAAAAATGGGAAGGCCACAATGCTTGGAGATGGAGCAATTGGAGAAGCCATCATCAACAAGATAATTTTCAAAGGGGAATACATCATCAACAATGGGAAAGGCACAACCCATGGAAATGGCGAAATTGGTAAACCGTATCTCCCTATTTAAATATGCATTTTAATTTTTATGCATGTTTGTATTTGTGTCTAAATTGCAAAATGATTTTTCAAAATGAGTCTAAAAATTTTATTTTTTAAAATTTAGGTCTTCAATATATTTGCGAGTTTCAAAATTTTTGAAAAGAAGACCTTGCATGATGTTTCTAAAAACTCTTGTGCATTTACTTAGACTTATGTGATTTATTATCTCCTACGTAGTTATGTAGCACATGCATGCTTTAGATATCCCTTATTGCTTAGCCTACACATGTATTATTATGTTTGTGCAAAACTTGGTTTAAGAATTGTGTAGGATTTACATATCTCTTTCAATGGTTATCTACTCGTAATATATCAAGAGAGATATGAACTATCGAGGTACGCTCATTATTTCTATTCATATAATAAACTCGATACATGTTATGCAATATGCCTAGGTGCTTATTTTAATAAGTCATGCATTTTATTGCACATATAAATGCCATTATTCTTGGATGCTTATGTCAAAGCTTTTGCTCATATGATTCTTGTAAATGAGGTCTCAACTATGTGCTCTCGTATTTTCATATTTCAAAAGAGACCTTATATAGCTTTCTACAAGCTTATTTGAACGTACATGTTGTATTATATTCTTGATGATTTTCTTTAAGCATAGTATGTGTTACTCGCTATAGTATCTCTATTATTCGATATTACCATGCTTTTGTGCAAGATTCTTTGTTGAGATTTTGCAGAAATGTTTGGTATTTGGTAACAAGTTTGATGAACAAGGCAAGGTTAGTAATTCAAAGGTATTGTCAAGAAGAAGGTATTGATTTCGATGTAATATTTTCACTCATAGCACATTTTGAAGTTATTTGCACTTTACTTGCCCATTCTTGTTTTGAGAAAATTTTAAAGCTTTACCAAATGGTTGTTTAATCCATTTTTCAAAATGGTTTTATTCAAGTAGAAGCCTATCGGGGTTTGAAAATTTTTATAGGCCAAATGATTTTTATAAAAGGCCTTGTTTATGTTTAAAACAAGTACCCCATGTATGGTTTGATAGACTTAGCTATCGTTTGCAAAATGGTTTTACAAGAGGTAAAGTTGATACTACTCTCTTTGTTTTTGAAAAAGGGCAAGATTGCTTATTAGTACATATTTGAGTTGATTTGGTGCCACTAATGAATTTTTGTGCAAAATCTTGTTCTAAGTTGATGTTAGGTGAACCTAAGATGATCATGATAAGAGGAGTTCAAATTTGATCATTGGAATTCAAGATCAACAATGCCAAGAAGGTGATTATATTCCACACTCAAAAGAAGAAGTGAGGCATTGAAGAAGAAAGAACCATTTCAACCTATATGGCCACAAATGCGAAAATTGACAAAATGGTTGAAATAGGCATTGACAAACGAATTCGAGGTTTGTTCATTCGTTTATTACTCCTTAGACTCGATATTCTATATGCCTTACGTCTATATGCTCGACTTCAAAAACTATCCCAACGAATCTCATTAAAGTGCCGTTAAAAGAAATTTTCAAATATTTGTAAGGCACTTCTTCGTATGACTTGTTGTATCCAATATCTTAAAATGTTCTTATTTTCGGGATAACAAGTCCGGTGTTAATAATTTTCTTTCAAAATATGGTTCGTCATAATCGAACTAAACATATTGAGATTTGATATTTTTTTGGGATTACATGTTTTAACAAAAACTTGAGATGTGTTTAATTCCGTCTCAAGGATAACTCGCGGACCTTTTAATCATACACCGCTGAGTATTTTAATCCACTTCGAGCGTGATTATGACATAATGTATATTGAATGATGTCTACGTTTGTATTTTGCACGTTTTTAAAACTTAGGGGCGAAAAATCAGATTTTTGGATCAAATTTCGGACTTTCAAAATAGAACAGAACCAGTGGGCTGCCAGGGGAGGGGCCGACCGGTCGCCCTATGCCCTGACCGGTCGCCCACTGCAGAATTTTGGTTAAAACCGTCCCTGTTCTTGCATTTTGGCATTTTGATGTTTTTCTTCCCCATTTCGACCCTTTTAACATTTTCACACACAATTCACTTCAAATGTATTTTGTTGCATAAAATTCATATTTTGGGGATTACCTAGCTCGATTATCATCATCATTGCTCGTCTTTACCGATTAAATGGTAAGAATTCTACTTCCTTATCTCAATAGGGTTGAACCTTTGAGAACTTGGCCTATATGTATTTTCTTGATGAAATTTGTATATGTTTGTGATGAGATTGTTATTTATGATATATTGTATTGTGTTTAAACTGATTTGGTGATGAAAAACTTGGTTTGATTGCATTTACAAGGGCTATATACATCTTCTTCAATTTTTGACGCCCGCCAAGTGTTCGATAAAATGTCTCAATGAAAAATTCATCACCTACATGATTCTCTCGATCTCAAATTCCTTGTATATTTATAGAGATCATGTTTTGCAAATCAAATGGGTTTTCATAAGCTTCTACAAGTCGTATGATCGACTCTTTCCTCCTATTTGGTCTATAAGCTTCAATGTTCAAATAGCTCGATACATCGGTTTAGTTACACACTTTGATATGACTATATGATGTTTTTCTCATGCTAACATTCTTTTTGATGATTCCAAAGGGGGAGAAATAGGTTATAAGCTCATTAGCTCATAAAAGCTAAGTTAAGCTAAACAAAAGAAGCTATAAGCTATGACTTCCTAAAGTCATAAGTTGGGCATTATACTTAGTCCAATTATTGTATGATGGACTCATATACTTGTCTAATGATGTTTTGTTGACAGGGGGAGCTTATAAGCTCTTAAGATCAATATGTAAAAGCTAAGCTTTTAGCTTGTGGTTGATTGCTTTTACATTACTCTTGTTGTGCATATTTATAGGGGGAGCTTTTGCTATATGTGTTTGAATATCTTTACTCCCATCCTTGTGATTATATTGCGTGGAATGTTGTTGCTCACAACGGATAGTTCTATTTAACCGGTAAAAATGTTTTGTTTTCAAAAACGACCTTGTTAAAATTGTTTTGGTTTGTAATCATCAAAAAGGGGGAGATTGTTTGATAAATGGTTTTATCATGATTTTGATGATTTAGTTTTTATACCAAAACAATATTTTTAAAGGTTGTCCAAATACTCCTAAATGATTTAAAATAGTTTTAATATTTTTCGGAGTATTTCTTCAAGTTTATTAGATCACAAAATTGGACAACACATTTAATGATTTTGTGTCAATGGGTTTTTACATTGAAACTATATTTCTAATGTTTTTCTAAATACTCTCGATCGGTTTAAAATATTTTTACGAAATTTTCGGAGTATTTCTTGAGGTTTATTTTCGACAAAAACCGGACAACATTTCCTCGGAACGCATTTCACGAAACAAAACTCCCAGAACTCCAAAAATGGGTCAGGGTGACCGGTCCCCATAGGGGGCGACCGGTCGCACCCTAGGGCGACCGGTCGACCCCCCCTTAGACCGGTCCCCCTAGTTAAATTTTGCTGCGTTCTTCAATTCTCTCAGATTAGTCGCGACGGTCGCCCTAAGTTTGACAGCAAAATTCTAACCGTTGTGCAGCAGACAACTTTTTCTTAATTTGTGGAATTGATTTCTAACAGCTATAATCTTGATTTTAATTGCAGTTTTTTTGTAGATATCAGATTCCAAGAGGAGCCTACCAAGTATCAATCATCTCCTATAAATAGAGGAAGATTTGAAGCACAACTACAAGAGAGAACAACACAACACAACAAGATATACTCAAGCAAACACTTGGTCTTCCATTGTTATTATTCTTGTTGTAATTTGCCTAGCTTATCACTTTCACATCCTTGAGGTCTAGGCTATTCTTGATTACACTTGCACTCAATTGTATAATTCATTATCGAGTTGTAATCTTGAATTTTTGGGTTATCATTCAACACAAGATATCCTTGTGAGTGTTCTTGTGGTAAGAACACACTTGGGTGATCTAGGTGTTAGGTGTAAGAAGATTGTGGTAATCTTCTTGTTGAGGTGTTGAAGAATTTGGTATTCTTCAAGATTGAAGATTGTGGTAATCTTCACAAGGTGCCGTTGGAGATTGTGGTAATCTTCAAGTGAGATTGTGGTAATCCCAAAGGTGGTATTGAAGAAGAGTGTGGTGCTCTTCAAGGTGTTGTTGTAAGTCGGTGTTGTATTAATTTTGGTAATTAATAAAATCTTTTTTCTTTTTGAAATCCATCCTGGATATACTGGGGTGGTAGAGGATTAGGCCCTTGGTGGGTTGAACCTCTATAAATCGATGTGTGTTGTTTACATTCCGCACCTTCTATATTGTCTTGGCTTGTTTTGTTCGAAAGAGAGGGTAAAATCAAAAGATAGAGATAATCTATTCACCCCCCTCTAGATTATCGTAGCCGCTTGGACTTACACTTATGATCTGTGAACCGTGAATGTTGTTCCGTAGAGATAGTGTCTCCATTTCTTTAACGCGAACATTATCGCTGCCAATTCCAAGTCATGCGTTGGATAATTGGCTTCATACGGCTTGAGCTTTCGTGATGCATAAGCGATGATTTTCCTTCCTGCATGAGCACTGCTCTTAGTCCTTCCTTTGATGCATCACCGTAGACGACGAAGTTTTCTGTCCCCTTTGGAAGAGCTAAGGCTGGAGCTGTAGTAAGTCGTTTCTTCAGCTCCTGGAAACTAGCTTCGCACTTGTCATTCCACTCAAACTTGACTTGCTTCTGGGTTAGTCGAATGAGCGGTCCGGCTATCTTGGAGAAGTCCTGGATAAATCTTCGATAATATCCAGCTAGTCTTAGGAAACTCCTGATTTCCGTTACAGACTCGGGTTGTTTCCATTCAACCACTGTTTGTACCTTAGAAAGATCTACAACGATCCCGGTGATGGATACTATGTGTCCCAAGAACGCGACTTCACAAATCCAAAATTCGCACTTGCTGAATTTGGCATACAACTTATGCTCTCGTAGTGTCTCCAAAAAAATTTTCAGATGACGTTCATGCTCTTCTCTAGACTTAGAGTATACAAGTATGTCATCAATGAATATCACTACGAATTGATCCAAATAAGGTTGAAAGACTCGATGCATCAGATCCATAAATGTTGTCGGTGCGTTCGTCAGACCGAAAGGCATTACTACAAACTCGTAGTGTCCATATCGGGTTTGAAATGCAGTTTTGGAAATGTCTCCTTCGCGGATCTTCATTGGTAATATCCTTGTTGTAAATCAAACTTCGAGTACACCGTCGCTCCATGAAGTTGATCAAATAGTTCGTCTATCCTCGGGAGAGGATATTTGTTCATGATGGTCACGCTATTAAGACCACGATAATCTATACATAGTCTTAATGTGCCATCTTTCTTTTTGACAAACAACACAGGTGCTCCCCACGAAGACGTACTCGGTCGGATAAATCCCACATCCATCAGTTTCTGTAATTGCGTCTTCAACTCTTGCAACTCAAGAGGAGCCATTCTATACGGTCGCAATCGGGCGAGTCCCCGGTAACACCTCGATGGTGAACTCGACTTCCCTATCTGGAGGGACAGTGGTGAGTTCTTGTGGAAATACATCCGTGTATTCTGATACTATAGGTACTTGGTTGATTTGTGTCTCAACCTTGTGTTTGTTAATTACAAACGCCAAGTACCCTTGAGCCCCTCTAGTGATCGCCTTCCTCGCTTTCATTGCTGAAATGATTGGGGCAATCTTAACTCGTGCCCTTCCCGAAATTTCCACTTCGGGTTTTCCGGGTTCACATAGCTTAATGGACTTGTTATGGCAGTCCATTTGTGCATGGTGTGCAGACAACCAGTTCATTCCCAATATCACGTCGTATTCGGATATAGGTAATAAGATCAAATCGGCAGGAAAGTTTATCTCATCAATCTTAACTTCGCATGCATTATAGATAATATTTGTTATCTGACTTGCACCCATAGGAGTTGACACCTCTAGACATATAGGCATATGTTCCATGCATGCATGCAGTTTGTGTACAAAATGCGGTGCAACAAATGAATGCGTTGATCCAGGGTCGAACAGTATTTTAGCGTAGTGGTTAGATACTAGAAGCGTACCTTCCACCACGTTTGTTGCCTCCGGAGCCTCATGTCCGGCTAGTGCAAATGCTCAAGTGGGCATCCTTGCCCGATTACCTAGCCATTTCCCGGCTTCTGCAGCTGCGTCTGTTTGGTTCGGTCCTCGTACTTTGGGCGATCTTTCAGCTGGTGCTGATTACTACCACAATGCAAACACTTTCCTTGTTTACGCCAATAGTCATTAGCAGTATGTCCCGGTTTTTGGCAATGTGCACACACTTGACCCGGCTTTCCTTGTACTGTCCATTTCCCTTTATCTGTCTTATTAACCGGTCCCTTCTGAAACTTAGCAGGCGGCTTAGATGACTTTCCCACAGCTGTCCTCTTAAGATTGTTTGATGGCCTACTCTGCTGAATCTATCCAATACGGTTCAGTCCCGCCTCAATGCGGAGAGCTGCCTTTACCGTGGCTGAGTAGGTTGTCATTTCAACAGTCAACAGTTGTTTTTGAAGTTCCAATTTCAATCCTTGAGTGAACTTGTAAAGTTTATCCTCTTCGGTACTGATTGTCCCCAGAGCATACTTGGACAATCGATGAAATTCGGACTCATACTGAGCTACAGACATGTTCCCCTGCCTCAATGTTAAGTTGGTATTTTACCAACTTATTTGATATTTTAGAGTAGAATTTGGTTTTATTTTGGGTGTTTTTAGAGTCGTTAGAGTCCTATTTATTTCAATTAGAGTCGATGTAGAGTCAATACAGATTTGGTAGCCGAGAAATGAAGAAAACGGTGAAAAACGGCTTGAAGAAAGAAGAAATCGCATATAAAGAAGGAAAAATCGCATTTTGGCCAGGAGGGCGGGCGGCTGCCGGCCACCTGGCCTTGGAAATGCGCCCACAACAGAATCTTGGGCCGGCCAAACGTGTGGCGGCTGCGGCTGCCTAACGCTTAACGCCCTGCAGCCCGGCGGATTGTGTGTGCGTATGTTGATGGGCGCCGCAGTGCCCATGCGTGAAAGCGCCAGCGCCCGTGCGATATTTGGCGATAAGCGTTGGCGGGCGCCTTGGCGCCATCTTGCAGCGAAAGCGCCCGTGCGATAAACTGGGGGACGAGATTGATGGCGCCGCAGCCACCTTGGGGGCGGAAAATCCTAAGTTCACCTACCCCCTTCTTGGACTTTTGTGTACTATAAATACCATCCTTGGGGCTTGAAATTAGGGCATCTTGGAACCCTTGGGAAGGCAATAAAAAAGCTACAAGACAAGGAAGAAGAATTTGAGCATTTTGAGAAGAATTTGGAGAAGAAGATTGAGGCTTCTATCATCTAGAAATAGAGAAGATCCCTCAACTCTTATTCTTATTTTGTTGCTTTCTTCATATCTTGTAAGATGTATTGTTGTATTTTCATGGATTCATTTTCTTTAATTATGAGCTAAACTCTATAATTCTAGAGGATTGATGTAATCTATGTTTGAACTTATGTTTTGAGATTGTGGTTTGTCAATCTAGATCTATCAATTTATTTGTGCTATTTAGATCTATTGCTTCTAAATTACTTGATCAATAATTTAGATTGTTTGGTGTATTTGATTTGACACTTGAGAGAGGTAATTGAATACATGACCTTGGAATAGCATAACCTAGGATTTCATAGAATTGAGAGATTTGTGAATCCTTTGAAGTCATCAACCAAGATTCATAGTTTTTAGTGAGATTTCAATTGGTGATTTTTATAGAGATATTGATTTCCCAATTAAATCTAAAATCATTGGCACTTGAGAAAGGGAATGATTATTGTAGAAATCTTGACTTATAAATTGATAATTGATGATTGATAAACCATATTGATAACATAAGGGATAACTAGATTCATCATACCTCTAGAATTCATTTAATCATTTGGATAAACTCATTGTTATTTTTATATTCTTGATCAATTTTTGGTATTCTTAGTATAATCAACTCCATCAAATATTGAATTTCTAAATAAAGTTAGACTACTATATTATAGTACTTAGCGATAATTCGATAATTATTCCCTGTGGATTCGACAACCTTACTTCTCTATATTAAAACTTGACACCGTAGACTTGCGGTAAGAAAATCTCTAACAAGTTTTTGGCGCCGTTGCCGGGGAATAATTCATCTTATTTGCGCTAATATTATTACTTAGTAGTTTTACTTTAATTTAGATTGGTTTCTTTTGTTACAATAGGGTCATTGTCATTTTTGTGTTTTCTTGTTGATGCGAAAAATAAAAGTGCTAATTTAATCTTATTTGATCCAGAAATTGAAAGAACGCCGAAAGATTAGAGCCGCACGAAGAATCGAGTTCACAAAAATGGCAGGGATCGGTGATGATGAAGACCGCATACCTATTGTTGCACCACCGGAAATGGCCATTCGGGACTATTTTCGACCAACCACAAATCAAAACTATTCGGGCATTGTTCGCCAACCTATCAATGCGAATAATTTTGAATTGAAGCAAAACCCCTAATAAATAAACATGGTGCAACAAAATCAGTTTGGGGTAGTGCCGTAGACGACCCGAATGCTCATTTGGCTATTTTTCTTGAGATATGTGACACTATCAAAATGAATGGGGTTCGATGAAGCTATTCGGTTGAGGTTATTTTGTTTTCACTTCGTGATAAAGCTAGACAGTGGCTTCAAACCTTTCCACCTGGAAGTATCACTAGTTGGAATGATCTCACTGAAAAATTCATGGCAAAATTCTTTCCACCTAGTAAGACACTTCAATTGAAAAGTGAGATTGCTCAATTTCATCAACTCGACTTTGAGCCACTCTACGAAGCTTGGGAGCGATTCAAAGAATTATTGAGGAGGTGTCCACAACACGGGCATGCAGATTGGCAAAAGGTTCAATATTTCTACAATGGTATGAATGGGCATTCAAGAACTATTATAGATTTGCGGGAGGTACATTGATGGCTAAAACTCCAAGTGAAGCCATGCTTTTACTCGAAGAAATGGCTGCCAATAGTTATCAATGGCCGTCACGAAAGATCTACGCCACGAAAAGTTGCGGTGTTCTTGAACTTGATACTATGTCCGCATTGGCCTCTCAAATTTCCGCCTTGTCAAAGCAAATTGCTACACTAAGTCAGGTGGGAAACAACAATCGGAGGCGATCATGGAGATAAGTCAAGAAATTGTGAATCCGATACGGAACAAGCGAATTATGTGAATAATCGGGGTTTCAACAATAGAGGGAATCAATTGCCAACACATTATCATAGGGACTTCGCAATCATTAAAACTTCTCGTATAGCAATACGAGAAATGTGTTGCAACCACCTGCAGGATATCGAGAATCAAGCAAATACAGTACACACGTGGGAGAACAAAAGCCATCTTTGGAGGAATTACTTAGTTCATTCCTTGTAGAATCAAGAGCAAGGATGAACAAGGCCGATTCTAACATAGAAAATGGGTTCAAGGGTTACAACAATTGAAAGTCATCTCAAATCTTTGGGGACACATGTGGGTCAATTGGCCACGGCTATTAATTCACAAGGAAAGTTGATACGTTTCCAAGTAACACCGAGGTGAACCCGGGAACATTGCAAGGCCATTAAGTTGAGAAGTGGGACGGAATATGATGAACCAAAGATGCTGCTCATGCTACCAAAGAACCGAAGCAAGCTCTGAAACACTCCAAAATGAAGAGGGCATTGATAAGCAATCAGGAAAGGCAAAAAATTAAGGTAAAACCAATTTCAAATTCGATAATGTGTTACCAAATGCTCTTCCTTTTCCACAGAGATTTCAGAAGAAAAAGTTGGATGCTCAATTTTCCAAGTTTTTGGAAATATTCAAGAAAATTCACATCAACATCCCTTTTGCCGATGCACTCGAGCAAATGCCAAACTATGCAAAATTCATGAAGGATGTGATGTCGAGAAAGAGAAGGTTGGAAGCATATGAGACGGTCAATCTCACGGAAGAGTGTAGCGCCATTTTGCAAAGAAAGCTACCACAAAAATTAAGAGATCCGGGGAGTTTCACTATCCCTTGCACTATTGGTGATTCTTATTTTAATAAAGCTCTTTGTGATTTAGGTGCTAGCATTAATCTTATGCCGTTATCTGCATTTTGAAACTTGGCCTTGGAGAAATAACGCCATCCACCATCACATTGCAATTAGTCGATAGATCACTCACCTACCCAAGAGGAGTGATTGAAGATGTGTTGATCAAAGTGGATAAATTCATATTTCCGGCGGACTTTGTGGTGTTGGATATGGAGGAAGATCATGAAATGCCATTGATTCTTGGGAGACCCTTTCTAGCAACGGGGACGAGCTTTAATTGCGTGCAACGAGGAGAGTTAACATTGCGGGTAAATGATGATGAGGTACTATTTAACATTTATAAAGCAATGAAATTTCAGAGGAACCTCACACATGTCATTTTATTGATAAAATCGAACAATGTGATCAAACGGAAGTTATAAAACAAGATTTAAAAGATCATTTAGAACATTGTTTGATTAATTCAATAATGAAATGTGATGAGGAAGATAGTGATGATATTGATTTGCTTGAGTTTATTCTTTCCCTTGAGGCTAAAGAAATTGTAAAAGAAAAACAAAAGGAGGCATTAGAAAATGCCAATATTGAAAATATTCCGAAAGGTACTTTAGAACTAAAGGAACTTAGGAACATCTTCAATATGCATTTTTGGGAAAAGATAAAACTTACCCGGTGATTGTTTCTGCTTCATTATCTTCATCCAAATTGGATAAGTTGTTGTGTGTGCTTCGTGAACATAAGTCGGCCTTAGGTTGGTATATTTCTGATTTGAAAGGTATAAGTCCTTCCATTGTAATGCACAAAATTTTAATGGAAGAATCTTATAAACCATCTATTGAACACCAAAGACGACTTAATCCCGCAATGAAAGAAGTCGTGAGAAATGAGGTTTTAAAGTGGCTAAAAGGCGGGTATAATTTATGCCATTTCGATAGTTCATGGGTGAGTCCTAAGATGCAGGTTGTCCCTAAAAGGAGGTATGTGATTGTGAAAAATGATAACAATGAATTAATTTCTACGAATCCGTCACAGGATGGCAGTATGTATTGACTATAGAAAATTGAATAAAGCTACTCGTAAGGATCATTTTCCCCTCCCCTTTATTGATCAAATGTTGACAGGTTGGCGGTGTTACGAATATTATTGTTTTCTTGATGGCTATTCTGGATACAATCAAATCGCCATTGCCCCGAAGATCAAGAAAAGACTACTTTTACATGTCCATATGGTACTTTTGCATTTCGCAGGATGCCATTTGGATTATGTAATGCACCGCTACTTTTCGAGAGGTGTATGATGGCAATCTTTCATGGTATGGTTGAGGAAATCATGGAAATTTTTATGGACGATTTTTTTCTGTTTTGGTACTTCTTTTGACCATTGTTTGCATAACTTATCTATGGTTTTGCAACGTTGTGAGAAACTAATCTTGTGCTCAATTGGGAAAAATGCCACTTTATGGTCAAAGAAGGGATTGTGCTTGGACATCGTATTTCTTGTACATGTTTAGAAGTTGACAGGGCGAAGGTTGTGGCTATTGAAAAGCTACCCCCACCTACAAATGTGAAAGGCATAAGAAGCTTTTTAGGGCATGCAGGATTTTATAGGAGATTCATAAAAGATTTTTCAAAAATTGTTAAACCACTTTGTAATCTCCTTGAAAAAGATGCTATCTTTTGCTTTGATGAGTTGTGTTTGCAGGCATTTGAACAGATAAAAAAGGCACTCATTTCAGCTCCGATTATGATAGTGCCGGATTGGACTCAACCATTTGAGCTCATGTGCGATGCAAGTGATTATGCAGTGGGTGCCGTTCTCGGTCAAAGGCGAGACAGAATTTTTAAAGCTATTTACTGCGCAAGTAGGGCCATGGACAACGCCCAACAAAACTACACCACCACAGAAAAAGAGATGTTGGCGGTAGTTTTTGCATTTGATAAATTCCGAGCATACTTGGTAGGTACAAAGGTGATTGTTTACACAGATCATGCGGCAATCCGATATCTTTTCTCCAAAAAGGATGCAAAACCTCGATTAATTCGATGGATTTTGCTCTTGCAAGAATTTGATATTGAGATTCGAGATAAAAAAGGAAGCGAGAATGGGGTTGCCGATCATCTATCCCGCCTTGAGCAACCTTACGAGGTGATTGAGAGTCCAATAAAAGAATCATTTTCCGATGAACAAATTATGCGTGCCGAGACATCATTACCTTGGTACGCAGATTTTGTTAATTACCTCGCGGGAGGAGTTTTGCCACGGACTTGACTTCACACCAAAAGAAAAAAATTCTTACATGATGTCAAGTCTTATTTGTGGGATGATCCGTTCTTGTTCAAGAGATCGCGCGGATTCTATCATTCGCCGTTGTGTTCCTAAGGAAGAAATTGGAGAGATTCTTCAACATTGTCATTCATCATCTTATGGGGGACATTTCGGGCCAACTGAACATTTGCAAAGGTACTACAATCTGGTTTTATTGGCCAACATTATTCAAGGATTGTTATGCCTTTGTGAAAACTTGTGATCGATGCCAAAGGGTTGGTAATATTTCACGACGTCATGAGCTTCCTTTGACAAACATAATGGAGGTGGAATTGTTTGATGTATGGGGTATTGACTTTATGGGGCCATTTCCCCCATCCTATGGAAATTTGTACATTTTGCTTGCGGTTGATTACGTCTCCAAGTGGGTTGAGGCGATTGCTACACCAACAAATGATGCTAAGGTAGTACTCAAATTCTTGCACAAGCATATTTTCACTCGGTTCGGTACTCCTCGAGCTATTGTAAGTGATGAAGGTACGCATTTTTGTAATAAATTGTTTAACAACCTTCTTGCTAAATTTGGTGTGCGTCATAAGATTGCGCTTGGTTACCATCCTCAATCTAATGGTCAAGCCGAAATTTCCAATCGTGAGGTGAAACAAATTCTTGAAAAAACGGTGAGTTTTAATCGAAAGGATTGGGCACAAAAGCTCGATGATGCTTTGTGGGCTTATCGCCAGACTTATAAAACACCCATTGGTATGTCACCGTATCGATTGGTGTTTGGTAAAAGCGTGTCATTTGCGGTTGAACTTGAGCATCGAGCTTATTGGGCAATTAAGAAATTGAATTTTAACTTGAAAGAGGCCGGTGAAAACCGATTACTTCAATTAAACGAAATGGAAGAATTTCGTCAAGAATCATATGAAAATGCCAAAATGTATAAGGAAAAAATGAAAAAATGGCATGATCAAATGATTTTGCGACGTGAATTCTTACCCGGCCAACAAGTGTTATTGTTCAACTCTCGATTGAAACTTTTTCCAGGTAAACTCAAATCACGATGGTCAGGACCGTTTGTGGTTGAACGTGTGTTTCCGTATGGTGCTGTCGAGTTTAGAGGGAATGATGGGAATTCGTTCCAAGTAAACGGACAAAGATTGAAACATTATTTTGGGAACGAAGCAAGGAAGGTTTTAAATCTTCCACTTGGTGATGAAATTTCTTGAGTCCGAATAGTTGAGTCAGGCTAACGACTATAAATTTAGCGCTTCTTGGGAGGCAACCCAAGTGATTTTCGTGTGATCGAATTTTGTGTGATTTTATTTTCTTTTAGTTTGGTGTGTATTTATTTGAATTTTTGGTGTGATTTTTGTGTAAATTAATTTGTGTGTGATTTTGAATTTTTTTGATTAAATTGAAATTTTTAAATAATAAAAAAAAAAAAAAAAAAAAAAAGCAGTTGGAAAGAAGCCCAAGCAGCCCAAATGGCAGACAGAGACAGCAGTGCGAGAGTGAGGCGGTGTGTGCGGGCAGCTGCAAAGCCGCCCGGCGGGCACATGCAGCCGCCCGATCGTTCTTTGGCGATTAAAGGGTGGTTGACCTCATTTTTTTTCCTTGCAAACAAGAACACACACACACGCCTATCTTGATCCCTTCTACAAAAATCCCACCTTGTTTTCACTTATACACCATTCAAGTGGGCATTTGAGCAACTTAATCATCATCTTCATCTTCTTCATCAATTGGGTAAGTGAGCTTCAATTGTACACCAATTTTCTTCAAATTTTCAAGCTTAGGTTAAAAATGTGGGAATTTTCAATATCATTATAATTTCGAATTTCTTGATAAGTTCTTGATAAATTGTGATGATATATGATTATATTGTGATTGAGTTGATTGGTGTTGAAAAATGGGCATGAATTGAATTTCAAATTGGGTGTTCATCTCTTCTTTGCATATATGCCTACAAGGTGTTTGTTAAAATGCCTCAATGAAAAATATTACATCTAGGCATTTGATTCTTGTCATCATTGTGTACTAAAGGATATTTGATCATGAATTGATGACAAAGATGCATAATTCTTGAGTTGTTGCAAAATTCTTAACCCCTAACTCGTATTGTGCGTCCTATGTGCTATGTTGCTTGTGTTATTTTTCAGGTGATTTTCAAATCAATCACAATGCCAAGAACAAAGAATGCAAGCAAGGGCAAAAAGGTGGCGAATACCTCCGAGGAATATGATACTAGTCGTTTCGTAAGCTTAGAGGCACAAAATCTTTTTTATGAGAAATGATGGTGAACTTGCACAAATGATGGTGAACTTGCACAAATGATACATCAGAAGCAATGGGAAAAACTTTGTGCACAACCTAGACCATTCGCACCGAATATAGTCAAAGAGTTTTATGCAAATGCAAAGACCAAAAATGGCTATAACTCAGAGGTTTTCGTACGTGGAGTAAACAAGGTATACACTCATTCAGTAGCGATAAGAGAATTTTATGGGCTCCCGGAGGTGGATCACTCACCGTACGTTGAATTTATCTCGCAACCACCGAGTATGGAGGAGATTTGTAATACCTTATGCTGGCCGCCTGGAAGGCGTGGTACGCGTCATATAAACGTTGTGGGAGGTGCTCTTTGCTTTTCCACACACGAGTCTTAGTCGATATGGGCGAGCTTGGTACCACTTCATATGCAACAACTTGATACCAACCAAGCATGTTAGTGATGTAACTAAGGAACGAGCTCATCTTCTATATGCCATAGTTACTGACATACAATTCGACCCAGCAGTAATTATTGCAAGGTCCCTTCATAACAAAATGCTACAACCCAAAATAGGGGGACTAATCTTACCGAGTTTAATTTGTGGGTTATGTAAAGAGGACGGTGTTACATGGCATAGCTCCGAGCCATTGGAAAATCCTAAGGGACCTATAGATTCGGCTACTATTGCTTCTTATGACGAGTGGGCCGGCGGTGTGCCTAATTCGAAGGGTGCGGGATATATTCTTGATCCCGAATTTGCCCTACCAGCTATTGAGCATGATACTCATGCCCAACCACAAAATGTAGGCACTCCATCCGGTTCAGCGGCAAGACGTTCTCGTTCTAGACGCTCATATCACGATAACAACCCTTCAGACGCACTAGTTCGCGAAGTACGAGAATTGAGAAGGGCTTTTGTAGCTGAGCAACGTCACAGAGCGGCACGAGAAGAATATGAGAATGAGCACAACCGAATACTGGCCCAGATATATAGCCAGACACACCCGATTCAGATTCCCAATACCACCACCACCGGGTCCTATTGCTCATTTTTCACCACACGACTCGATGAGGAGTCCTAGGCGCTCCCGCTATCGGAAAGTTTTCTCACTCCCATTGAGGACAATGTTCAATTTAAGTTTGGGGGTGTAATCAGATTTGTGTCTTTTGAGTCGTGTCGAGTCGTGTCAAAAAAAAAAAAAAAAAAAAAAGTTAAGTTAGTCGGGTAGTTTGTTGAACTATAGAACTACATGACTAAGTAGATTTGTTGATCACAAGTTGAACTGTCACGAAAGCATGCTTTTAAGTAGTGATCTATATTTTGCTTCATTGATTTCATATTCATGCATAATTCTGTTAAATTATTTGAAAATGATTAATGAAGTCGAGTGTTGCTTGTATGATCCCACCGGATTCTAGAACTTGTTTGATCACTAATTGAGGCAAAATCCTAGGTGAAATAACATAAGGAAATGATTTAGGCCATCTTTGAATAAAAGCTAGAGCCAAAATGACTACCCTTGTACGATATAATTTCACTAGTGTCCCCTTTTGAGCTTATTAAAACTGTTCTTTGGCAACCAATTTTTTTTTACCTTGAGCTTATATGTGAAAATCCTAATTACCCATCACTCATGCACACAAAATGATTGAAGGTTGAGGAGGATGTGATAAGTAAGGTAGATGTTCATTCGCATGAAGTTGCCGAGAAAAAGAAATAATGAAACCCCATGTGTTAAAATATGCAAAAGATCAAGTTTGGGGTCTCTTAAAAAAAAAAAAAAAATTGTTGAAAATAGAGGCTCGTAAAGGGGGAATAATTGAAAATTCAACAAAAGTGAAGGTAGCCATTTTGTTTGGCAATTGGTGATTTGAAGAGGTAATTGTGTGTTTGGGTGAGTTGAGCCACTTAGTCCTAAATTTTCCTACCCGACCCTAAGCCACATTACAAGCTTTGGAAGTCCTATTGATCCATGTGTTATATTAGCCTACATTAGTGGAGATTAGTGGGAATAACAAGCCTATGGAATCCGGTAGTCATTATCTTTTGATACTTAGCAGTGGATCATCTTGATAACATTTGATTGCGTAAATCAATTTGAATAATGTAAACGGAATTTTCATGAATATTCAACACTTTTGATCACAATGATAAAATGCATGCTTGATTGATAGTGAAATAAGTTTTTAGACAAATTTTATTGGTTTATGGAGTTTTGTAGTTGTTTGTGTTGTTGTTTTGTTTGTCTTTCATTTTGGAGTTATAATTGTTTGAGGACAAACAATAGCTTAAGTTTGGGGTATTTGTTAAGTTGGTATTTTACCAACTTATTTGATATTTTAGAGTAGAATTTGGTTTTATTTTAGGTGTTTTTAGAGTCGTTAGAGTCCTATTTATTTCAATTAGAGTCGATGTAGAGTCAATCTGATTTGGTAGCCGAGAAATGAAGAAAACGGTGAAAAACGGCTTGAAGAAAGAAGAAATCGCATATAAAGAAGGAAAAATCGCATTTTGGCCAGGAGGACGGGCGAGCGGCTGCGCCAGGCCCTAGCTGCAGCGCGGCGCGCAATGAGAGAAATTGGAGGCGGAACGTGTGGCGAAGCGCAGCGCAACGCATGACGGCAGCAGCGCCAGGCGCGATTGTGTGTGCGTATGTTGATAAGCGCCGCAGCGCCCGTGCGATATTTGGCGATAGCGTTAGCAGCGCCGCCCGCGGCGCAGTGCGATAACACTGGGGCGAGATTGATGGCGCCGCCGCAAGAGGGGGTGAAAATCCTAAGTTCACCTACCCCCTTCTTGGACTTTTGTGTACTATAAATACCATCCTTGGGGCTTGAAATTAGGGCATCTTGGAACCCTTGGGAAGGCAATAAAAACAGCTGACTACAAGAGAAGGAAGAAGAATTTGAGCATTTTGAGAAGAATTTGGAGAAGAAGATTGGAGGCTTCTATCATCTAGAAATAGAGAAGATCCCTCAACTCTTGTTCTTATTTTGTTGCTTTCTTCATATCTTGTAAGATGTATTGTTGTATTTTCATGGATTCATTTTCTTTAATTATGAGCTAAACTCTATAATTCTAGAGGATTGATGTAATCTATGTTTGAACTTATGTTTTGAGATTGTGGTTTGTCAATCTAGATCTATCAATTTATTTGTGCTATTTAGATCTATTGCTTCTAAATTACTTGATCAATAATTTAGATTGTTTGGTGTATTTGATTTCACACTTGAGAGAGGTAATTGAATACATGACCTTGGAATAGCATAACCTAGGATTTCATAGAATTGAGAGATTTGTGAATCCTTTGAAGTCATCAACCAAGATTCATAGTTTTTAGTGAGATTTCAATTGGTGATTTTTATAGAGATATTGATTTCCCAATTGAATCTAAAATCATTGGCACTTGAGAAAGGGAATGATTATTGTAGAAATCTTGACTTATAAATTGATAATTGATGATTGATAAACCATATTGATAACATAAGGGATAACTAGATTCATCATACCTCTAGAATTCATTTAATCCTTTGGATAAACTCATTGTTATTTTTATATTCTTGATCAATTTTTGGTATTCTTAGTATAATCAACTCCATCAAATATTGAATTTCTAAATAAAGTTAGACTACTATATTATAGTACTTAGCGATAATTCGATAATTATTCCATGTGGATTCGACAACCTTACTTCTCTATATTAAAACTTGGCACCGTAGACTTGCGGTAAGAAAATCTCTAACACTCAACCTATGGAATTCATCCCGGCGCGCCTCTTTCACAACCTGTGGAATGTACTGTTCATTGAACTCGGCCAAGAAATTACCCCATGTTCTGGCTACTCGGTCATGTTCCCACCTTCTCTCAACTGCCCTCCACCAGTCTCTAGCAGCCGATTCTAGACGAAATACGACGAGTGTGACTTTCTGCTCATCTGAATATTGGAGAGCATTGAAGATATTCTCCAGTTTTTCTATCCATTCTTCTACCTTCAAGTCATCCGGTTCTCCTAAGAAAGCCGGTGGGTCGAACCGTAGAAATCGCTCCAACGTGCGATTGTTCGCCTCTCTGGCGGCTTCGGGAGCACGGTGTGGAGGCTCTGCCTGTTGCCTCATGAAAACCAGTATTTATTGTAGAGCCGTGCGATCAAGTTGTCTCTGCGGCAGTGGAGTGGAGGAGGCGGTGGTAATTCAGGGGAGGGTACCCGATCCCTGGGTACGTTGTCAATCCCCTGGGGAACGCGGCGAGGTCTCCCAGGTCCACGATGTTCAGCCATTCTGTATCTTGAAGTGTTAGTTGCAATCCACGAGTAAATGAATACAATAATTATTCGCGTAAAGCAAGTTATATCGTAGGGAAAGTAACAACAAAATACAAGACACTGAATAAATAGAAAATGCATATCCAATAATGTAAAATTTGAATACACCCACGAAGTACAACACTAGTAATACCGAGTCAAAGATACATCTGAACCAAAATACAACTGAATCTAATACAACAGAAAGTAAGGTACAACATAATGGAATAAGTGTCTACAACAACGAAAGCACAAACTGAAAATCAAGCTAACTAATCAGTGAGATCGCCATCATTGTCACTATCAGCTACGTCCATAATCGGGGCCTGGTTGGGCTGAGGAGACGCCTCGACCTCAGGCCAATCAACGAAATCCAACCACTGCTCGAATCCCTGTGCATCATCAAGTGGAGCAGCCTCAAGTGCCTCAGGCTCTCCGACCTCGACTGGATCCTCCTCAAGATCCTCCTCGAGGTCTTCCTCAGTGTCGGGTATGGGCTCCACCTCGGGTGGTGGCAATGGTTGTGCATTAGCTACCAGAGCAGCGTCTCTCTGGGCTAGGGCATGTGTAAGGTCCTCTATCACTGTCATCTGCTTGATGAGGGTCTCCTCCAAGCGCTCGATGGTGTCGCGAGATATGCGCGACGTCAATCTCCTACTTACGGCGGCCGTCACTTGCTCTCTTCATTTTCTCTCGCACATTATCCAGGCGCTCCTGGATATCCTATATCTGATCCTCCCGTACCCGTATGGTGTTGTCGCAGTCCTTAATGATAATGGTCAACTCGCTCTTTTCATCTTGGCTCCTTGCCAAGCGTATCAAGTCCCTCATTACGGGCGCTCCTCGGATAGCTCTGAGGTCGCTCGAATACTCTCCCGGTGCCAGTGAATCATAAGTGCACGGTAGTACTCCCACTCAGCACGGGCCTGAAAAATGTCCCACCAAGAAGGTGGCGTCGGCTCCATCTTGATCAAACAAAACTAAGGCGGATCAGTCAAAGGTAAAGGAAAGATAATGAGAGAATAAGAAAAGAAGGAACAAATAAAGTCAGTGAAGAATTGACTAAGTCAAGACAAGTATGACTATAGAATCTCCAAGTATACGTTCTAACATAGTTTCTATCTCAATAATATGGTTCTATGCCAAATTGAAATCGATTTCACACTAATTAGTCAAGTCGCAAAGATTACTACCCAAAACACGCATCGAGGGTCTATCTGGGTCATCGGTGTAAGTTTCCATCTTACTAGCCGAGCTCGATACCACTCTAACTATCACGCCCCAAATGGGACGCGACGACGATCCACAACTTAAATGCAAATAACCAAAGCGATCTGAAGCGAATATCAACGAAAACCCAATGAAACAGTCAAATAGAAGCGGAATAAAGAACAAGTACAAATTACAACTTACGAGTCTCACAAATATCGAATTACATCCCCAAAATCAACTAAAGATAATAACTTAATAGTCAAAGGTCCTACGCCCTTGATTCTGAGGACCAGGAATGAAAAGAAAATAAAAGAGTCCAACAGCAAATAAAAGAAACAAGTCCAGCGACATCAACAATAAAAGATAGTAAGTCCCACAAGCGGAGTACGAGAGCTCAGTCCGTGGTTGGTTCAACATCTTCAACGAAGCCCTCATCTAAAGGTTAGAAAACAGGTGGGGATGAGACAAATATCTCAGTGGATGGGGTGATCGTGTGCAAGTGTGGCAATATATAGTTAATGGGAGAAAACAGTTATATGAAAACGCGTGATATATGATGCATGAATTCACACACAGTCCACAAGCGTCGTGATAAATATATTTAATTAATATACTTATATAGTATAAGAAAATAGTTCGTGGTCACACAAGCACTAAGTGATTCAGGCAAGATAGGTAGGATTGCGTACGGAATGTAACGCCAATCCTATGCAAGACAAATAATGGTTGCGTACGGATTTGTAGCGCCAACCAATGCAATACAAGTAGCGATTTAAATAGCGCCAACCAAACGGATGTGGATCGTGTGGACAAGCGATTCCTTTGTTCTTCCTTGTAACTCCCCGAGCAAGATGGTCCAAGACCCATCACCTTATCGCTCCATAGGCAAAGACAAAATCCACACTGGAGCTAGCAAGGCTCGGATTTGTCATAATCATGATTATACCTTAAGTACTACGACACACTTCCCTTGGACAAAATCCATCCCTCAGTTGCGGGATTAGGACGATGGGGCCGAAAGAGTGGAATAGCAGCCGAGCTGCCCGGTTCCATCCCCGACATATCCATTCCGACTGTGAGCTTGACACACCAAGTTGACTCAGGCAGGAAAGTAAAAACAAGTTCAGGTAGTCAACCAGGTAGTCGAGTATTACGGATTCAAGGAAGCAGTTCAGGAAAATTTTCGAAAATCGCGAGTGGCAATTATGGCATTGGTGGAGTCATTTGGATGAAGACAATTATCGGAAGGATAAGCAATCTTCGATATCTTGAAAGATTATGTGGAATATAAGTCCCGTTATAGATTCAAGATCGCAATACGAGGAAGTCGCCCCGCGATCGAGTATTAATCGGTCAAGACGATCCGATAAGTCAAGGGGTTTTTGAGAAAATAAAATATTTTAATTAATAATTAAAGTCATAGGGTCCAGGGATGTTTTATTAAAAGGAAAATAATTTGAGTTAGGTCCTTGATAAAAGAAAATTTACAATTACCCCCGTTTTGTAAAAACCAATACCTTTGGGGTTAAAAATTGAATAAATAAATATCCCGACCTAGAAAAATTATGAGGTCAGTTCCTAAAATCTTTAAATTGTTCAGATATTTAGGTTTTTAAAGTTTTGAGGTCGAGTTTTTATAAAATCCTCACATTGGCCCCAAATTTGTTAAAATTGTCATTTCAGACCTTAAGTTTAAAATAATCGGAAATCACAAACCGGAAGGGCTTTTAATGTGATTCCAGTTGGAAAATGTCACTAAGGTTAGTAGGATATTGGGACAATAGCAGTATTTGAAAGAAATAAGTGTAGGTCCTTTAACGTTTGAAAATCTCATTTTTGTCCCATTTTGAAATAATTGCCTTTAAGGCTTTTAGGGGTCCAATTGTTATGAAATTTGAATCTTGGGTCCAAAATATAATTGAGTTATAGTTAAATTAGTAATTCCAGGTACACGGGCTATATAAGTCCTGGAAATTTCATTTGGGTCCTCAAGTTTAATCTTTTACAATTCGGTCCCTTAAAATTAATGCATTAAATATATCATTTCCAGTCCCTTAAGAGTTAAAATTTCAAATTTTAAAATTAAGGTCTGGTACAGTTTCAAAAATTGCAAAGTAGCCCTTAAACTTCTCAAATTTTACAATCTAGTCCTTGGGCTTTTAAAGGTTGATTTTAATTATCTTAAAACTATTAAAACTTTATTAAAATGTCCAAAAGTCATTTCTGAACCCGAGTACAGTCCCAAAATTTGAAATTTGCAGAGGGGTCCCTTAAGTTTTATTTTCTTGCGATTTAGTCCACCAACTTTCTATTTTTGCATTTTTAAGTCCAAAATTGAAATTTAATCAATCATGCTCGACTTATCCAAGTTATAAGTCATATAAAACATGGATTTCAAAGATCATACACATGCATGTCCAATTCATACAAGAATTCATGACATAGAACATTAAATTGTACATGCATGCACCTAAAGTTCAATAAATAACAATTTTGAGCAACACTTGAGAAATTTCATGACTTGATACATAAAATTGACATGCAATACATAAATTATATATCTCAAGTGCTCATGATCAATACTCTACATGCATTTTAATAAAAGCACCTAGAAGTTGAAAGAAATTTTCTACCCACCTTAAAATTAGAAAGTTATGAAATAAAAGGATAAATTTCACAACTTTGGATGAGGTCACTTAGGTCAGCCCCTAAGTCATGGAATATCAAAAATTTGGAGTTAGAAAAATGAGACAAAAATTAAGGAGAAAAAGAAGAAGATAAGAAAATTGGAAAGACTACACTTTACCTTGTGTAGTAAGTGATTTGAAACTAGTTGAAGCTTCAAATTTGGAATTTTTGGTTCAACTCCAAAATCACCTAAGGTCAGCCCCTATTTCTCAAAAATGGAAAAGGGGTGTTAAAATTTGAAAACAATAGGAAGAAGAAGAAAGAAGGGTTCTAGTGTCCAATTCTTACCTTGTAGTCCAAATTTCTCTACTAATTATTCTTCAAGTCTTCTAATTTCACCACCATGCATGCATGTCTTCAAGTGGTCTTCTAAGTACCTCAAAATCCAAAATTCAAACTTAAATTAAAAAGAGAAGGTGATGAGTAGTAAGATTTTAAGTTAAATTGAAGAGTGAAATTTCTTACCTTGTGATAGGGGGGGTTCGAATTTTTGGTTTTTAAGTAGAGAGATTGTTTGTTTTGGTTTAGATGTTTGAAGAAAGAAAGTGTGTTTGATGTTAGGAAGAAGATGTTCTTGAAGGTATGAAGATAGGCTTGAAGATGTGAAGAACTTGTGTTTGAATATTTGAAGATGTGAAGAAGTGGTACTTGAAGATATGAAGAACTTATGTTTGAAGATTTGAAGATGTGAAGAGTTGGTGTTTGAAGATTTGAAGATGTGAATGATTTTTTGAGAGAGGTTAGAGAGAAGGAGGAGAATTTGCTTGAGAATCAAAATGTGTTGGATGAAATGAACAAAATTTGTTCATTTTTGTTCAATGTGGTCGTCCACATTAGGGAGAGAGAGATTTTGTTTAATTTTGTGTCTTGAATTTTGCTTCTTGCATTGGAGACATTTTGGTGGTCAAAGGTATGAGCATGGAATGAGTTTGAATGGAATGTTGGGAAGACTCCAACATGTTGGGAAATTTAATAATAAAGAATTTATATATAAGATGATGTGTATAATGTTTGAATCAATGGTATAATTATACACAAGATGACTAATATAAGGTGTAAGTGTACAAGAGTTGGATGATATTTCCACTCCAAAAATCTCATCATGGCCATCCACTATAGGGCAATTTGGTAATTCCATATATATATATTTTTTGTCCCAAATTTGATGATAATAGTTGAATAATATCAATCTCCAAAATAATTAGTGATTTCCTTGATCACTTATAAGTCTCACAATCACTTAATCTAAATCAAATTCTTAATTCTATATGGTAAAAGTCTCTAAAATAAATAGTCTCTTAAAATTCTAAGGTGACTAATAAATACACAAATAGTAATAATGATCAATCAAGTGATCATAAATGCAACATAGAATTAATAAATGATCATCATCACAAGTAATAAATAAAATGAATTAAATTGCAAAATATATATATCATTAATAATTACCCATCAAAGTGACACGGTAAAATAGTCGATCAAATACATATTCGACAAATAGAATCAATTACATGCTCGGAAAAATCGGGGGCTTCACATAATAAATGGGTGTATAAGATAAAAAGACGTTCTGATGGATCGATAGAAAGATATAAGGCTTGACTAGTGGCGCAAGGATTCTCACAACAGTATGGGTAGGATTATGATGAGACATTCAGTCCAGTGGCCAAAATCACAATAGTAAGAGTCCTAATAGCATTAGCCGCTAGCAAGTCAAGGAAGTTATGGCAAATGGATGTAAAGAATGCATTTATATATGAAGAACTTGATAGAGAGATATACATGGTGCAACCTACAGGGTTTGAAGATAAGAAAAATCCTGAATATGTGTGCAAACTGAAAAAGGCTCTATATGGATTGAAGCAGGATCCACGAGGGTGGTATGGTAAGATTGTTGAATTTTTAGTTCAATGTGGGTATTCAATTTGCACCAGCAGATTCAAGTCTATTCGTAAAAGCACGAGAAGAGAAACTTGCAATAGTGCTGGTATATGTGGATGATATCATCATCACTGGAGATGATGGAGAAGAAATTCAACAAAACAGAAGGAATCTATTAGTAAGGTTCCAGATGAAAGAACTCGGAGAACTCAAACATTTCTTGGGGCTCGAATTAAAGAAAACAAGTGATGGATTATTTCTATGCCAGCTAAAATATGCTAAAGATCTATTACAAAAATTTGGGATGATCGATTGCAAGCCGATATCAACACCAATCGAAGCAAACGTCAAGTTATGTGCCAAAGAAGGAAAAGAATTGGAGAATACAACTATGTACAGACAGCTCGTGGGGAGTCTAATCTACTTGACACTAACACGACCCGACATTGCATATGTAGTAGGGATCGCAAGTCGATTTATGGAAAAGCCAAAGAAGCCACATCTTGAACTAGTCCGTCGTATACTAAGGTACGTAAAAGGAACACTTGACTATGGACTTTTCTACAAGAAGAGTGGAAATTTCAAGGTTGTTGGATATTGTGATGCGGACTATGCTGGATGTCGAGATACTAGAAGGTCTACTACTGAATATGTTTTCAGCTTTGGGTCAGCTGCAATTTCATGGTGTAGCAAAAGACTGCCTACAGTATCTTTATCAACAGCAGAGGCCGAGTATCGATCAGCAGCAATGGCTGCTCAAGAAAGTACATGGTTGATGCAATTATTGAAAGATCTACACCAACCAATTAACTATATAGTAGAATTATATTGTGATAATCAATCAACTATTCATATAGCAGAGAACCCAGTATGTCACGCGAGAACAAAGCATGTTGAAGTACATTATCACTTCATTAGAGAAAAAGTACTTAAAGGAGACATCGAGATGAAGCATATCAATACTGCAGAAAAGGTAGCAGACGTGTTCACTAAAGGGCTTAATATCTCAAAGTTTGAAGAATTTCGAACACGTCTTGGAATGGTTCGATGAGAAAATATAACTCGAGAAAATGTCGGTGCTGAAGGGGAGAATTGAAAAAAACATCACCGACATTACAATAAAAAATCTAGCATATTGTAGAAGAATCTAGAATGTTCTAGAAGAATCTAGAACATTGTAGAAGAGTCTGGAGTATTCTAGAAGAGTCTAGAATATTATAGAAGAGTATAGAATATGGTAGAATAATTTAGAACATTCTATAATATTATAGAGTAGTATGGAACTATGTAGAAGGTTGTAGATTAGAGTAGAGAGCTATAGTATACTTGTAGAATATGTAAGAATTATGTGGAGAGTTCTAGAGAAAATCTCCCAACCGTTGGATCAAATAAATCACCACCGTCCATTAAGGAGGTGAAGTAGTATAAATAGGTATATGGACCTCATTTGTAACTAAGCAACCATTGTAAGCAAGTGTGAGTGAATAAAAGAGTTCTCTTCCAAGGTTACCTTGTGTGTTCTTTCCTTAGCCATCTTTCCTACATTCTTCTCCACCCACAAGCAATCCGAGAGAGAGGTTGGCTTAGCTAATCGCAAGGGGCGTTTGAAGAAGCTAAGACCGCACGGTCATTGTTGAAAGAACAAGTCTGTAACCTTAACACAGACTTCAGAATATCGGCTTTCGAATTCATCAAGTAGCCGCATAATCACCAATTCAAAGAAGGGAAAGAAAACCCTAATAACTAGGATTAAAACATCAAAAAGAGCAAAAAATTGATTATAACCTTAGTCCTAAGTATAGCAGTTAAATGTATATTTTTATGTAAATTATCATATGGTGACAATTAAATTGTTTTTTTCACAGTTCTTTGTCTTGACGAAACGATATTCTTCCAATGCTTTTCATTTTTTTAAATGCTTATGCAAATATATGCTATGACACAACAATCAGGCCCAATGTATATTATTGGACTAAAAATGGTCTTTGAGCAAGCATAAAATAATGTGACTAATGAATCATACTTAAATTGTAAATACCTGTGGTATCAATTAAATGCGATTCATGATCTTTGAGAAATAATCGCACGCTCCACCCCCTCAAACTTGTTGAGTGCTCCCAGGTGTTTCAAACCATCGTTAGCATGAATTGCAAGAAACAAATGGGTTGTCGTTGCCATGGATTCCGTATTCTTTGAGACGCTCGGTGGCGGCGCGACTCGGTGGGGGCGGTGGTGGCGGTGCGAAAAGGAGCGGGGAGAGAGTGAGAGATGAGTTGTGATGCATAGAGTTGGGAATTAGGGTAGGTTTGGAATGTTTTTTCCTCTTTCCAAATTTACCCTCAAGTTTGCTCATAATTTCAAAAAAAAATTGATGGGTTGAATATGGGGCTTCGTCTCACGGATTTAGACCCGTGAGACGGTCTCATATAAGTTTTTGCCTAATATAATTGGTATTATAACCTTTTTTTCATATACTTCTTATTTTATCCTTGCATTAAATGAGCCCAACTATATTTAAAAAAAATGAAATTTGTTAAAATTAAATTGAATTAAATGGGAGTATTTTAGATACGTTGTAGTTAATTAATACTCTCAATAAGAAAATACGTCTATATTTTGGGACGAACAAAAAAAAATGTGGTCTATCTTAGTGTGATGGAGGGAGTATATATTAATTTTCTCATAATTTTAATGTGACTTTTATCTCTCATATGTGACCTCTAAGAATCTGACGCACACATCACCATTCCTCCTTTAGTGAAACCTTTAGTACTATGTATGTATGTAGAGATTTAATAAGGGAAATGAAAAGGGAAAGAAAATTATGTAAAAGTAGGAAATAATATTATTATAAATGAGGAAAATATATTTGTTAGCATTCTTAATACATCTGCAAGTTCTAAACATATTATTTGAAATGAGGAAAAATATTTGTTAGTTAATTATCATTTTAATATCTCTGCAAGTTCCAAATATATTATTTGAAATGGGGAAAAATATTTGTTAGCTAATTATCATTTTTAATATCTCTGCAAGTTCCAAATATATTATTTGAAATGAGGAAACTTATGACACCCGAGCTGAGTTGGACAAACTTGTGATGACTAATGCACCCACGTGGAAATCCAAGACCTGCTGACGTGGCCTGACCAGACCACACTTAGCCGAGCTGACAAGTGGAGCCGACCTCAGCCCAATTGGAGGCTTTCCAAGGAATCAAGTACTTCCCACAAAGTCAACTCAGCCCGAGCTGAACTTCCAGTGGCAGACCAAACAGCAACCTGACAAGGCACCAGTGAGACAAGTCAACAAGCACTTTCCACCACGCAGCAGTCATGCAACTCATGCACAACAAGAAGAAGACAAGTGTCCCACTAATATTGTAGATATAATGATTACTAGGCTATTGAATGTCATAGTATAAATAGAATTCATTTATGAGAAAAATGCCAACATCTTCCTTCTCTTGATCTCGTGGAGGTATGATAAGAAAAATCATATTGGTACCATTTTTGTAAGTTTTGTATAGAAGTTAGAACAATCTATACAATACATGAAAATAGAATATTGGCACCAAAAATTAAAGCAACAGACATTTACAATACATGATCTATATAACAGATAAATTAACATGAGAAATTTCAGAAAAATTAAAGACAAATTGAACGAAAAATTAACAACCACACAAAATAATATTAAATTATTAACTACCAACAAGCGTAGACTTTTACCAAAATTCTAGTTCAAAAAAACAGGAAAACAGAACACATTGATAATTAGAATACAAAGTTGCCAAGTTTCACAAACCAAGTCTCTCGAGTGACAGACTGAAAAAAAATCACCGACATTACAATAAAAAAATCTAGCATATTGTAGAAGAATCTAGAATGTTCTAGAAGAATCTAGAACATTGTAGAAGAGTCTGGAGTATTCTAGAAGAGTCTAGAATATTATAGAAGAGTATAGAATATGGTAGAATAATTTAGAACATTCTAGAATATTATAGAGTAGTATGGAACTATGTAGAAGGTTGTAGATTAGAGTAGAGAGTTATAGTATACTTGTAGAATATGTAAGAATTATGTGGAGAGTTCTAGAGAATTTCTCCTAACCGTTGGATCAAATGAATCACCACCGTCCATTAAGGAGGTGGAGTAGTATAAATAGGTATAGGGACCTCATTTGTAACTAAACAAGCATTGTAAGCAAGTGTGAGTGAATAAAAGAGTTTTCTTCCAAGCTTACCTTGTGTGTTCTTTCCTTAGCCATCTTTCCTACATTTTCTCCACCCACAGGAAATTCGAGAGAGAGGTTGGCTTAGCTAATCGCAAGGGGCGATTGAAGAAGCTAAGGTTGCATGGTCATTGTTGAGAGAACAAGTCCGTAACCTTAACGCGTGGTATCAGAGCCAGGTTGAGGAAAGTTGGGTAAGACGTGGGTTCATCGTCAATTAAGGAGGAGATTATTGAGTCTTGAGGAGTCGTGCGCAATCTAAGATTGTGAAGCATAGTGAAGCTTGCTTGGTTACGAGAAGGTAATCCAAGTCACGATGACAGACCTATAAGCGGTAGGTGGAATGAAGAAACTCAATAATCAAAACTACACTACGTGGCAGACGTGCATGGAGTCTTACCTCCAAGGACAATATCTGTGGGAAGTCGTTGGTGGAGATGAGGTCATGGCACCAGAAGAACCTGGAGCCTTGAGAAAATGGAAAATCAAGGCAGGAAAAGCTATGTATGTACTCAAGACTACGATTAACAAAGAATTGTTGGAGTATATAAGAGATGAAAGCACTCCAAAGAAGGCATGGGACACCTGGGCAACATTATTTTCCAAGAAGAATGAGAACTTGAGAGAATGGGCTTATCAGACAAGGGAGATGACCATAAGTGAATACTTCAACAAGGTAAGAACTCTCTGTCGCGAGATTTCTGAATTGGATTCCACTAGCAAAGTTCCAGAGCTAAAATGAGAAGAATAATTATTCACGGCTTAAGACCTGAGTTTAGGGGTATTATAGCCGCCATACAAGGTGGTAATATTTACATTAGTCTTCAACATCTTCCTTCTCTTGATCGCGTGGAGGTATGATAAGAAAAATCATATTGGTACTTTTTGTAAGTTTTGTATAGAAGTTAGAACAATCTATACAATACATGAAAATAGAATATTGGCACCAAAAATTAAAGCAACAGACATTTACAAACCATGATCTATATAAAAGATAAATTAACATGAGAAATTTCAGAAAAATTAAAGACTAATTGATCGCGTGGAGGTATGATAAGAAAAATCATATATTGTATAGATTGGTAATTTCGGACTCTGCCAAGTCAGAGACTGACCCGAGCACCTCGGCTCGACCATTCAATAAAAAATGTAGTTCATAGCCACTTTTCGTATTTCTAGCGAGTATTTTTATATTTTGTATGGTTGAGCAAATTACAACATCAACAAATTGGCGCTAGAAGGAGGGCCTGTTAGGTCTGGTCCCATTAACAAAAATTCAAGTTCCAGCAAAGGTATTTCCATTTTCTTCCCGTTTAATTGCACCATGAGTGAAAATTCACCGAATCACCAGAGGCAAGACCCCCCACCACAGGATACTCGGAATTTGCCCCGATCGAGGCAGGGGGCGCGGCGTTGTTGCTTATTACACAACTCCTCACCAATCTGGAGTTTATCCAGCAAATGAACTAGTTGGTGTCACGAGCACTAGCAACTCCCCAACCACAAATCCAAGCACCTTCGTCTCCCCACCACAAATTCTCCATGAATGTCCAACACCAAGCCCCTAAACTAGGAAAATTAGGAGGCTAATTCTCAAAACCACCAACCGAAAAATAGGCGGGGAAAGAAGAAGGCCATAGGATGAGGCCGCGAGATCTTAGTAAGGTTGAAGAGTCATCCTCCCTACTTGATGTCCCCACCAAGCTCACTCGATCTTCAATCCGTCTAATCTAGGATACAATATCCTCGGGAATTGCTTGCCTCAAGGGCCACTCGAGCTTAAGAGCCCGGTCACGAAGCGAAAGGAAAGCTAAAATACGCCACCTCCGGCGTCGTCCGAATGAATTGGAAGAAACACCTGAGGAAGTTCCTTACCAGCCCAATGTCAATGTCAGGTGGGGTTGACGTTATGTCACCATTTTGTCACGGACCTAGCCATTTCGCCCCCCACACGATGCCCGTGCGGCGCCCCGGTCCACCCGGGGCCAGCCTATCCCTCGGGACAACCACTGGTTTCGCCCTGCCTTGGGCTCATCAGGAATGCGGCTCCAAAGATCCGACCAGTTTGATAGTGATGGCAAATTTCCTTCTTCACCGTCAAGTCCACGACTAGCGACAAGCTCCCGAACTTAATTGGGTAGGCGTGCACAACATCCGAAGGGTCATGTACATGTACCCACAAAACCCGAGTGAAGCCACATGCGGTCATTCACAAAGACAATCCACGTAGTCATAGCGAAAGATACCCCAATGTCACGGGGCGTGACATCCTCCCCCACCCAATATGGTGTATGCCCTCGTACACGGTCTACTTCACCCGAAGTGCATCAACGGCGCCCCCTTAGCAGCCAACACGTGTGCCCCTCACACACCAATCGCACTCGGAGACCAGAGAGGATTCTCCCAGATGATCGCCACCCAACATGTTCGCTCCCCTGCATACTCCACCACCCTCTTGATAAGAGCGCTTGGCGCAACCACGGAATGCAAATGTCAGGACGGCGCTGATACCACTTGTCACGGGACTAGCCATTTCGGCCCCCACACGATGCCCGCGCGGCACCCCGGTCCATCCAGGGCCAGCCTATCCCTCGGGACAACCACTGGTTTCGCCCTACCTTGGGCTCATCAGGAATGCGGCTCCAGCATCCGACTAGTTTGGGTAGGGATGGCCAATTCCCTTCTTCACCGTCAAGTCCACGACTAGCGACAAGCTCCCTGAACTTGATCGGGTAGGCGTGCCTGAACATCCGAAGGGTCATGTACACGTACCCACAAACCAGTCGACTGAAGCCACATACAGTCATTCACAGCACAATCCACCAGTAGTCATAGCGAAAGACACCCCAATGTCACGGGGCGTGACAATTTGCTCTGTATATCTTGATGACTCCACTTCCTGCAAAGTTTAAGGTACCGCAGATCGGCCTATATGATGGGAAGACTGATCCCACGACGCCTATCCACAAGTACCTTGCTTGGATCAAGCTGTATGATCCTAGCGATGCAATCTTGTGTAGAGCTTTCCCATTAACCCTTGGTGACCGAGCTCACCGATGATTCCATACTTTACCACAAGGATCAATCCACTTGGAACGATTTGTCCCCAACTTTCACCACACATTTTATGGCGTCCAAGGTCTGAGCCGTCCTCAAGGACTACTTCATCACAATCAAACAGAACAAAGATGAGTCGTTAAATAACTATATTTCCAGGTTTCATAAGCAAATACGTGAAAATGATTAGGTCTAGAATGATGCCATGCTCATGGATGCAATATCAGGACTTGCACCTTACACTCGATTTTGTTTTTCTATTCACGAGCAAGGAGTAAGCATTTTCAGGAGTTCCTCCTTTCGTGCGAAAGACATATCTGTCTTTGAAGAAGTTATGGCTGGTCCGAACCGAGAAGCGGCTTGACAAAACTCGAAGAAAGAATTTAAAAAGGACTCGCTTTGGGGTTGGGGTCCGATTTTAAGTCATTCTCAAACAGCTCGGTAACGGGTTACAAGTAATTTCAGGAGGTCCGAGCTGAGGTAGCGGCAATGAGGAGAACATTAACTCAGCCTCCATCTGTTATCTTAAAGGAGATCCGAGACTTGAATATGAATCAGGCCATTAAAAGTGGACCCGTGAAACTTCACGAGTTCTTGGCATTGTTATTAGCACAAGTCCGTTGGGCATGAAACCGATGAGTGTCGTGATCTAATCCAGAGAGATCATGTGCATTGTTCGGAGGGGAGGCCTAAAACGTTATGCTCAGGACCTACCACCCTCACCACATCTTCCTCTTTGGAACAATTCGAGAAAGGATGACGGCGACCATACGAAATTCCGATGAATGCAAATCATGGGCAAGAAATTTTGACACTTATAAATACAAACCAAGTGGAATATCGCCGCTCGGTTCACAAGAGGAAAGCAAAAGTTCAAGAAGCAACTAACGCAGGACATCGCGTCAGGGTTGCAGAGGTCAAGCAGGGCATGCCCACTAGATACTTCTCCTTTTTCGATTAGGATGACGATCAACTGGTCCACCCGCATTCTGACTCCCTGGTCATCACTGCACCTATTCTTGGCATTCATGTTCATTGAATTTTGGCTGATTCAGGCAGCTATGCGGTCGTGATCTATGTTCGGGCCTTCAAAAGGATGAACGTAGACGATTCATTCATCCGACCTTGCAATGACAATATCCTCGGTTTTGGATGAGGGAAAATTATACCAATTGGCGAAGTCGACCTCCTAGTTCAATTCGGCCAGGGGCAATTAAGAGGACAATCATGACCACGTTCAAGATAATTAACAGTGATTCAGAGTACAATGCTAACTTGGGGAGACCTATTCTTTACCACCTGAAGGCTCTATCTCCATTTATCACTTATGTATCATGTTTCCCACCCTAGAGGGGAAAGACGAGCACAAGGAAAACCAATGCAAATCTCGGGAGTATTCACTCAAACTCAAGCTGATTGAAATCAACACAATCGAAAAAGAAGGATGTAGCAACTCGGCTGGAACAACCGAGCATAATCCGAGCCAAAACATGTCCTAAAAATTCCAACTAAGACCGGCACGGGAAAGCGACCTGGAAAGAAACCAATGACAGGAAAGTGAAGAAGATGCTCGGTCGCAGCAACTCGGGATTGGCCACAACTCGGGATTGGGAAACATCCGATCCCGTAGAGAGGAGGTTGACATAGTAGATGTCGATGAATCGCAAGGGGGCCGACGACTTACGATTTGCCACAATCTTCAAGAAACCTCGAATCCGAGCTCATTGAATTTCTTGAGAACAACCTTGATGTGTCCACCTGGTCACATTCAAACATGCCAGGGATTGATCTAAGCATGCCTTCCATTGCTTAAACATCGACCGACCTACAAGCCGAGTTGTACAAAAGAGAAGGAAATTGGGTCCGATGGCAGACAAGATGCCCTGGAAGTTGAGGTCGCAAGCTCTTAGACTACAAATTGAATCGAGAAGACCTATATTCGAAGTGGGTGATCCATTTCTGGTCAAGAAAAGTAATGGTCAATGTAGACTTTGAGTCGATTTTACCGATGTCAATAAGGCCTGCCCGAAGGACAGTTATCCGCTCCCATACATCGATTATATGGTTGACGCCACCATAGGTCATTCTTTTTCTTTCGTGGACGATATCTTTGCTACAAAATGATGCCATTTGAAATTTTTTTTTTTTGAAGAACACGGGGCGACCTACTAGATGTTAGTCAACAAAATGTTTGACAAGTTAATAGGGTAGACAATGGAAGTTTATGTCGATGACATGCTTGTAAATTTATTATATGCTGCTTATCACATTACTAACCTCAGTAAAATATTTATGATTTTAGCGAGTATAAGATGATGTTAAATCCCAAAAAATGTACATTTGGAGTCGGCTCGGGGAAAATTTCTAGGTTATATGGGCGATCAAAGGGGTATCAAAGGAAATCCGAGATAAAATTAAAGCAATAATTGATCTTGAACCACCTAACTCACTTAAAAGAGTGCAAAGTTTAATCGACGCCAAATTGTATTAAGCCATTTTGTATCAAGGTCGATAGATAAGTGCAAACCATTTTTCGAAATCATCAAGAAAAATAAGGATTTTGAATGGACGAGCAAACAAACCGCGCATTTGAATCATTAAAGCAATATATGGCCACTACACGATTCTTCAAAATGAGCCGAGGCAAAAATTTATATTTGTATTTGGCGGTCTCACGAGTCTGTGATCGGCTTGGTACTAATTTGGTTGGACAACTCCATCCAACACCGGTGTACTATATCGGCCGGACTTTACGTGACGCCGAGTGCGATATCCACCTATGGAGAAATTGGCATATGTGTTGGTTATTTCTTCAAGAAAATTGAGGCCTTACTTTTTGGAGCATCGAATTATTGTCTTGACAAATTACCCTCTCAAGAAAGTGATGCACCAACCGGACACTTTACGGGCCGGATGATAAAATGGGCGGTGAAGCTTAACCAATTTATTATCTTATGAGCCAGAACACCAATAAAGGGACAAGCCTACTAGCAGACTTCGTAGTCAAGTTCACATCGTCAATTCAACTCGACATCATTAAAGAGCATATTGGAAATTTTTTATCGATGGATCTTCCACCGCAGACCGAGCAGGGGGCGGGATTAATATAATCAATCCTTATCATAAGTGTTACTACTCGTCCGTACGGTTCCAGTTCCTGGCAACAAAAAACAAAATTGAGTACGAAGCCCTATTAGCAGGATTGGAAATGGCAACATCAATTGGTTTCACAAAGTTCCTCGTTCACACTGATTCACAACTTGTGGTCAACCAAATAATTGGGGACTACGAGGTCAAGAAGCCCAAGATATCTCAGTACTTGGAGGTCGCAAAAAAACAAGTTTCCCAGTTCAAGGTAGAAGTCATACATATTCCGATGAGTGAAAACGTGCAGGAGATGCCCTGGCGCAACTTGCATCCAGTCCAGGAACTGACCTGATTGGAGACGTGACAGTCACCCATATTGATTCTCCATCATAGAGCTCAACTAAGAGTAATACCAACGAGAGCACAGAACCGACTTGGATGACCCCAATCATCCTGTATCTTGAGCACGGTGTCCAACCAGAGGACAAAGTCGAGGCGAGGACATTGAGCACAAAAGCAGCTTGGTTCACCATTGTCGATAGGATTTTATACAAACATGGCTACTCGGTTCTCTTGCTCAGGTGCCTATCCAAGGACGAGGCCGAGTATGCTCTCAGAGAAATACATGAAGGAATATGCAGAAACCATGATGGAGGGCAGTCATTGGCTTACAAGTTAATTCGGCAAGGGTATTAATGGCCTTCACTCAAACAAAATGCCATCTCCTTGGTAAAAAAATGTGAAAGACGTCAAAGATTTGTGCAGGTCAGGTACCACCCAGAACAACTCACCTCGGTATCAGTTCTTGGCCATTTGCCAAGTAGGGAATTAACCTTATTGGACCACTCTCTACTGGCAAAGAGGGCGTGAAGTATTCCATTGTGGTAGTCACTACTTTATCAAGTGGGCCGAGGCGGAGGCCTTAGCTCAGATAAATGAGGACAAGATCGTAGATTTTGTGTGGAAGTAAATCGTCTGTAGATTTGGAATACCATATTTAATAGTAATAGATAATGGGAAGCAGCTCGATAATAAAAAATTTTGAACTTTTAGCGAAAATTTGCACATATAAAATCGTTTCTCCACCCTATATCACCTACAGTCCAACTGCCAGGTTAAAGCAGTAAACAAAATCCTCAAGTACACTTTGAAGACCGACTAGAAAAATAAAAAGAAAAATGGCACGAAGAGCTTCCGGGGTACTGGGCATACGAAACAACACACACCAATCATCAAAAGAGAAACACCTTTTGCCTTAGCTTATGGGGCGAAGCCTTCACCCTAGTTGAGATTGGTGCCCCAACATTTTGAATTTCAAAATTTTTAGACATGAATGATGCAGCTTTGAGAGCCGAGAAATTTGGATCTTGGATGAGAAAAGATGTAGTGTCGAGGTGAAAAACACAGTATATAAACAAAGAAGTGAAAGATATTACAATTCCAAAGTAATAGAAAAGAGATTTCAGGTCGGAGACCTGGTCTTGAAAAAAGTCACTAGAGTTGTCCTGGTCCACTAAAGCCGACTTGGGAAGGACCTTACAAAGTTAGCAAAGTTCTACTGAGAATGGGCGTATGAGCTCTACTATTTAACTCAGGAAAAGTTCAATCATCCATGGAATGTATTGTATTTAAATAAGTATTATCAATAAAACATCTGTTCTCGGCCTAGTTCCGAGCAAGTTATCTTTTCTCCAAATTTCATCATTATCTATCTCGGCCTAGCTCAGAGCACAACACTTAACAATCCTCTTTACACATCATTTTCCTCGACCTAGATCCGAGCACATTACATAAACTATTTTTTATCACACAAGACTCGACAGCTACGAGATCGTTGTGATAACCTCGGCCTAGTTCCGAGAACAATAGTTAACAAATTTTTACATATTGTTTGTCTTAGCTTAGTTTTGGGTACATTATTTAATCATTATGTATCATTAAGCTCGGCCAAATACCGACACACTACTTAGAAAAATTCTGAAAATAAAGTACAAGTTCAAGTGAGCACAGAATGAAAAGAGCTTAAAGTAGAAAATTCATTCATAATAAATATTTACAGAGCTTGACTCGAAGCTAATTTCAAAGATAGTAAAATGTAAAAACATCCTAAAGAGCATGGGGCTGATTTTCAGGCAAGGTTTGATCCTAAGACTGGCCACTTGACGCTACTTCTTCCATGTTCTCCTCCTCAGCCGGGGCTACCAATTTCTCGGGACCAACGACATCAGGATATCGGGGCTTGAGCTCTTCAATCTAGGCCTGCAAAGTTTTGAGCTCGTTTTCAAGATGGGCTACCGTCTTACCCTTGGCGTGACCATACGTGAGCATGAAACCATAGGTCTCAGACTCCTTGAAGGCATTCACTACTGCATGCCCGTCTTCCTGGCGGGCCTCCTCGAGCTGCTTTCGGAACCCTTCCTCCAACTGCTTCCTGAGCTCCTCTTCGCGTCTAGTCTGCTTCTCTTGACGCTTGGCCGATGCCTCCTCCAGCTCCTTGATCTGCAACTGAAAGGTGTCCGCAAATAACTTGGCCTTGTTAGATAAATATTTTTATCATGATTTTGTGTTAATGTGTTTTTACACCAAAACAATGATTCTAAATGTTGTCCAAATACTCCCGATCGATTTAAAATATTTTTTACTAATTTTTCGGAGTATTTCTTGAAGTTTATTTTTGACAAAATTGGACAACACTTATGTCTAGGGTTGGACCGATCGCCCTACAGGGCAACCTGTGTCTGAGTTGTGTTTTGAAACAGAAAACGGGATGTATGAAATTTGCAAGAGATCGACCTAGGTCAACCAATGTGGTCGACCAATCGACCTAGCTGGAGTTGTATACTCTCTCTCTATAATGCAAAATAATGAGGGGGACCGGTCTGCACAAGGGTCGACCGGTCGGACCCCTAGTCGACTGGTCGGACCCCTAGTCGACCGGTCGCCCTATGTAAAATCTCAGTGTTTTCAATGTTTTCTCATTTCTACGCGACCGATCGCCATACCGTTTTGACAGCAAAATTCTAGCCGTTGATAGCAGACAGACTTTCCTTAAATTGTGGGATTGATTTCTAACAGCTATGTTTTTGAATTTAATTGTATTTTTCTGTAGATTTTCAATCCCCAAGAGGAGCTTATCCTTGATCAAACCTCTCCTATAAATAGAGGAAGTTTTGGAGCAACAAGATAACCAATATACACAACACAACAAGAGATACACTCAAGCAAACACTTGTTCTTTCATTTTTAATATTCTTGTTGTAATAGTCTAAGGTCTTACACTTTCACATCTTGAGGTCTAGGCTTATTTCTTGATTACACTTGCACTCAAAATTGTATTATTCTTTATCGAGTTGTAATCTTGAATTTGTGGTCATCATTCAATACAAGATATCCTTGTGAGTGTTCTTGTGATAAGAACACACTTGGGTGATCTAGGTGTTAGGTGTTAGAAGATTGTGGTAATCTTCTTATTGAAGAGTTTGGTGCTCTTTGAGATGTTGAAGAATTTGGTGTTCTTCAAGGTGGAAGATTGTGGTAATCTTCACAAGGTGCCGTAGAAGATTGTGGTAATCTTCAAGGGAGATTGTGGTAATCTCCAAATAGGTGTTGTAAGGTGATGTTGTATTAATTGTGGTAATTAATAAAATTCTTTTTCTTTTTCGAAACCCATCCCGGATATACTCGGGTGGTAGAGTACATAGTCCCTAGGTGGGGTGAAGCTCTATAAATCAGCGTGTGTTGTTTACTTCCCGCACTTCCATTCTTGTCTTGGCTTATTACTTTCGAAAAAGAGGGCATAATCATAAAAATGGGCATAATCTATTCACCCCCTCTCTACATTATCGTAGCCACTTGGACTTACAAGTGGTATCAAAGCCAAACTTTTTGGCAAACGCGTTCCACATCGCGAGTAAAAATGAATGTTCATTGGCTACGAATGAAGTCTACATCACCGGTGCCTCAACCAACAAGCCACCACTATTTGATTCCAAAAATTATACATTTTGGAAAGAAAGAATGGAATGCTTCCTACAAAGTTGCGGGTTCGATATTTGGAACACAGTCATAAATTGAGCATCCATCCCATAGAAAGATGGAACTCAAACTTTCAAAGTTCTCAAGGAGGTCAATGATGAATACAAGAAAATTCTCTCCTTAAATGGTAAAGCTCTTAATATTATTTATTGTTCACTTACCACTTCGGAACATATGATCATATTCTAGGAATTCGATCGGCACATGAAGTATGGAGAAAACTAGAAGATATATTTGAAGTATATGCAAATGAAAGGAGCTATTCAAAACCATCTACTTCTCAATTGGATAAAACATCAAATCCAACAACATGGGATGAGCTTCTTACAACTTCCGATGATGAAGAAGTCGAACAATGTCTTATGGGTATCGAAGAAGAAAACGAGGTACGCTCTAAAACCTCTACTTCTTTTAATAATGAATTACAATATGATTACAGTGAATTGCAAAATAATTTTTATGTGCTTCAAAATGAATTCCAAAGCTTACTTGTTAAATACAAAAATTTGAAAAAGGAATTTAATGTTTTGAAAAATGATAAGGATATCTTATTTACTTATTATGAATCACTTTCTTGTGCTCACACTACCACACTTGATAAAGTTAGAAACCTTGAAAAGGACAATGAATCTCTTGTGAAGGATATTAATTGTATGAAAAATGACTTGACCAAGTTTAATTTGAGTACCAATAAAATGACCAAAATACTTGATGTACATCATTGTGATCATTTGAAATTAGGACTTGGTTATAAGACTAATGTTGTTAATCATAAGAAAAATAACCAAGTCTCTATGCATGTTGATCATTATGCTCCTAAAATTGTTACTTGTTTATATTGTGGTAAGAAGGGTCACACGGCTAATACTTGTCGGGCTAGAAATAGCTCTAATTATTATTGGAGACCTAAAAGTCTCAAAGCTAATCCCGAAGGACCCAAACACTTGAGGGTACCACAAAACAATGTCATATTAGGTACTCGGCGGAATATCAATCAAAGAAAATTCATACCACCTAAAAGACATCAAATGCCCGTTTCATTTGATCAAAGAAGAAGACATCATCACAATGAATTTCCAAGAGGGAGATATTATCAACAATGGGAAGGACACAAATCTTGGAAATGGGGTAATTGGAGAAGTCATCATCAATAAAATGATTTTCCAAGAGAAATACATCATCAACAATGGAGACACAACCCATGGAAATTGCGAAATTGGTAAACCGTATCTCCCTATTTAAATATGCATTTTGTTTTGTTATTATGCATGTTTTTATTTATGCCTTGATTGTAAAAAATATTTTTTTCAAACTCTTGATTTTTAATTTTTTTTTTTACTTCTTATTGCAAACTCTTATCATCTTATCATTCATATCATGACATGATTTTTTTTATTGCTCTAGCTATATTATTATGATCTTGTGCAAATCTTTTATCTAGCTTGGGTAGGAGTTATATATTCTCATCTTTGGTAATCGTCACTATAATTTGTCAAGAGTGACATAAACTATCGAGGTACGTTCACCATTCATTGACTTGATATTTTATGTCTATTTGCTCATTTTTCAAGCTATCTCTTAATATCTCACAAAATTGCCATTAAAAGGATTTTTCGATTTTTGAAAGGCACTATTCGTTATATCTTGTTTTATCCGAGTCTCATAAATGATTATACTCTATTTTGATAAAACATTCAAGCTCGTGCTTATTGAATAAAGTCTATGTTTGCATTTTGCACGTTTTTGAAACTTTTGGTGTGAAAATCAAATTTGGGCATACTTTGAAAAATTGCACTCAGGACTGGTCAAATAAGGGGGTCGACCGGTCACCATGTATAGCGTCCGGTCAAACACCCCCCCGACCGGTCGCCCTGATAAATTCTTTGGCTTAAAATGGGACTGTCCTCAGTTCTTCAAAACAGAACAATTCCTCCCCAAAACCCTCAAGTGCGAAAATACTTCTCTTTCTCTAGAAATCTCGATTCTTCACCAAATCTTTAAATTGTTTGTGCTAATATCTTCTATTTTACAAAAGTTTCACATTCATGGCTCCTCCAAAAGATTCTACCGATCGTAATCCAAATACCAAGCATAGAAGAGCCGAAGAGGGAACTTTGAATACTCGCCAAGAAGAGGCCGAGCAACGGGAAATTAGAGCTACCCAAAGGAATGTGACTCAAGAACACGGTGAAAATCAAAATCCCCAACTCACCCGAGCCCAAATTGCCGAGCTACGGGGAACAATTACACTCAACAATGCCAAATGGGCCAAAAGTAAGAAATCTTTATTATCTCAAGCTCCTCGTCCCGCTAATTCGTTGAATTTTATTAATAAGTATGCGGAGCACTATTATGAGAATTTATATTTGAGCAATAAGTCGATTGGCCGAACTAAGACGTGTCGGTTTGGTACTTTTTCGGGTGAATTTCCTTCTATTAAAGGATTTTTTGATCATCAAAGGTGGTCGTATTTATGGGAGCATCCGTATGTTATGTATGATGATGATTTGATATTGCATTTCTATTCGAATCTATGGATTGAATATGATGTTCAAGGAAAGCCCGTGGCTATGAATTCTTTTGTTAAGGGGCGTCACTTTAGGTGGAATCCCAATAATATTTGTCGGTTGTTGCACGTTAGGGAAGGAGGTTGAGACTATTTTGGTTGCACTCATTGGAGTGATGAGGTTTTTGGTGTCTCTCTAGAGACAATTAAAACTTACTTGGGTGTTTGGCCGGAGTATTCTTTGTTGGCTATGACTCTTGAGCATCGCATTTTTTCTACAATTGTAGCATATTGCATTTGTGGAAAATCTGTGAAGTTGCCGAGCAATATGGATTTCTTCTTGACATACAAAATCGCAAAAAGGGAATTCCTTAATCTTGGTGCAATTTTAATTCAATGCGTCATTGAGTCTATCACGCAGGGGAACAAGAAGTTTGCCATAGGGAATTGGATTTTCAAGCTTCTTTTGCATTCGGGTTTACCGTCATCGGAATTTAATTCGGAGATTATTCAAGATGACTTTGATAATGATAATATACAACAAATGGTCCGAATGCGTAAAAATATGCCAATTCGCCCTACAAAGACGGCAAGAGGAAGACACCAAGCTTCGTCGTCCCAAAATCCTAATGATATATTTGATGACGAGGAAGCCAAAAGATTGGCTACGGGTGAAGGTCAAGGCAATCCGGAGGGTAATACCGGTGCCCAAGCTTCCCGGGAATACTATCAAGCCCAACTCGACGAGCAAAGGCTCAACTATGAGGCTCTTAGAGCTAGTCACGAGGGCTTAGGCAAGAAAATTCGAAGCTCAAAAAATCCGTGGGAAAATTGAAGAAGTTCATAAAAGATCTCCTCCCCAACGCTTGCTTCTCTTCCGATGAAGAGTGACGCCTTGTTATTTTATCTTACTTTATTTTCATGTCATTTCTTTAATAGTTGTAATGTACTATCTTGACAATACTTCTCTTATTTTGCTAATGATATTTGATTGTTTGTTTTTCTAAGGGAAACAACTAGCAAGAGTGCTAGTAGCAAAGTGATTGCAAATGGTAAATCTTGACTATGGTATTGTTGGAGTATTTGATGGTAAAAATACTTCTTAATTTTGTGCTTGTTGGCATTGATGTATAATTGATGTTTAGATTGGCTATTTTGCTCAAAATGGTATGATGTTGATGGAGTACTTGATAGTAAAAGTGCTTCTTTATTTTTGCATGGTGGCATTTGTAATGCCTTTCTACATATATTGCTTATCATCTTTGTTGAAGAGATTAATTTCTTTATCTTCAATTGGGTTGAACCCTTGAGAAACTTGTCTTAATGTTGATGAGCATGTTGATGTATGATTGTTGTATGCATTTGTTGATTTTTTGAGCATGATTACATTTACAAGGGCTATATACATCTTATTTATTATTTGATGCCCACCAAGTGTTTGATAAAATGTTTCAAACAAATTTCATCTATTACATGAATCTCTCGTTTTTAAAAGTCTTATATGTTTATAGAGATCATGTTTTGCTAGTCATATGAGCTTTTGAAAATCAAATGATAGATTTTTCCTTTTTATTTTGAATTTAAGCTTCATTATTCAAAAAGCTCGATAAATCGGTCCAAATGCGCACTTTGATATGATAATATGATGTTTTTATCGTGCTAACATTCTTTTTGATGATTCCAAAGGGGGAGAAATAGGAAATAAGCTCATTGGCTCAAAGAAGCTAATATAAGCTCGTGAAACAAGCTATAAGCTATGGCTAGTTTTAGCCAAAAGCTATGGATATAAACTAGTCCATTGAATGTATTATGGACTTGATATTCTTTATTAATGATTGTTCTTGATAGGGGAGCTTCTAATCTCTTGATAATTGAGATCATATGGTAAAAGCTAAGCTTTTAGCTTCTTTAGTTGTTGCTTTTACTTGTTTTTTTGGTGCATGTTGATAGGGGGAGCTTTTGCAAAATGTTTTTGAAAATCTTAACTCCCACTCTTGTGGCTATATTGTATGAAAATTTGTTGCTCGAAACGGCTAGTTATTTTTTGACCGGAAAATTCATTTTGTTTTCAAAATCGACCTCTTAAAATTCCTTAAAATTATTTTGATTTGTAATCATCAATAAGAGGGGAGTTTGTTAGATAAATATTTTTATCATGATTTTGATGATTTTGTGTTAATGTGTTTTTACACCAAAACAATGGTTATAAATGTTGTCCAAATACTCTCGATCGATATAAATGTTTTTACTAATTTTTCGGAGTATTTCTTGAAGTTTATTTTCGACAAAAATTGGACAACACTTTTGTCTCGGGTTGGACCGATCGCCCTATAGGGCAACCTGTGTCTGAGTTGTGTTTTGAAATAGAAAACAGGACGAACGGAATTTGCAAGAGGTCGACCAGTCGACCTGGAGGTCGACCGGTGTGGTCGACCGGTAGCTGGAGCTATATGCTTTCTCTATGTAATGCAAAATAATAAGGGGGACCGGTCTGCACAAGGGTCGACCGGTCGGACACCTAGTCGACCGGCCGCCCTATGTAAAATCTCAGTGTTTACAATGTTTTCTCATTTCTACGCGATCGATCGCCATACCATTTTGACAGCAAAATTCTAGTCGTTGACAGCAGACAAATTTTTCTTAAATTGTGGGATTGATTTCTAACAGCTATATTCTTGAATTTAATAGTATTTTTTTGTAGATTTTCAATCCCCAAGAGGAGTCTATCCTTGATCAAACCTCTCTTATAAATAGAGGAAGTTTTGGAGCAACAAGATAACCAATATACACAACACAACAAGAGATATACTCAAGCAAACACTTGTTCTTTCATTTTCAATATTCTTGTTGTAATAGCCTAAGGTCTTACATTTCACATCTTGAGGTCTAGACTTATTTCTTGATTACACTTGCACTCAAAATTGTATTATTCTTTATCGAGTTGTAATCTTGAATTTGTGGTCATCTTTCAACACAAGATATTCTTGTGAGTGTTCTTGTGGTAAGAACACACTTGAGTGATCTAGGTGTTAGGTGTTAGAAGATTGTGGTAATATTCTTATTGAAGAGTTTGGTGCTCTTTGAGGTGTTGAAGAATTTGGTGTTCTTCAATGTGGAAGAAGATTGTGGTGATCTTCAAGGGAGATTGTGGTAATCTCCAAAGAGGTGTTGTAAGGTGATGTTGTATTAATTGTGGTAATTAATAAAATTCTTTTTTCAAAACTCATCCCAGATATCACTGGGGTGGTAGAGCACGTAGTCCCTAGGTGGGGTGAAGCTCTATATACCGCACTTCTATTCTTGTCTTGGCTTATTACATTCGAAAAAGAGGGCATAATCACGAAAATGAGCGTAATCTATTCACTCCACTCTAGATTATCGTAGCCACTTGGACTTACAGGCCTCATCCCGGCCACCTTGGCATCTTGCTCGGCTTTCTTGTCGCTGCCTCCAATTTCTGCTCGACCACCTTGACTGATGCTCAAAAGACTGTTGGACCCCCATACAAAGGTTGTGGGCATCTCGTATATCATTGTAGCGTGTTTCTAATTCACGCCCCTCACATATTGCATGCCAGATCGTCTCTATGATCCGGCCTGAGAGCCTCATACAATATTGCAGCTTTTCCTCCCAGCCAGTCTCCTTGCAGAGGGCCTGGATCCCAGTAGTCCAGGCCCGAGTTGGGACATCCCTAGCAGCTCTTCCAGCCTCCGACAAGGCTTCCACCTGCTCATCAGTCAGTGTGGAGCATTTGGTGAACTCCACAAACCACTGTGGCCTTAGTCCGGCCATTCCTTCACAAGGTTCCTTCCGAGTAGGGTTAGGAGGAACAAAGTGGCCTTCTGGCCCTAGGTCGTTGGAGAACGTCCTTCTGGGTGACTTGGTAGTCCCACCTGATGGAACCACTATGGGAGCACCTCTCGGGGTCCGCTCAGTCTGATCATACCCCAGGATCTCAAACCCAGTTCCCCTTCTCTTCTGCAGAGGGGTTTCCGTCTCGGGTCCGACCTTCTGCTTGCCTTGATGAATCTCAACCCATTTTTCAGCAGTTTTCTCGACAGTCTTCTTGGCCCCAACTTTTTGTTTCACCTTCTTCAGACGGCCCATCACGTCCATATCGTCCTCGGTTTCTGCAAAAGAGCAATGGCATCAGAATCTATAAAAATGCATAAGTATATACAACACTTAAACAATATTACCTTAGGCATTTTCCCTCTGCTCGGCTCTTTTGGGAAGTTGAGACGCGGTCCTCTACTCGGTTACTTGATGTGGTTGAGGCACAACCCTCTGTTCGATTACGGCGCGCGATCCTTCGCTCGTGATCGATTGATTGAAGATTGTCACGCAAACTGACCCGAGCTAATTCAGCCTCGAGGGTCAGTAACTTTATTTTTGGCCTACCTTCGAGACCTTTTTCACGTCATCCAACCTATTCAAGAACACGTCCAAAAAAGACGACCTCGAGAAGGCTGATTCCGTGCACAAAAAATAAAAAATTAAGGATTAGGATTTTCTGGAAAAGTAAAGTATAAGGAAATACATTTACTGAAGTCATAACGAAATTCGAGAGGAGGGGCAAGAAACAGCTTGTCCTCCTTACGACTGGGGCTCATCCAATCCCCATCCACCTAGAACCATTTATCCTTCCACTCTTCTAGAGATGCAGGAAGGCCCTCAACTATGTTATTTGGGTATCCAGCTTGGGTTTGAACGTAATACCACCTAGACGTCTCCCTTTCAAGCTGCCCAGAGTAGCCTTCTAGATGAATAGCTCATTGACCTCCTCGAATCTAGGCCGGGGGATGGTGCGCCGGGGAAGAGAATGACCAGCCCGATCAATCTTCCCCAGGTGAGCGGATGCACATGGGACAACACAATTCCCCACCTCCGAAACTAATTTGTGATCAGCCTGGGGAGTGGGTACCTTAGCCGAAACGTGATGCTATAGGCACACATGGCGATGCACCCGATCGGAGGAAGCTCGGGTATCTCGTCATCATCAGGCGACCAAAATCTTACGTTACTTGGGATATTATGGCCTTGATACAAGGCGTCCAACTCCAACTGCATCAGAATACCCGAGATAAAGTTCTAGTCGGTCTCGGTCTAATCCGTCCTAGAATTCCTGGGAGGCCTCGAATCGCGCCCTGGGCCCCTTCAATAGCCCGACCAGATGTCAAAGGCCCTGCGCCTTGCTCGATTCACCACTCAGCCCCGTGGCCTCACCCCTGCTCGGCCCTGCACCTCTCTCGATTCCACTCGATCCAGTGGCCTAGCCCCTGCTCGACCCTTAACCGCATCCAACTCCCTGGGCCCCAGTCGCCTCTCCACCGCTTGGTCCTGGCACCCAGTTTCTCTTATGGGCAGTTCCTTAGGCTTATACATCACTCCAACCTATATAACAGCAATTGGGGCTGGAGACAGAATTTATTCATCCCCCTTCCTTCGCAAGGGGGTCTCGTATTCGGAACCTTCATCCGAACTCATGATGTCGACTATATCCTCACCTCCCCCTTGGGAAACCTCCATCTAAGAAGGAGGATCTTCAACCTCTACTTCGACGTTGTGATCTCTGTTTTGGCTATCTTCCACGGAACCAGACATTTTCAAGGAAAAAAGAAAGAAAAGACTGCTAGGAAATTACCTAAATAGGCTTGGGATGCTTCCTCTCTCAGTTGCCGACCTAAAATCTGCTCGGTCTTCTTTTCTCTCTGGTATGCTTAGTACGCGAAAGGAAAAGTGAAAATGAAGAGGGCAAAAGCCTATTTATAAGCAAAAAATTCCATGAAAAGACGCGACCATTTCAAAAGACGCGCCCATTCGGAAAGACGCACCCTTCCAAATATATTTCAAACCACTGGGATGTCGTTTGGGTTCACACGTCGCAACGGTCCAATCACATGTTGCTACGTGTCCATCACAATTACCCTCAATTAATGCGCCGTTTCAAGCCTTAAATGATGATTGACAGCTGTCAACCGTTTCAAAATCCATTCAACTTCTCTCTCTCTCTCTCTCTCTCTCTCTCTCTTTCTTCAAGTTCCAACCCGTCTCGGCTAATCTCCTCCTCGGCTTCGAACTTGGGGGCCATTGATGACACCCGAGCTGAGCTGGACAAACTTGTGATGACTAATGCACCCACGTGGCAATCTAAAACCTGCTGACATGTCCCGAACTGACCACACTTAGCCGAGCTGACAAGCGGAGCCGACCTCAGCCTAACTGAATGCTTTCCAAGGAATCAAGTACTTCCCACAAAGTTAACTCAGCCCTAGCTGAACTTCCAGTGGCAGACCAATCAGCCACCTGACAAGGCATCAGTGGGACAAGTCAACAAGCACTTTCCACCACATGGCATTCATGCAACTCATGCACAACAAGAAGGAGACAAATGTCCTACTAATATTGTAGATATAATGATTACTATGCTATTAAATGTAATGGTATAAATAGAACTTATTTATGAGTAAAATCCCACCAGAAAACTCATATTTTAAACTTGTAAATTCGGACTCTGCCAAATCAGAGACCGACCCGAGCACCTCAGCTCGGCCATTTAATAAAAAAGGTAGTTCATAGCCACTTTTCGTATTCCAGCGAGTATTTTTATATTTTGTGTTGTTGAGCAAATTACAACATCAACACAAACTAATATCACGAACAAAAGAAAATCTACATTTGGATCCGAAAAGGGTAAAATCACTAGGAAACAAATTAGATTATATAATATTTCTAAAGAAATACATACTCAACAAGTTTAATGTTTTTTCTTAAATAAATTAAAATTATATGTCACAAAAAGAAATAAATACCTATAAAAGGTGATACCTATTTGCGTTTCAAAAGAAATAAAAAGAAAGTGTTACTTATATAAAAGTGTTACATATAAGAGTTACATATTGATAAAGTGCTACAAATGTGTTACATAAATATTGTAATGTAAAAAGTGTTACAAACATGTGTTACATATGTACCTTATGTAAATAGTGCTACCGAATTTGTGTTACATAATGTCATTTATGTTGTAGTAAAATCGTGTCTATTATATAAACAAATACAATATTATATTCCGCATTAGTTATATTAATATCAGAGCTAGTCATAATCTATTAATCTTCAATTCTTTGTAAAAGTAATATAACAAGTATTTCTTAATTATTTTGTAGATCAAAAAATTCAAAATCCAAAAAGAACATTATTATTCCGAAAAAGAAGACCAACTCAGTGGTTCGAAGTTGGTGATCTTTAGTTACAGATTCTTGCGAAGTTCCAAGAAAAAATGTCTTCTTGTGTATCATTTATATGAAATTCATGCAAGTACTAGTTGGTAACCATGATATCACCAATGTCTTTTTCCATTTAATCTTTGTGAACTTGCACTTAAATACACAAAACTTGATTCTTATTTATTCGCTGAAGTCAATGTTCATCATGTATATATTTATTTGCCCTCCGGAACATTGTAAATTGCACGGTTCTAAAGTGACCATTTCTAGCTTCTATTTTAATTTAATGTTTTTGTCGTATTCAAATTCATAAATACACACCAATTGAATACTATTCATTTAATTGTGATCCATCATGATCTATAAAACCCCGCTAGGTTATGTACAAAGGTCTAACACGGGCCACCGAACAACATTCTTTTTATTTCATCAATAAAAAGAAGAGCTAATCTCCTGTCAGACCGTCTAACGGATCTAGATCCGTTAGACGAATCTAAATATCCTAGATTTTCTGACTTGGTAGCTCACGAACTGCTTGTTGTCGGCGCCGGGCTTCGCCGCAGAATCGAGAATCTCTTTGACCGGCACGTGCACTTCACCAACGTGTTTATCCCCAAAAGCCCGCTCGCATATGAGCTGGAAATCGAGAGTAAGGCGGTTCATCTGCAGCGCCGCCTCATCCACCATGAACTTCATCAGGAAGTTCCTCGTCGGATTGGCGTCTCCATCGTGATCCATCGGCGTCTTAGTCTTCTGTTTCGAGTTTGTATCCCCACCAGAGATCGAAACGACAGCGTAAACGTCCATCTTTGTTATGAGGTTGACTTTGTTCAAATCCTTGGCATACTGAAGCGTGATTTCAAGATTTCGATACTCCATTGTTGTTTCATTTATATTGTTATTAATGAAAGACATGAATAGAAAATATAAAAAAACACTAAATGATACAAGTCTTAGTATCACCTAATACTTTTATGGAGAAATACTAATACATTTTATAAGAAAAACTAATACGTTGCAGGAGCACTACTAGAATCCTCTCTAGAAAATTACTAATACTTTTTCGAAAAACTACTAATACTTTTCCGATGGACAAGTAATACGTTTCAGGAGTATATTCATGAGAAATACTAAAACTCTTCAAGGAACTACTAATATATTTCAGAAAAACTGCTAATACTTTTTAGAAGGACGACTAATACTTTTCAGAAGGACTGTTAATATATTTTGGGAGAAAAGTATAATTATATTCAGGGGAACTACTAATACATTTCAGAATAACTGCTAATACTTTTTAAAAGGACGACTAATACTTTTCAGAAGGATTGTTAATACATTTCGGGAGAAAAATTTATTTATATTCAGAGGAACTATTAATACATTTCAGAAGAACTGTTAATACTTTTTAGAAGGACGACTAATACTTTTCAGAAGGACTATTAATACATTTCGGGAGAAAAAATTAATTTATTTCAAGGAACTACTAATGCTTTTTCGAGGAACTACTAATACTTTTTTGAGGGATTGCTAATACATTTTGAGAGTATATTCAGGAGAAATACTAAAAAACTCTTCAGGAAACTACTAATAAATTTCAGAAGAAGTGCTAATACTTGTTAGAAGGACGACTAATACATTTCAGAAGGACTGCTAATACCGGTGCTCCCTGAAAACTATTGAAACACCACTGCTAATATTACGGTAATGCCACGGGATCCGCGGGTCAGATCCGTCTAACAGGTCAGACACGTTAGACGGTCTGACAGAAGTTTTTGTGTAAAAAGAATACTTATTATTCTTCCTTTTTTCCAAGTTGCTCTTTAATCTCGTCTTGACAAAAACTCGTATGAGTCGATCTCACGAATTTAATTTCGTGAAACGGATCCTAAACCGACCCATATCAATTAATCCATTTAAATTTAGATCTAACTTGCTTTGATTTATAAATAAGTTGATCCGTCTCATAAATTTAAATCATGAGAGAGGTCTTACATGAGACTTGCTCTTTTCTCATTATGGATTATCTGTAGCTATTACATCTCGAAGAATTATTCATATCCATTTTCTATCAAAATCTACTCATTGTTGTCAATATACAAATAGTACTAAATAAGTAAATTTCGTAAATAAACCTAGGCTTCAGTACCATTTTCAAAGATGAAAAAAAAAATCATAAACTAGAACATTTCAAAGTTAAGTAAAATAAAGTAGAAAAACCTGCATAATTTGAGGGAAACATTAAAATTACCTCCTATTATATTTACACTCCTATCTAATTATATATATATATATATATATATAGAGAGAGAGAGAGAGAGGGAAGATCTAGTGAGACCACTCTCCTAAGTGTGATAGTGTGGACTGATCTTAACCACCCCCTACATGCATCAAAGGATAGGATTAATATAGGATAATAAATAGATTAACCAATTAATTAAATCCCAGTAAGGGTAAGATTGTCAAACAAAAACATGTGAGGACCGTCCAATATGGAATCAGTGATGGAAAGAGAGACAATCACGCTCATTAATTTGTGGGGACCATTTATGTGCTCTACGATGACTCTACTGCATATTTAACATATATTTAACACTATTATACTGCACATTTAACATATATGTACTGAATATTAAAATTGTCAAACTACATATTAAAATTGTCAAACAAAAACATGTGGGGGCCGTGAATTAATGAATTAGTTATAGTGAGAGAGAGAATCACGCTTATTATTCTACTGCGTATTTAAAATATTTTTATTGTATATTTAACACTATTATACTGCATGTTTAACATATATGTACTGCATATTAAATTGTCCAACAAAAACATGTGACGATCGTGAATCAAGGAATCAGTTATAGACAGAGAGAATCACATTCATTAACATGTGAGAACCGTGAATTAAGGAATCAGTTATATATATAGAGAGAGAGATAATCACGCTCATTATTCTATTGCATATTTAACATATATTTACTGCATATTTAACACTATTATACTGCAAATTTAACATATATGTATTGCATATTAAAATTGTCAAACAAAAATATGTGGGAACCGTGAATTAAGAAATCGGTTAGAGAGAGGAGAGAGAGGAGAGAGAGAGAGAGAGAGAGAGAGAGAGAATCACGTTCATTATTCTACTGCATATTTAACACTATTATACTGCATATTAAAATTGTCAAATAAAAATATGTGGGGACCGTGAATTAAGAAATTAGTTACATGGCAAACGACTAATCTATCCTTATTCGAATTAAAATAAATAAAAAATACTAAAAATTCAATTAAATCTCAGCATTTGAAAAAATTAAATAAATGGACATAAATCTCAGCCTTTGAAAAAATTAATTTCACTGGGAAATCTCTAAATCTGCCTCTGATATCATTGGAGAAGAGTTAGGAGATGTACCATCTAACACTCGAACCTGTGATTAAGACGAATAGTGGATGAGGTAAATTAACTTACTTGTCCTGTGATTGATCATGAAAAGAACGAAACACTGAGCTTAACACTCTCGACATATTAAAGATGACTATGGTTGAAATTAGTTAGATGATAAAGCATAATATCTCCAGATCAGAAACTATAAGTTCATTTTCATCTAAAAAGTAATTTAAATGTTTTCGAGGACGTCGTCTTCACGCCAGCCTGAGATTGTGAAGCCACCAGCTTCAGGACCTGTGGGTGGCGGAGAAGACCGGATAGTGGTCCGACGTGATACCACGGAGGTCGTTGTTCGCCACCGTGATCACAGCCACCTTCGCCGCCGTTCTCATCGCTCCGCCTCCCATTATCTAGGTTCGGTGATCGAAAAAATTGGAAATGAAAAGGTAGATAAGTTTGATTAATTTGTAATTAGATAGGGATTAATTAGTGGAAAGAGGCAACGATTTAACGCCAAGATTAAGATGACGTATGAGATTGGTGAAGAAGACGATGTTGACGTGGAGAAAAAGAGGGCCTACGAGAAGGCAGTGAGGATTACTGTATACTTATATGTTTTTCGATGTATACTTATATGTGTTTTGCTGTATAAGTAGTTAATTTTTGATGTATGTATTTATGTTGCTGTATACTGATGTTTTTTTGATTTATACATATATATGTTTTGTTGTATACTTTTATTTGTTGTATACTTATATTTTTGATTGAAAATTGTAATATGCAGTACAAATATGTTAAATATACAACATAATAGTGTTAAATATACAGTAAATATATGTTAAATATACATTACATTTATGAGCGTGATTTTCTCTCACTACAAGAAAACTGCTGATAGACACCACCAAAAAGACACCGGTTTTATGATCAGATCTGGTGTCTTTTCCTTTTAACACCGGTTTTGTAAGAAACCGGTGTCTTATTAGTCTTTGTCGTCGATAAACAACACCGGTTTCCTAGAACCGGTGTCTATTCTGAAAAAAATTCCAAAATAGACACCGGTTTTATGATAGGTTTTCGAGACCGTGTCTATTTATATAAATTATTTTAGATTAGACACAGATCTTTCGACACCGGTTATAGAAAAAGGTGTCTATAATATTTTTAAAACCACATTTTTGACAGGTTATAGATAAGGGTGTCTATCATATTTTTAAAACCATATTTTTTCGACACCGGTTATAAAACCGGTGTCTTTATTTTTAATTAGGGTTTAGTCATTATTTGCTCCTAATTATTAATTAGGTAGGGTTTATAGTTAGTGTAATTAGAATTTCTCCAAGGCATCTCGCCGCCGTCGCCGTCACCCTCCGCTTATAGTTAGTGTAATTAGAATCCCCTCGCCCGCCGCCACATCAGTATCCTCTCCCCTCCGCTTGCCCGTCACCGTCATTTGTACCTATCCCTCCGCCGCTTTGCCGCATGCCATTTGTCTCCTCTCCCCTCCGCCCGTCGCTCTCTCCCCTCGGCGGTCGTCTCGCTCGTGGTCGTCTCCGCTCGCGATCGCCGCCGCCGCGGTGGTCGTCGCCGCTCGTGGTCGGGTCGCCGCTCGTGGTCACCGCTCGTGGTCGCCGCCGTGGTCAACCTTTGCTCGTGGTCGCCGCTTGCATTTTTATTTGCTACAAATTTGTTGACCTTGTAGCTGGGATAATCACTATCGACTATCACCTGGTAAGCCAAGACCTTGCAAATTTTTATTTCTTGTAGTTGGGTTTTTCGATTTGTGTTCTTGAGGTAAATACTCGATTTAATGGAGATGTTTGATGCTTTTGGTCTTAGTCGCGTTAACTGGTTGTTTTACTTCTTGAGTGTCCGGTTTGGTGACGTGATTTTGATAGTAAGATTATTCTTTGTTTTATGCTGGGAATTCGTCAATTATAAGATGATATTTTGTTAAAATTTCCTTCCATTGGTGACCATTTAAATTTGAATCTTTGGTGGTTGTGGTTGAAGGAACTATCGAAAATTTAGAGTGATTATAACCTGTTTTCGCCCACCGACACTTATTCTTGGATGATAGTTACAATCTTTATTTGAATGGGTGATTAAAATTTAGTTAACTATTTGAAGATAAAGTATCTCACCGATCCCAAGATTTGAAGGCCGAGCTATTGAAGCACGGATTTTTTTTTGTTCATTTAAATACAAAGCAGTGATCGGGAACTTGCAAAGGTTATGTTGTTTAACTTGACGGACAGGGAAGCTTATTTTTAAATTTGGGATTAAAAATTTGTTAAATGGTTCTTGGGCTGTTAAAAACATTGAACAGTAAAGTAATTTGGAGGATATACTCATAAGAATCACTTGTGGGACAAAGATTTGTGTGTGTGTATATAATAAAATGGTTACAGATGAAAATAGTATTTCCTCACTTGTTTCTATCTTTCTAAAATTAAGTGGTTTTAGATAAAAGCTTAAGCTCAGAGGCATAGAGAACTAGTAAATATTTGAGGAACGAGAATAAGTAACTTATAATTTAGTCCTCCTTTGTTTTTCCTCTTCCATGCTTTTTGAAAAAACAGCAATTGAGGTGCTATACAATCTTATTATTGATTTGATTTTTCTTGTTGTTTAACAAGTGGGGTGGAGGAGTTTTTGGAATTGAGGGCAGAGATATAAAAATGTGTGGAATATCTCGTCATCCTGTTTCCATGCATATATTGTTATGTTCTCAATGCTCATTGACTTTACAAAAGTTTTTATAGCGATTAAGAACTCATTGTATGTTTTCTCCGATTTTTCCTTTTATAGCAATCCCTGGTTGTTGTTTCTTAAAAGACGGAGTTTTTGTTGATGGTTACAATGAACTTAATGATTTTTAAATGATCAATGGTAATATTTTAGATCAATGGTAATATTTTAGATTTTAGATTTCAAATTTTCATGATTGGCTTTAGCTAACAAAATAGGTATTTATTCACAGTTCCAAAATACGGAGTACTCTAAAGCTGAAATTGATGAAGTGCGTTTGGAGTGGGCTAGATGCGTACAAGATCACATGTTTTAATAGTCGTGATTTTAGTTTTGAGGTAGGCAATTTTTACGTTGAATTTTTCTCACCATTATGATTGCATGACCTTATATACATCAATGTGGCTCTTGTATGGTGTGTTGTGGCTCTTTCTTATTTAGCTTTTGGGAATACTACTTTTTGAGTTGTGTTAGATTTTGGGATGGATGTTATGATACTATAAACGGGGACCTTATATACCGATTTTGAATTGAGGTTATAAACGAGGATATGATTTTGTTTCCTTTTTTTTTTTGGGAAGTAAATTATATATACTAGTGTTGAGCTTGAATGATCTGTTTGCCTTTAAGATCTTGTATGGAATGGTGTTGTTTTGGCAAATTATGTCCGCCAAGGGAGAGAGTGGATGATTTTTACTTTTATTACTTGATGATCATCTCGGTGGAACTGTTTATGTGTCTTGAGAGTAATTTGAGATCAATATTTTACCAGATTGTTTAGTGTCCGAATTGTCTAATTTCTGCAAGTTAAGTTGCTATGAATTGAAATGAAAGTGCATAGATTACATTAAATCATTAATGATTGATTGAGGCGATGGACTAACTTGTTGTACCAGGCTTCATCGATTTGGTATTTTGTTTCTTTTTTTCCCCAAGTGTTACAAAGGGATTGTGTTGATTTTGATATTCATCTTCAAGTCCTTTATTGACTATTATGCGATCATTACATTCTTTTTGCACACGAGTTGCATGGTCGATATAGATTTTATTGGATGGATAACAATGATAGTTCTTTGGTCATTTGTTTTGGCATAAGGGGCATATTGGACTTAATCACTCCCTTAGTTGGGTCCGGATGTTGATCACATAAATTCTAATAAATGTATGTTTTCAATACCCTCTTGAAGTTTATAGTTGCCTAAGAAATAACCCTCTTGAGGTCTCTTGAGAGTGTCATTTTGTAAGATAAAACAAATGCCGGAGGGGGTATTCCAATTTTAAAAGAAAAATGATTTTTTTAATTAGCTAAACTGGGGTAGTTTTTGTAATTAACCTTTCTTATGATTGTCTTGGACCTGAACTCCAATTTGGTCACTCATTCTTTTTGTATCTACAATTAACGGTGAATTCATAACGGATGATAAATGTCCTGGTTGTAACTTGTAATAGCTACGATATATATCGGTCTTCTTTATTCTCTTCTTCATAAAAAGGATGATTTGCTCATAACCAAGTGTCTTTTTTCTCTTCATAAAAAGGATGACTCCTCTACACATTTTTACCTTGTATATTATGTGTAATATCTCATCTCATGACCTGGTAGCACAAACTAACAGTCTTTATTTGATATTCTTACTTGAGGAAGGACGAATGTACGAGTTTGATGATGTCGGGCACAACCACGATGCTTGGGCAATGTTGGAGAAATACTATGTGGGTGAACTGAACAAGTCAAACATTCCATGTTTAATTGTATATTTTTGTTGTTGGATCATATGGATTTTGTTGACTATAGTTGAATTATATAGTCTTTTTGTTGGTTGTTGGTAGTGCACTTATGATGGTTGTTAGAATTGGAGTTCATGATGAATTATTTATTTATATAAGTTTAGTAGGTGTTTTTGTGTAAATAAACAACCCTTTTAAAACCGCTTCTAAAAACATCAAAAGACAGGTTTTAAAATCGTGTCAAATACATAAATTTTTAACATTAGAAAGTGGATAATTTTTCTCAAAGAAACCGGTTTAAAACCGGTGTAAAAAATTTAGACTTTTAACACCAGTGGCTTTAACTTAGGTTATTTTTACTAATAGACACGGTTTTAAACCGGTGTCGTTGAAGAAAAAGACACGGTTTTAAACCGGTGTCAAAAATGTTAGACTTTTAACACCAGTGGCTTTAACACGGTTATTGTTACTAAAAGACACCGGTTTTAAACCGGTGTCGTTGAAGGAAAAGACACGGTTTTGAACCGGTGTCATAAAGTCTTGAGACTTTTGGTGGCTTTAACACCGGTTGGTTTACTAATAGACACCGGTTTAAAACGGTGTCTATCAGCCTTTTTGTAGTAGTGTCTCTCTATATAAGTGATTTACTTAATCCACGGTCCCCACATGTTAATGAGCGTGATTCTCTCTCTCTCTCTATAACTGATTCCTTAATTAATGGTCCCTAAGTGTTTTTCTTTTGACCATTTTAATATGCAGTAAAATCATGTTAAATATACAGTGAAATAGTGTTAAGTATACAACAAATCACTGATAAATATACAACATACTGCATGGTAGAGCACATGCGGGATTTTCTCTCCCCCAGCGCGATTTTCTCTCTCCCCACGTGATTTTCTCTCTCCTAATAAAAGATTCCATATTTCGATGGTCCCCCACATGTTTGTTTTGACAATTATATCCTTATTTTGCTTTAATTAAATGGTTAATGTATATTAACCTCGATTTATCTTAGTCATTGATATAGATAAAGAAGGATTGAGATGAGTCCACATTGTCTCACTATAATATGTGGTTTCACCATATATATATATGAGGTAAAAAAAATTTTAGGCCCCTAAAATTTTGTTATTTTTCTGGAGCCGAGTCGAAGGACTCACTAGCATTACAAAAGGCACAACCATGATCCCCGGACTAATTCTGGAGACCCCTAATCGTTTGTTCGTCGTACAAATACTCCCCTAATTCATCAATTACTTTCTTATGAAGAGAAGTCGCAAAAATTCATTTATGAATCATTGGAAATCGTTCAAAGTGCAAGCATACAATTAATCTTGACAACACATCAAAATGTATTTCTTATTTGAAAAACGCATATGAAATGATCAAACATCAAACTTAAATAGAGACATCCCAGTTAGCAAGTGAGCATATGCATATATAAGCCACCTAAGCACCCCTCCACCTTCCCACATAGTAAACATCGAAACCTTGGTACCAAAAATCCATGGCTGCACCACAAAAATCCATCACCATCTACGAGCGCTGCCGCATTGCACCACCCACAGACAATGCCGCCACCGGGAAATCTCTTCCTCTCGTGTTCTTCGACATGGTGTGGCTGCACTTCAGTCCAATCCAGCGTCTTCTCTTCTACCAATTCCCATGCTCCCAAAAACATTTCCTCGAAACCATAGTTCCAAATATCAAAAAATCCCTCTCTCTAACTCTCAAACATTTCCTTCCCCTGGCTGGGAACTTAATCTACCCACTCAATAACTCAGCATTAATGCCCGAATTTCGGTATATTCCAGGCGACTCGGTTTCTATCACCATTGCCGAGTCAAATGTAGCTTCTGAATATTTCAATTACCTGACGGGAAATGAACCTCGGGACGCCGATCAGTTTTACGCTTTTGTCCCTGATTTGCCACAACCGAGAACCGAACACGAATCAGGGATTAAGACAATTCCTCTCTTCGCAGTGCAAATAACAATTTTTCCTGATATCGGGATTTGCCTAGGGTTTACAAACCATCACGCCATTGGAGATGCTAGTTCGATTGTGGGATTTGTAAAAGCCTGGAGTTCAATTGCCATGCAAGATGGAAATGTTGAACTTTTAGCACATAATCATTCAGTTCCATTTTACGACAGGTTCGCAATGACGTGCCCCCCATTGTTATTATTTATTTTTCGGTGGTTTTTTTAGTTATTCCCCTCAAATCAAGATGTTTTTTAGCCATATTTTTCAAACAAATATTTTTTAGCTATTTTGGGGTGTGAAAAACCCAATTTGCCTTTGAGTCAATTTAACTGCAGATACACATCTCTGTGACTTGGCATCGAGTTACTGTGACTCGACATCGAGTTACTGTAACTTGACACTATACAGTGACTCGATGTCGAGTTACAGTAACTCGATGTCGAGTCACAGTAACTCGACATTCAGTTCGCTCACTTATTATAACCCAGTTATTTTGTTTTTCCAAAAAACTTTGAATTCACATAACATTTTCGTTTTAATTCGTTTTGCATGTATAATGTATCAAATTAATCATCTTTTCGATATCTATAATTCAACACCCATATTGCATATTTAAAAATGAAAAATACAGATTCGATTTTTTAGAAAAAAACTTGAAAGAAAGAGTAAGAAGATACATAGAGATAAGTGAAAGAGAGAGAAATAATTCAAATATCAAACAAACATGCTAGAAGGTATGAATGTCATTTTATACCCCAAAATGGCTAAAAAAAATGTGTCTACAAAATATGGCTATTTTTAATTTTTACATTTTGGAAATGTCTATTTTGTACCATTTCCACTTTATTTTTAGAATCTATATATTAATTATATTAAAAACAATTGTCTCCATGAATTGTTTTATGTAGTTTATAATTATATTTATTTTGTATACTTTTAGAAAAAGGTTTAATTTGAAATATTGTCATGAGGAGGTGACATATTTAGTCATGTAAGTACTCTGTGTAGCAATATTAGTCTCGTAATTATAATGGGTGACATATTTGGTCTTGTATGTATTTTAATTATATTGCTTTTTGGTCTCGTAAATTTGGATTTTTGCCCAATTTTGGTCCCGAAAAGTGAAATATTGAAGTACCCATTCGGGACTAAAATTACATAAAGTTATAATTTATCGACCGAAATTGCTACATATGATACTTATGTGGCCAAATATGTCTCCTTTTAAGATTTACATTTGGGATCAAGATGGTACTTATTAGAGTAACCAAATATGCTATGCACTTATACTTACATGACCAAACTTGCACTTGAGCCTAAAAAAAATCTGAATCCGTCCCCTGCAGGTCCGTGATTAAAGATCCATTAGGGCTGGCAAACACTTTCTGGAGCCAAATGAATGTTTTCAGGATTGAGCCATTGCCTTTGACTTTCCCCACAAATAAACTCCGAGCAACATACATTTTTACAAAAAACAACATTCAGAAACTCAGGAATTTCGTTCAAACCAAAAAACCAGCTTCGATAACTCACTTATCGTCTTTTACAATCACGACAGCTTACGTTTGGACGTGTTTGGTAAAATCGGCCGTCGACGCCGGGGAGGAGGTTGACGATGAGGAGCCGGAACACTTCGTCTTCGCGGTAGACGCGCGGCGGCGGTTGGATCCGCCGGTGCCTGCGGCTTATTTCGGCAATTGCGTTGCATTTGGGATTACGGAATCTACGCACGGACAGCTGAAAGGAGACGGCGGGTTTTTAATCGCTGTTAGGTTAATCGGAGAGGTGATTAGCAAAAAAGTGAACAATAAGGACGAGATCTTGAGAGATGCCGAGAAATGGATGTCGAAATTCTCATCGTTGAACACGAAACGTGCTTTTGGGGTGGCTGGATCGCCGAAATTCGACCTGTACGGAACGGAATTTGGGTGGGGAAAGCCGAACAAGTTTGAAGTTGTGTCGATTGATGGAACTGGATCCATGTCGCTCTGTAATTCCAGGGAATTTGAGGGTGGTTTAGAGATTGGTTTGTGTTTGCCGAACAAGAAAATGGAAGCTTTTGCAGCTATTTTCTCCACTGGATTACAGAAATGATCGCCAAACGCTGTCTAAGATTATGAATTCGGCTTCTAGCTAGGTTCTGGTACTTTTTAAGTGCTTTATTGTAAGACTTTAATTTGCTGTTTTTAAATAAATGAAAGCGATTTGTGAGTCTAATATAAATTCTGGAAGCAAATGTGGAAGATTGGATTGTAGGCAAAATAAATAAATCTAAACGGCTATCCATAGTCCATACTCCATAATCAAATAGTAGTAGTACTATTACACTCACCTTTGGTAATTATAAATTTGGTTAGTCTCTGTCAGACGGTCTAATGGATATAATCTGTTAGATGGATCCAAATATTCGATCCGTCAGCCCACCAATAGGCCGCACAAGTACCAATATCACATTCGCTGGCCGCTGCTAATATATTTTAGGAGAGTTGCTAATACTTTTTAGGAGAATTACTAATACTTTTCCGAAGGAAAACTAATATTTTATGGGTGCTACTAAATAGTTTTCAGGATGATTACTCATATTTTTTGTGGGAATAACTAATACTTTTATGGGGAACTACTAATACTTTTTATGAGAAAACTATTACTTTCAGGAGAAATACTAAAATACATTTAATCGGGAAAATACAACACTTTTAAATAAGACTACTAATACGTTTTAGTAGGAATACTAATACTCTTGGTGGAAAAATAAATATTTTTTATGAGGATTACTTAAAAAACTGTTCAAGCGGATTACTAATACATTTCAGCGTTACGACTAATACTTTTTAGATAAAAAAACTAATACTTTTAACAGTACTACGTCACTGCATAATATTACAATTATGCCAACAGTCCAATTATATTGTACCACCACCAGAATATTACGAAAATATCACCGCGTTCAAAATTACAAAAATGCCACCACCTATATATTGTTACCAGATCGGGTTGGGGTCCGTTTAACGAATTTGAACCCGTTAGAGGGTCTGATAGAAGTTTTTGTCTTATAAATTTGTGATGCCTCAACTAAACTAAAGTATGGTTTAAAATATATATATACACTAAAGTAAAAACAATATAGATTTTAGTCATTTTTCTACATCCACATAGTAATTTTAAATATTTATTAGTATTATGGTAATTTTACATGCGCACATTGTACTTTGAAGGGATATAAAACTTTTTAATTTTTTTAAGTTTTATGTACTAGCTTCTGAGGGGTACTGTTTTATATTTTTTGCACGTTCGTACGTTATTTTGACCTTTTTTGATGTTTAATGCATTTCCAATTTCACAAGTCATTAAAGGCTTGCTTGTGTTTTACCGCCTCCATTTTCATTTTCTAGGTGAAAGTGATGAAATTCATTTCAAAAGTGAAAGTTGTATGTGTAGAGAAAAATTAATGATTGTATTTATGTGATGTAGAATCTTTTAGATATGATGATTATTTGTGAAATTTTTCTTTGGAAATAATAGTGTAAAGTATAATACAAGAAAATTGAATAAAGATTAAAATATTAAACCAAAAATATGCAATATGGATCTTATTTTATATCTTTTGTTATCAATATTAAGAAAAAATAATAAAATTATTGATAAATTACTGAAATTCTTTATATGAACTAGTAATTCACCCGTGCGATGTACGTGGGTTGTGTCATTGGATATAAATTGCATGTATCTAAGGATTACTAGTATATTGCCCGTGCGATGCACGGAGTGTAATATAATGTAGTGTTGTATAAGTTTGATATTAAGAAATTGATATATTGTAGAAAAGGTAATATGGTGGTGCAGGATACATAGAGTGTAATATAATGAATTATTGTATAGTTTTTTTATAACGAACTATTATATAATTTTGATATTAGAAAATTGATATATTGTAGAAAATAGTAATGGAACAGGCAGAGTGGGTATCTCAAGACCCAAACCCGCCCTATTCTTTGAATGGGAAAATGGGTTACAGATTAACACATCTTGACCCGACCAAAATAATGTAAGATTTACAAAATATTATATTAAATATCCAACAATATATTAAGATTTTAGGAAAATGAGAAAATGAGAATACAAATTAATACACATGTTGATTTAATGAAATCATAGTGTTGTTTGATTTCATAGTAACAAAATTATTCTATTCAAATCATGATTATTTGAGAAACTATCTTATAATATAAAGGAATTGATAATAATTATTCTATTTTTTGAAATACAAATAAATATAGCATAAATAATAGAAAAAATAAAAACATTTCTCTTATGTGATAAGTATTTACTTATTATACATTCAAAACAAATATATGTATAATATTTAGAGTATATATAATTTAAAGAATCTCTTCACAATTTTATATATATATATATATATATATATATATATATAGGGGAGGATACAATGAGACCACATATTATAGTGAGACATGTGGACACATCTTAACCCTCCATTATCTATATCAATGGCTAAGATAAATAGGGGTTAAAATTACATTAAATATTTAATTAAACCAAAATAAGGATATAATTGTCAAATTAACCAAGTGGGGGACCATCTAAATATGGAATCAGTTATTAGGAGAGAGAAAATCGCGAGAAAATTGCGAGAAAATTGCGCTGGAGAGAGAAAATCACGCATGTGCTCTGCCATGCAGTATGTTGTACACTTATCATATATTTGTTGCATACTTAACACTATTTTATTGTATGTTTAACATAATTTTACTGCATATTAAAATGGTCAAACAAAAATATGTGGGGACCGTGAATCAGGAATCAGTTATATATATATATATATATATATATATATATATATATATAGAGAGAGAGAGAGAGAGAGAGAGAGAGAGAGAGTCACGCTCATTAACATGTGAGGACAGTGGATTAAGTAAATCAGTTGTAGATAGAGAGAAAATCACGCTCATTATTGTACTGTATATTTAACATATGTTTAATGTATATTTAACACTATTATGTTGTATATTTAACATATTTGTACTGCATATTACAATTGTTAAACAAAAATATAAGTGTACATCAAAACACATATAAGTATACAACAACATAAATACATACATAAAAAATTAACTACTTATACAGCAAAACATATCTAAGTATACATCGAAAAACATATGAGTGTACATGATTGGCATGTATTTTGCATGTATTTTGGGCTTAATTTTGGCTGGAATGTGTTGCTTGCATGCATTACATGAGTAAATACGACTTTATTCCTGTTTTGTAGGAATTTATTGATAATTACAGCATTTTGGCCACAATTCGGAGCATTGCGATAAAGAACCGCCAATGTTTGAAGCAATATACGAAGTTTGGAGTTGAATCGGGAAGAAGTCAGACGAACCGGGCGAGAAACGACAGAAAACAAGCTGATATCAAGCTTAGCACGTGCGCACGGGTAGGGCGTGCGTCCCTAGCACTAGGGCTGTGCACGGGACTTGGAGATCACTGGAACCGAACCGATATCCGAACCGAAAAATATACGAACCAAAAATATCCGTTGACTTTTTGACTTTTTCCGAACCAAACCGTCCCGAAATAATTTCTGGTACGGTTCTGGAGATTTTTAAAATATCCGTACCGAGAACCGTACCGAACCGTATCGTTCCGTACCAAACCGAAGATCCGATGATAGAACCGATTTTTAAGAATTTTTTAATATATACATATTTATTATTTTTATCTTATTTATATTTTGATATTGTGACACCCCATATTTAATTAACCTAGAAAATTATCTGATATGATTGATTAATTATTAAATTAAGTTTCTAAAAATTTATATCATTTAACTAGCCTTTTGCATATGCAATGCATGGGACATGTTCCATCAAGGTAATGCATGCATATAAGAGCTACACTATTAATGAATATAAAAATGTAAAATACAACTTCTAACAAATCAAGTTAACTACATATATTTCAAAATTATAAATTTTGGAATACTTCTTTATACACAACATTATTCGTCTGTTCGATTTTATTTTGCCATCGTCACAAACTAATATGTTCAAACTCTTACGATACGTGACTCGTGAAACAACACCATATAATTGACCATGACTGAAAATTGAGTTCTTTATAGGAGAATTAATGAAAATAATTAAGGAGATTAATTATTCTCATTATTTGCTATGTTTTAATAAAGCATAACATCAACATGTATATTAAATTTCCTTATTGTCGATACTTATATGTTATACTTGTAAAAGTTTTGTACATCCGAAATACAATAATTACACATCAATGATCCATAGTAAATTAAAAAACCATCAGCTTTAGATTTACAAAATTTTCGACATAAATTATTCAATGGTTAATTTTATTTTGGTATTGGCAGAATTGGATTGCAATCAATCAAATATTTAGAATATAAAATATTAGATCAGAAATCTACCATAATAAAATACTTGTCCAACAACTGCAATTAAAGATTAATATATTAAGAAAATTACTTTGACTAAGAGCCTTTAAGTGTTGGTGTGACTTTATGGTTGTAATTTATTTTGAGATTGTGTTGCCCTTTATGGTTGTAGCATTTATTTTGAGATTGTACTAAAAAAAGGAATGGACTATAATTATTTGGTGATTTTTACATTTATTTTTTATTTTTTTCTTATTTTGTGTGTTTTACTTTTGATTAATCTCCGTTTCCCCGTCCCGAATCATACCGTCCCGTTAGAACCAAATTCCCGTACCGAACCATACCGAAAATTCGGTACGGTTCGGTACGGAGATTTTTTCTCTATGGTTCGCTTCTGGAGATTTATTTTTAAAATCTTCGAACTTCGGGACGGTTCTGGAGATTTATGAATCTCCAAACCGTCCCGGACCGTGCACACCCTACCTAGCACGGCCCGTGCGCCTACTCAAGACTAGTTTTCAAGGTTCGACTACAAGCACGGGCTGGTCGTGCTCTAGAGCACGACCCGTGCACTTTTCAGCTGTTTGACAATTTCTACAGCATGCTCTAGCGCACGGCCCGTGCGCCTGTGCGGGAAAAACAGAGTTTGACCCGTTCAAACTAGGTTTTCAACGTGAACAAAGTACAAATAGAGACGGGGCAGCCACAAACAAGGATACACTGATTTTTGCCCTAGAAAGCAGAGAAAAGAGCAGTATTCCACCGAAGATTTGGAGAGATCGATCAAGACCAGAACCACACCTTAGAGGATTGAAGATAGATCGAGAGATCGTCATCATCCCCGAGTCCACTCATTCCATAGTATCGTTATTTTCAATTAGTTAGACATGAATATTAATAATTTGTCTATGGATTATTTCTTTTCTATGTCTGGCTAAACACTTTGTGATTCCCGGGTTTTGTAAGTCCAAGCGGCTACGATAATCTAGAGGGGGGGTGAATAGATTATCTCCATCTTTTTAATTTCGCCCTTTTTTTTAAAACCGAATGCTCAAATACAATAATAAAGGTGCGGAATATAAACAATACACGTCGATTTAAAGAGGTTCAACCCACCTAGGGCCTAATCCTCTACCACCCCAGTATATCCGGGATGGATTTCGAAAAGAAAAAGAATTTTATTAATTACCAAAATTAATACAAATTCAACTTACAACACCCTGAAGAGCACCACACTCTTCTTCAACACCACCTTTGGAGATTACCACAATCTCCTTTGAAGATTACCACAATCTTCCTTCAACGGCACCTTGTGAAGATTACCACAATCTTCAACCTTGAAGAATACCAAATTCTTCAACACCTCAATAAGAAGATTACCACAATCTTCTTCACCTATCACCTAGATCATCCAAGTGTGTTCTTACCACAAGAACACTCACAAGGATATCTTGTGTTTGAATGATAACCAAAAATCAAGATTACAACTCAATAATGAATAATACAATTTGAGTGCGAAGTGTAATCAAGAAAAGCCTAGACCTCAAAGATGTGAAAGTGATAAGCTAGGCAATTTTACAACAAGAATAATAACAATGAAAGACCAAGTGTTTGCTTGAAGTGTATCTTGTTGTGTTGTATCTCAATTGTTGTATTGGTTGCTCCAAAACTTCCTCTATTTATAGGAGATGATTGATCAAGCATAGGCTCCTCTTGGGGATTGAAAATCTACAGAAGAATACAATTAAGATCAAGAATATAGCTGTTAGAAATCAATCCCACAATTTAAGGAAAAGTGTTTGCTGTCAAACGGTCAGAAATTTGCTATCAAAAGATAGGGCGACCGGTCGCACAGAAATAGACGTTGGAAGAATACACAGCAAAATAACATGGGCGATCGGCCGACGCGTCTACCTCGACCGTTTCGACCATCACCCCAACCGGTCCCCTCATGGATTTTGCAAAGATCAAGTGTTCATTTGAAACACACTTGCGAGCACCGGTCGCACTGGGCGACAGTCGGCCGACAGATCGGCCGACGAGCGGCACGGGCCGACCGCTTGTTTTTCCTTCCGTCTCATTTTCTGTTTCTAAAAACATCTTCAGTATCGGGTTGCCTATAACCGGTCGACCACGAGACATAAATGTTGTCCAATTTTTGTCGAAAATAAAACCCAAAAAAATACTCCAAAATTTAGTAAAAACATTTTAAACCAATCGAGAGTATTTAGACAACATTTAGGAACCTTGTTTAGGAGTGAAAAATTCATTGATATAAAATCATTAAAAGTGTTGTCCATTATTATCAAAAAATAAACTAGGGGAAATACTCCGGAAAATATAAAAACCATTTTAAATCATTTAGGAGTATTTGGACAACCTTTAAAAAAACATTGTTTTGGTGATAAAATAAAATCATCAAAATTAAGAAAAAAACATGAATCAAAACATATAAGTATACAACAACATAAATACATACAACAATAGTTCATCAAGTAAGGAGCTCAAAGTAGATTCTCAAGGGTTCAACCCAATTGAGATAAGCTAAGAATGATCAAGGCATTACAAATGCCAAAAATTAGAACATCTACCAAGTAATAAGTCATGCCTTAAACAATACATGTATGATATATCAAATGTCCCAATGCATATGCAACTAAGCATAATGATCAAAGCATTTAAAAGAAGCACTTTTACCATCAAGTACTTCATACCAATTATCAAACAATGCTTAAATTAGAGTATTTTTACCATCAAATACTCTATCAATATCATGAACACCCACAAGTCATTATCAACTTGCAATATTAACCCTTTTAAGAAAAACAAGCAAATATCATTAGTACAAATGAGTTTTACAAAAGTTCATAAAAGTACAAAGCAATTTAAATGAAAATGCTAGAAAGTAAAGGGGTGGGGTAACATCATTCCTCATCCGAGGAAAAGCAAGATCCGGGAATTAAGTCCTTGATGAATTTCTTTAACTTGCCGATAGTCTTTTGCATTTTGGAGGTCTTTTGCTCCAAAGCCTCGTACCTCGTCTCATGAAAAGCCCTCATCTCATCAAATTCGGCTTGAGTATACCTCCTAGGCGGTTGAGCACCGGTATTACCCTCCGGATTGCTCGGTTCGCCCTCTTCCGCCAATCTTGCGGCCTCGATGTCATCAAAGAAGTCATTAGGATCAGGAGACTCTTGACCTCTTCCTCTCGCCATTTTGGTTGGTCGGATTTCCATGTTCTTGCGCATAGTGACCATTTGGGCGATGTTATCAATGTCAAAGTCGTTTTGAAATACCTCCGAGTTACACTCCGACGAAGGTAGTCCCGATTGAATAAGAAGTTTACAAATCCAATTTCCCATAACTAACTTCTTATTTCCTGAGTAATGGACTGATTAGACATTGAATAAGTATGGCACCAAAGTTAAGTGGTTCCTCCTAGCAATCTTATAAGTCAAAAATAATCAATATTGCTAGGCATCTTTCCCGACTTACCACAAATGCAATATGCGACAATGACCGATAAAATACGATGCTCAAGTGTCATTGCCAACAAAGAATACTTTGGCCATACTCCCAAATACGTCTTAACTTCTTTCATCGACACCCCCAACATTTCATCATTCCAAGTCCCACAAGAGAAATAATCCCAACCACCTTCTCTAACATGTAAAAAAGCAAATATCATTGGGAGTCCATCTAAAATGACGACCTTTTATGAATTAACGGCAATCGGCTTTCTTTCATTATCATATTGCACCCACATATTAGCATAAAAATGTTGGATAATATCACCATCATACAAAACATAAGCATGCTCCCATAGATACATCCAACCTTGTTCCTCAAAAAATCCCCTAATGGTGGGATACTCATTTGTAAATGAGCTAAAACGACACATTTTAGTCCGAGCAATAGATTTACCTCCCATCCCCGAATCCTCATAGTACCATTCCGCATACTTATTGATGAAATTAAGAGCATTGCGAGAATTTGGAGCTTGAGTAACAAAAGATTTTTTCCCTTTCGCCCAACGGCAATTTTCGAGCGAAATTGTTTTTTCGGTAATTTGGGCCCCGAGAGAGAATGGGATTTTGAACATCATCACCTTCTTGGGCCACGTTTCTTTGAGTGGCTCGAATATTCCTTTGTTAAACCCCGTCTCGCCGATTTCTCGACAAGTACCCTATCCACCCTTTCTTCTCTTAGAAGTGGGATTTTGATCGGTGGAATTTCTAGGAGGAGCCATATATGTAAGATTCTTGTGAAAATAAGAAGATTAGCAACAAGAATCGTGAAAAATGATGAAGAATTGAAGATTCTAGAGAAAAGGGGATGATTTCTTGCAGCAAGGGTTTGGGGGATTTTCTTCGCCTGCATTTGAAATGAAGACAGAAAGTTTTTAACTAGCAAAAATGGCACAGGCGACCGGTCGAGGTATGGGGCGACCGGTCGATGTGCGATGCGGCCGCCCTACTTTGACCGTCCCAGGTGATTTTTCTTTCTCCCAGAGTTTTCCAAAATTCGATTTTTCACCCCAAAAGTTTTAAAACTTTGCAAAAATATAAGTTTGGACTATATCCAACAAATATGGGTTTTGGGAAAATATATAAACGATAAAATCGAGACTAAACACGTAGTGCCTTTTAAAAGAAAATATTTGCAAGATCAATTAGGGGCACTTAGGGATCAAAATGAAATATCTTGAAAGATATGTGCATAAGCATAAAATCGAGTTTAAAGAAAAATACGAGTAGACATACCTCGATGGTTTAAGAAACTTGATGACGTAATAGCCAATGAGTATGAAATATGTATCCTACACAATTCTTAGACAACATTTTCATAGAAAATTCAAGTGTAGGCAAGTAATATGAGATATCAAAAAGAGCTTATGCTATAAGATTTCATAAGAGATAATAAGCCACATAAGTCTAATAAAATGCTCAAGAGTTTTAGAAAATCATGCAAGGTCTCTTTTAAAAATTTTGAAACTCATAAATATATAAGAGACCTATATTAAAAATAAATACTTGAAGATTCATTTTGCAATTAAGACACAATTAAAAGTATGCATAGATTTAAAAATAAAATGCATATGCAAATGGGGAGATACGGTTTACCAATTACGCCGTTTCCATGGGTTGTGTCTTTCCCATTGTTGATGATATCTTCCCATTGAGAAGTCACTTTGTTGATGATGACTTCTCCATTTCCAAGTTTGGTTACCTTTCCATGGTTGATGGTTTCTTCTTCTTTGAAAATCATCTTGTTGATGATGTCTTTGCCATTTTCAAGGATTGTGTTCTTCCCATTTTTGATTATACGCTCTTCTTGGAAATTGGCTTTGTTGAGAGTAGTTTCTCCTTCTTTGATCAAATGAAACGTTCATTTGATGTTTTCTTGGTGGCATGAATTTTCTCCGATTTTTGCTTTGTCGGGTACCTAATAGCACATTGTTTTGTGGTACCCTCATGTGTTTGGGTCCTTTAAGATTAGCTTTGAGACTTTTAGGTCTCCAACAATATTTAGAGCTATTTCTAGCTCGACAAGAATTAGCCGTATGACCCTTTTTGCCACAATAAAAACAAGTAATAATTCTAGGAGCATAGTGACCAATATGCATAGTGACTTGATCCTTTTTCATATGATTAACAACATTAGGCTTATGATCAAGTCCTTTATCACAATTATGAATATCAACAATATTGGACATTTTATTGGTACTCAAGTTGGATTTTAATAAATCCTTTTTCATGCAATCAATATTCTCAACAAGAGTACTATTTTCTTTTTCAAGGTTTCTAACCTTGTCAAGTGTGGTGGTGTGAGCACATGATAGTGATTCATAAGAAGTAAATAAACTATCCTTATCATTTTTCAAAATATTGAATTCCTTTTTCAAATTTTTGTATCTAACAAGTAAGCTTTGGAATTCATTTTGAAGTTCATCATAATCATTTTGTAAATCACTATAATCATTTTGAATGACAATATCATAGGAAGTAGAGGGTTTAAGACATACCTCATTTTCTTCATTGATGCCCATAAAACAATATTCAACTTCTTCATAATTGGAAGTTGTAGGAGGCTTATTCCTTAGATTTGAGCTTGTATGATCTTGAGAAGTAGATGCTTTTGTTTGACTCCTTTCATTTGCAAATACTCCATAGATGGCTTCTAATTTTTCCATACTTCATGTGCCGACTTTATTCCTACAATATGTTCATATTCTAAATTAGTAAATGAACAATACAAAATATTTAAAGCCTTACCGTTTAAGGAGATGATTTTCTTTTCTTCATCATTGAGCTTTTTGAAGCCTTTTGAGGTGTATGGTGTATCTTTCGTCGGAATGGATTCTCCATTAATGACGGTGTTCCAAATGTCGAACCCCAACCTTGTAGATAGCATTCCATTCTTTCTTTCCAAAAATTAAAATTCTTGGAATCAAATAGTGGTGGCTTGGTGGTGGAGGTGCGGATAGATGAGCTTCGTCAGTAGTCGTCGATCGTTTCTCTTCACTCGCGATGTGAAACGAGCTTGCCAAAGAGTTTGGCTCGATACCACTTGTAAGTCAAGCGGCTACGATAATCTAGAGGGCGGGTGAATAGATTATCTCCATCTTTTAATTTCGCCCTCTTTTTTAAAACCGAATGCTCAAATACAATAATAAAGGTGCGGAATATAAACAACACACGTCGATTTAAAGAGGTTCAACCCACCTAGGGCCTAATCCTCTACCACCCAAAGATATCAGGGATGGATTTCGTAAAGAAAAAGAATTTTATTAATTACCAAAATTAATACAAATTCAACTTACAAACCACCAAGAGCACCACACTCTTCTTCAACACCACCTTTGGAGATTACCACAATCTCCTTTGAAGATTACCACAATCTTCCTTGATTACCACAATCTTCAACCTTGAAGAATACCAAATTCTTCAACACCTCAATAAGAAGATTACCACAATATTCTTCACCTATCACCTAGATCATCCAAGTGTGTTCTTACCACAAGAACACTCACAAGGATATCTTGTGTTTGAATGATAACCAAAAATCAAGATTACAACTCAATAATGAATAATACAATTTGAGTGCGAAGTGTAATCAAGAAAAGCCTAGACCTCAAAGATGTGAAAGTGATAAGCTAGGCAATTTTACAACAAGAATAATAACAATGAAAGACCAAGTGTTTGCTTGAAGTGTATCTTGTTGTGTTGTATCTCAATTGTTGTATTCGTTGCTCCAAAACTTCCTCTATTTATAGGAGATGATTGATCAAGCATAGGCTCCTCTTGGGGATTGAAAATCTCGAAGAATACAATTAAGATCAAGAATATAGCTGTTAGAAATCAATCCCACAATTTAAGGAAAAGTGTCTGTGTCAAACGGTCGAAATTTTCTTTGTCAAAAGGTAGGAGGCGACCGTCGCGACGAAATAGACGTTCGAAGAATACAGCAAAATAACAGGCGACCGGTCGACGCGTCTACCTCGACCGGTCGACCATCACCCCAACCGGTCCGCCTCATGGATTTTGCAAAGATCAAGTGTTCATTTGAGAAACACACTTGAGCACCGTCCGCACCTGGCGGCCGGTCGGCCGACCGGATCGACGCCCGAAGCGACCGGTCGACTGCTTGTTTTTCCTTCCGTCTCATTTTGTGTTTCTAAAAACATCTTGGTCACGGGTTGCCCTATAGGGCTGACCGGTCGACCACGAGAGAGAAATGTTGTCCAATTTTTGTCGAAAATAAAACCCAAAAAATACTCGAAAATTTAGTAAAAACATTTTAAACCAATCGAGAGTATTTAGACAACATTTAGGAACCTTGTTTAGGAGTGAAAAATTCATTGATATAAAATCATTAAAAGTGTTGTCCATTATTATCAAAAAATAAACTAGGGGAAATACTCCGGAAAATATAAAAACCATTTTAAATCATTTAGGAGTATTTGGGCAACCTTTAAAAAAACATTGTTTTGGTGATAAAATAAAATCATCAAAATTAAGAAAAAAACATGAATCAAACAGGTTTGGGAGTAGGTTAATGGATACTTTTATCTGATGATTAATTACAATTGAAGTTAATGTTTTCCAACCCTATTCAAGTGCTTTGCTTTAATTCTTATTTTATCAAAAGGCTTTTGGTTTAAACTTGTTTGATGTATTGATTCATAATTCTAACCTATGAGTTTCAATACTATATCTATGAGTACTTGACATGAATATCTTGCATGATTGAGAAGTCTGTAAATATTCGTGAGGCTTTATAATCTTTTGAACTTTTGGGAGTTAGATATCTCATGTTGAGTAGAGATGCTAGCATAGATATTTCAATCAACACTTTTACACGCATCTCGAGAGAGAGGGTAAATTACTTTTGTGATCGGTCTATAGGGAAGAATACGTTTAACTTTGGTTTGATTATTCTGATAATAAAAAGGGGATATTAACTGAAACCATAACCCAGGAATCCATTCGTTATCTTGATCTTTCAATCATTCTTTACTTTGTTATTTTAGGATAAATTTCCGGTTTAGTGTTTATAAAACTAATCCTTCAACTTTCGATAGTCTAGATAAAAATAAAGCTATTAGAATCCAGTACTTAGTACATTAATTTATTAGTCCCTGAGGATTCGACCTTGCTAACCCTATTCTATAAACTGCACCGTACACTTATCGTGAAGCTAAAAAAATAAGACGAACAAGTTTTTGGTACCGTTGCTGGGTACTAATTAAATGTTTAGTACTAATATTGCAATAAATATAATATTTTTAATTTAGACATTTTTTTCTTTCTTTTTATTTTGTTGTTTAATTTTACTTCTATTGTGTTTGACTTGTTTTATTTAGTTGGTTCAGGTAGTGCATGAACACTCGCTCGAAGCAAGGAGAATTAGCACCGTTCATACCTGAGGTTGAGGCTTTTGCTAGGCGAATTAGTGCGGCTACTAAACGGGCATAAACATAGCAAGAACAAGCTACGGCTGACGTAGAATATAACAACAAAGGCAATAACAGGGTCGATAACGGAGGTAACAACCGGGCCAACATGGTTAATGTCGAGTTACCAATACCAGAGGTTCCGGTAGTTTCGGCAGTCCAGCAACAAGCGATTCGCGATTACTTTCGCCCACAGACCAATCGCAACTATGGTGGAATTGCCAATGTCCCAATCAATGCGAATAACTTTGAGCTGAAGCCAACACTGAACTCGATGGTGCAGCAGAATCAGTTTGGGATTTCGCGTCTGAGGATCCCAACTCTCATCTTGCGAACTTCATACAGATTTGCAATACCATCAAGATGAACGGGGTGACTGATGATGCTATACGTCTTCGCCTGTTCCCTTTTTCTTTAAGGGATAAAGCTAGGAACTGGCTAGGCACCCTAACTCAGGGGAGTGTGAACAACTGGGATGAGCTGAGTCAGAGATTTTTGTTTAAATACTTCCCACCAAGTAAGACACTACAACTCAAAAGCGAGATCACTCAGTTCAGCCAGTTTGACTCTGAGCCATTGTATGAGGCCTACGAGAGATTCCGGGATTTATTGAGGAGGTTCCCGCAACACGGATTTCCTGAGGATCAGCAACTCTGCATTTTTTACAATGGGTTGATGAGACAGACTAGATCGTTTGTGGATGTTGCAGCAGTAGGCACTCTACATGCACGATTTTCGGAAGATGCATTCAACTTGTTGGAAGAGATGGCCATGAATAGCTATCAGTGGCCCTCCGAGAGGACTAATGTTAAAAGGGTGGCCAAAGTTACTGATTCGGACCCAATTAAGGAGTTGACGGCTCAGATGACTGTGTTGACAAGCCAATTGAGTGCATTGATGAAGGCAAATGAGGGAAACGCGTGTGCAAGTAATGGGGGAGTTCCTCTAGATCTGATAGAGGAAGCAAATTATGTTAATAACCGAAATTTCAACAATTTCTAGAACAATCAAACTCCCACTCATTACCATCCGGGTTTGAGGAATCACGAGAACTTCTCCTACGCGAACACGAAGAATGTGTTGCAACCACCACAGGGGTTTAATGTGACAAAAAGTGTCATTACTGCGGAGCCTAAGCCAACTATGGAGGATATTTTCACCTCGTTTATGAGTGAGACGAGGAACAGATCCAATAAGGATGAGGCAAAGCTAGATAAAATCAAAAACCATGTCACATAATTGGGGTCCCAAATTAATCTTGAAACCCAAATTGGTCAAATAGCTACGATTATTGGTGGGCAACATCAGAAAGGCCAATTTCCGAGCAACATTGAGGTTAATCCAATGGAGCAGTGTAAAACCATTCATTTAAGGAGTGGAACAGAATACGAGGAGCCAAAAATACCAGAAATTACTGAACAGGCGCAGGGGAGCATAACCCATGCGCCGTTGTATGGGCAACCCGTGCACCTCTCAGGGGCAGCGATCATTACGCCGGGAGACGCGGAAACTGAAGCAAATGGCGATGTTGAGGACGAGGAAGGAGTTGAGGATCATCTTGCTGAAAAAAAAGGGGCTGAGAAGCTTAAATCTTCCTCTAACCCAGATATTTCTAAACTTAATGTTCCCCTTCCTTTTCCCCAATGTTTTCAAAAGAAAAAGTTAGATGCGCAATTTGCTAAGTTTTTGAATATTTTTAAGAAAAAGCATATTAACATTCTTTTTGCAGACGCATTGGAGCAAATGCCCAATTATGCTAAATTTTTGAAGGATGTTATGTCAAAGAAGGGAAATATGACTGGTTTCAAGACAGTTAATCTGACAGAAGAATGCAGTGCGATAATCCAGAGGAAACTACCACAGAAACTAAAAGATCTGGGGAGTTTCACTATCCCTTGTGCTATTGTTGTTGTTTTCTTTAAGAAAGCACTTTGTAATTTAGGAGCGAGTATTAACTTGATGCCTTTGTCCATTTTCAGGCAACTTGGATTGGGAGAGGTGAAGCCATCTATGGTCACCTTACAACTCGTGGACCGATCACTCACGTATCGGAAGGGAATCATCGAGAATATGCTCGTCAAAGTAGATAAATTCATATTCCCTATGGATTTTTTGGTGCTAGATATGGAGGAGGACAAGGACGTCCCTGTTGATACTTGGGCGTCCATTTCTAGCTACCGGGAAGGCCTTAATAGATGTACAAAAGGGAGAGCTCACGTTACGGGTTAACCATGAGCATGTTTTATTTACTATCTATAAGGCACTTCAATTTCATTATGGTGTTGAAAATTATAATTTCATAGACGTAGTTGAATCTTGCATTGATGAGTATGCGGATCATACATTGTTTAGGGATGATTTAGAGTTTGGTTTAACACATTCGTGTTCAACATCAAACATGATGATTGATTATGATAACCAAGACTTGTATGACTGCGTTTGTGCTTTAGATAACATGCAGGAACTACCGAGAAGCGCAAGAGGCGCACACACGCAGAAAAACATGCAGGAGTCCGTTCTACAGGGGTGCACGACTCGTGTACAGAGCACGCCCAAGTTGTGCTCATGGCCGCAGCAGAAGATGGAAAACATGAAGAGAGCACGGCCCGTGCGTCTGAGCACAGGCAACCCGTGCGTCTGAGCACGGGCAGCCCGTGCCTAAGGTCGAAAGAAAAGATGAGATATAAAAAGAGAGCACGACCCGTGCCCCTGAGCACGGGTAGCCCGTGCGTCCATCCGAGGAGGCCACTTCGAACCCAGAACTCAAACCCTTGCCCGAGCATCTCAAATATGCATTCCTTGGGGCGAATAACACGAGTCCGGTAATCGTATCATCTCTTTTAACTTCAGTTCAACTCGATAAATTGCTTAGGGTGTTAAGAAAACATAAGTCGGCGATAGGGAGGTTTTAAAATGGTTAGATGCTGGAATTATATATGCTATTTCTGATAGTTCTTGGGTAAGTCCGGTGTGAGTGGTACCGAAGAAAGGGGGGATGACTGTAGTTAGAAACGAAAGTGATGAGCTTATTGCAACTAGAGTAGTTACTGGTTGGCGTATTTGCATTGATTATAGGAAGTTAAATGATGCTACTTGCAAAGATCACTTTCCCCTTCCCTTTATTGATATGATGCTAGATCGCTTGGCGGGATACGATTACTATTGTTTTCTCGATGGTTATTCCGGGTATAACCAGATCATGATTGCCCCGGAGACCAAGATAAGACGACATTTACATGCCCCTATGGTACATTTGCATTTCGCAGAATGCCATTCGGCCTATGTAATGCGCCCGCAACTTTTCAGCGATGCATGATGGCTATCTTTCATGACTTTATTGAGAAAATAATTGAGGTTTTTATGGATGATTTTTCTGTGTTTGGAGACTCATTTGATCATTGCTTGGATAATCTTGCTCTAGTTTTGCAGAGATGCGAGGAGACTAACCTTGTTTTAAATTGGAAAAAGTGACATTTCATGGTACGTGATGGTATTGTATTAGGCCACCGAGTCTCTTCTGCAGGTTTAGAAGTTGATAGAGCGAAGATCGTCGCAATTGAGAAACTCCCACCTCCAACGAACGAGAAGGCCATTCGAAGCTTTTTGGGGCACGCCGAATTCTACAGAAGGTTTATTCGTGACTTTTCTAAAATCACTAAACCTTTGAGTCATTTACTAGAAAAAGATACTGTTTTCAATTTTCCGATGATTGTTTGCAGGCTTTTGAGATTCTGAAGAAGGCTTTGGTGACATCACCAATTCTTGTAGTTCCGGATTGGAGTCAGCCCTTCGAGCTGATGTGCGATGCCAGTGACTTTGCAGTTGGGGCTGTTTTGGGCCAGAAAAGAGACAAGTTGTTCAGAGCAATCTACTATGCGAGCAGAACTTTAGACAACTCCCAACAAAATTACACCACCACAGAGAGGGAAATGCTGGCAATTGTTTTGCATTTGATAAGTTCCGATCTTATTTGATTGGAACTAAGACGATAGTCCACACCGACCACGCGGCAATCAAATATTTATTCGACAAGAAGGACTCCAAACTGAGACTGATTCGGTGGATCCTTTTGTTGCAGGAGTTTAATGTGGAAATTCGGGATAGAAAGGGTTGCGAGAATGTGGTAGCCGATCACTTGTCCAGGATGGAATATAAGAAAGAGGAGAAAGAAGGCACGGAGGCAATTAAGGAGGAGTTCCCCGATGAGCAACTTCTAATGTTACAGGCTAAATTCACATGGTATGCGAATTTTGTTAATTATTTGGTTGTAGGGGTCATGCCTCCAGATTTATCGTCCTATCAAAAGAAGAAATTCCTCCGTGATGTCAAGTTCTACATGTGGGATGACCCGTTGCTCTTTAAGAGGTGTGCAGACACTATCATACGACGATGTGTGCCTCAAGAAGAGTGGGAGAGAGTTCTACAATAGTGCCATTCTTCACCTTCCGGTGGACACTTCGGTCCAACACGTACGGCGGCAAAGGTATTGCAAAGTAGTTTATACTGGCCTATGTTATCTAATGATTGCTATCTATATGTAAACAGTGTGATAGGTGCCAGTGGATGGGGAACATCTCGAGATGACATGAGATGCCCATGACCAATGTGATAGAAGTCGAGCTCTTTGACGTATCGGGGATCGACTTTATGGGCCCCTTTCCATCTTCATCGGGTTATCAGTACATTCTACTTGCAATGGAGTATGTATCTCGATGGGTTGAGGCGATTCCGGCACAAACCAATGATGCGCGAGTAGTGCTCAAATTCCTAAAGAAAAATATATTCACTCGGTTTGGAACCCCGAGAGCTTTGATTAGCGACGGGGCGTCACACTTTGTGAATAAATTGATGAGCACTTTACTTGCGAAATATGGGGTCAAGCATAAGGTGGCATTAGCATACCATCCACAAGCAAACGGGCAAACAGAGGTATCCAATCGCGAGATTAAGCAAATCTTGGAGAAAACACTGAATATAAATCGCAAGGATTTGGGCGATGAAGTTAGATGATACATTGTGGGCATATCGGACTGCGTACAAGACACCATGGGCACATCACCGTATCAGTTAGTATTCGGGAAATCATGTCACTTGCCCGTAGAATTGGAGCATAAGGCGTTTTGGGCTGTGAAGAAGTTAAATTTTGACTTCCAAGCAGCGGGTGAGAAGAGTCTCTTGCACTTGAATGAGATGGAGGAGTTCCGGGATGAAGCTTATGAAAATTCCAAGATCTACAAGGAGCGAACCAAAAGATAGCACGATCGAATGATAAAAAGAGAGAGTTTTTACCGGGTGAACAAGTCCTTTTGTTTAACACGCGTCTTAAACTCTTTCCCAGAAAACTTAAGTCTAGATGGTCGGGACCCTTTGTGATAAAGAAGGTGTTAAATCCTCCGGGAATAGTGGAATTGTTGAGCCGAGATGGGGAGACGTTCATGGTAAATGGCCAGAGGATCAAGCATTACCTTAATCGAGATCAAAAGGAAGAGGTGACACGCCTCACTTTGCTAGAGCCATGATTGAGTAAACAGGCGTCAAACTATAGACGTTAAATTTAGCGCTTGTTGGGAGGCAGCCCAACGGTTTGCTGCTTTATTTCTTCCTATGTTTTCTTGGTTTGTTTTTCTTTTTCTAAGTTAGGATTTTTATGCTTTCATAGGTTAGAATTTTCTTGCTTTCCCTACTAAAACAAAAATTAAAAATACGAGTTGAAGTGCGGTACCCAGCACAGGCAGCCCGTGCGCTTGGCGCACGGTCCGTGCGGGAACCAAGACCTGGGAGTAAAATTTCAGCACCCCGCACGGGTAGCCCGTGCGCCATGCGCACGGCCCGTGCGGTCCCCAGATCTATGCTTCAAAAGTTCGGCAACCAGCACGGGCGGCCCGTGCGTGGGTGCCCTGAACAGATATTAAGTCGGGCAGAGGTCACATTTTCTTCACAAAACCTCTACCTCTCTCGTGCTGATATACCAAAATCGAAGCCCTCTCAATTGTTTTCGCAAATTTCACCAAGATTATCACCACAAATCACTTCCCACACTACTCCCACAAGATTTACACTTTTAAAATTGCTTGGAAGTGAAGATTTGAGTATAAGAGCACCTAGGGTTTTCAACTTTCAACTCATTCCGAATTTTCGAGATTTGAGGTATGAATTGCATTTTTTGTTTCGAATTTCTTGAGGATTATGGATTAGAGTTATTATATGGTGCATGTATGATTTTGCCATGATTTTGATTGAATTTTTCTATTGGGCAATTTATCGAACAACTTGTGGGTTGTTGAATTAGGATGTTTGTGGTTGATTATTTGATAAATTGTACACGAGATCGATTATTTAGGGTATTGGTGATTAGGATTCTCTGCAATTACTATGTCGTATTTGGATTGTTGTATGTAATTCATCGCTTTCTTGTTATACTTGGCATGTACGTATTCTCACAATTATTTTGCTAGGTACTCATTCGAACATATGGCTGAACCAAGGAACCGACAAAATCGAGGTAGACGAGGATGGGGGGCCACCGCCGCTCGCCAACCACCACACTCCGACAACCCCGAGGCTTATAGGCCCACTCTGACAGAGAATGATGAACTGGATAGGTGGAACCGGTTGATCACTTGTGCTTTCACGCCAACACGATATGCCGACAATGATTGTACTCGAGCCCTTGGGATACATGAGGAGGTTTGAGAGATGTTTGAACGGGTGGGGTGGACCGCCTTCATGCAAGGGCGGTGGCCAACATATAAGACTTTAGTACTCGAGTTCCTGAGCACCGTGGAGGTTACGGAGACGCGAGTACACAGTGAGCCTTAGAAAATCCATTTTAGATTGGGCAACGTGTGGAGGCACGCCACTATCACCCAACTTAACGAGATTTTTGGGGTACCGTCTAATGCCCCTTACTGGACCACAGCGAATTATAGCCAGAATGATTTCTGGCGATTGTTGGTTGAGACACCAGAGACTGGCCCGATGCTATATGCGGCACGCACGTCAAAGGCATCATCAATCTGAAACCCTGTCTTCCGCTATATCCAAAAAATAATGGCTCACTCAGTGTACGCTCGACACAACAACGGGGGTGTGCAAGCTCGGGAGCTATACCTACTTTGGTGTATGCTCACCCGCACCCCTTACAACATGGCGGCTCACTTTGTGGAACACGCCGTCTATATTTCTAAGCAGGACGCGGGGACAATACTAATTGGGGGAATGATAACCCCCATTGCTCAACATTTTGGGCTTGATATGCGCTGAATGGAACTGATAGCGGGCCGTCGGAGCATCAACATGAACGCCCTCCACACCATGAAGATCATAAGAGACGAGGAGAACATTTACTCTTTTCAACAAAAAGTCAGGCCTGCCTTCCCCCTCCCTAACCCACATCTCACAGCTGTGGTGGACAACCAAAGTAACTGGCTCATGAACTCTGAGGCACATATCAGAGTCATGGACGGTCTAACTGCAAGAAAAAGGAGGAGGGTAGCAGGGTTACCCGATGAAGAGGATTTGGTGATGGAGGCAAATGAATATGATCGGCAAGAGAGGGGCTTTGAGCAGGGCTTCCAGCAGGGAGGATTCGAGCACGGCTTCCCACAGGGGAGGCCAGACATTCCAGAGAGCTCCCACCAAGGTGAGGAGCTTGGGGGACATGATTATCGTGATAGGCTCTATGCTCTTGAGGAGAGCGTGAGACAGCATAGGGATGATTTCCGGCATCACCAGGATGATTTCCGGTAGCACTGGGATGATTTCCTGCATCACCAGGGGGAGTTCCGTTCTTTCCGAATAGAGTAGGAGCAGCGGTACCAAGCCCAGGAGCTAAGGTACCAGGCCCAGGAGCAGCGGGAGTTGGAGATATTGCAGACGATGCATCAGATACAAATGTGGCATATCTCCTAGGAGCCACTTTCCACCGCCACCCCCACAGTGATCCAGGTCCTTTCGACACTTTTCTTTGAAATTCTCTCTTCTCTTCTATGCACTATAATTTCATTCAAGTTTGGGGGGAGAGGTAGTAATTTTGTTGAAGGGTGTGGCATTTTTTGCATTCATGTAGTTGCATTTAGAGCATGTAGGATGCATTGCATTAGATGTTTATTTTTGATTTTTAACACGTTTATTGCTTTAGCACGTTTAATGCTTTCTTAGTTGTTTAGGGAGTGAGTTGACCGCTTTTGTGTGCTTGTTGATCTTGGGAGCATCTAATTGAACAGTTTATGTTGTTTTGAATTGGGTGTTGAGCGTGAGTTGACCGGGTTGAGAATAATTAATATGGAACATGTGAATATTGGAATCATGGTTGATATGCTTTGAATTATGCACTTACAAGTCTGTAAGCTTTTTGAGCCTTTACTGCTTTCATATCATGCAATCTTGTTTGTTGATTGAGTGTGTCATTCATGTTAGTTTGAATTCTAGAACTTGCTTTGGTATCTCCGTCAAAGTCACATGTTGTATGCAGTTTATGAAAATGATTTTAGGCCGTTTTTGTTAAGCCTTTCAAGCATTTTTACCTACTTTATGATATTTGATTTTCCTAGTTAGCCAATTTGAGCCTATTGTCTGATTTTTGATAGCCATATTTCAAGATTTAAGCCTTAACTTGATATATCTGTTACCCTAAGCCTGAGCGTATAACATTGAGTAGAGGGATTGAATAAAGGGCTGAATGAAAGGGTATCGAGAAGTTAGAAAAGGGTGTATATGTTGGGTGATTGGGAAGAAAGGAAAAAAGGAGGAGATTGAAGAATACTCACAAAGAGTCGAAAAAAAAAATAAGACTGCAAAAGTGAGTCGGCCGTAATTAACATATAGGCTGGAAATTGTGATGTAAGGCAAAAGAGAATGAATTGTATGAAAAAGAAGGGAGAAATAGATATGTGATAGAATAAAAGGTGATTGGGGGTGCATAATCGATTTAAATAAGAATAAGTGTTTGAGAAAAACAATGCGCTTACCGATCTATACGCTTGAGTTTGAGTCACTTTATCCATATTTCCCTACCTTAACCAAAGAGCCTTCATTACAACCATAAGCAAAGTCTTTTCTAATTTGTGAATTGCATACAATCGAGTGGCGGAGATGTGAGACGATTTGCAAGCATATGGTAATTCTTCAACATTGATATGACTTGAGAGAATATACGTCCCTTATTATCCTAGAGAGGAGAGTTGACACTTGATCCATGAGAGCCGTGATTTGAAGTATTTGACATGGTTTTAATTGACTTGTGCTCTGTGTTAGATATTTGAAGCTTGGTTGATTTGTGCTTGATGCGGTGTTCTTGAGTTGCTCTACTTTACCCCATTTTGTGTTATCTTATTTGTAAAGTGTTGACCGGGACTGTCAACAGTTTAAGTTTGGGGGTTTGATTGGCATGTATTTTGCATGTATTTTGGGCTTAATTTTGGCTGGAATGTGTTGCTATGCATGCATTACATGAGTAAATAGGGCTTTATTCCTGTTTTGTGGAAAAGGTATTACGCTTTGCTCGTTTTGTAGGAATTTATTGATAATTGCAGAATTTTGGCAACAATTCGGAGCATTGCGATAAAGAACCGCCAATGTTTGAAGCAATATACGAAGTTTGGAGTTAATCGGGAAGAAGTCAGATGAATCGGGCGAGAAATGACAGAAAACGAGCTAATATCAAGCTTAGCAGGTGCGCACGCGGGGGGGCGTGCGTAGCGTGCGCCTACTCAAGATCGATTTCAAGGTTTGACTATTGTTTGACAATTTGTCGCTTGTTTGACAATTTATGCGGCACCCAGCATGGGTTGGGCGTGCTCTAGCGCATGGCCCGTGCGCCTGTGCGGGAAAAACATAGTCTGACCCATTCGAACTAGGTTTTCGACCCGAACAAAGTACAAATAGAGACGGGGCGGCCACAAACAAGGATACGCTGATTTTTGCCCTAGAAAGCAGAGAAAAGAGCAATCTTCCACCGGAGATTTGGAGAGATCGATCAAGACCGCAACCACACCTTCGAGGATTGAAGATAGATCGAGAGATCGTCATCATCCCCGAGTCCACTCATTCCACAGTACCGTTATTTTCAATTAGTTAGACATGAACATTAATAATTTGTCTATGGATTATTTCTTTTTATGTCTGGCTAAACACTTTGTGATTCCCGGGTTTGGGAGTAGGTTAATGGATACTTTTATCTGATGATTATTTACAATTGAAGTTAATGTTTTCCAACTCTATTCAAGTGCTTTGCTTTAATTCTTGTTTTATCAAAAGGCCTTTGGTTTAAACTTGTTTGATTTATTGATTCATAATTCTAACCGATGAGTTTCAATACTAGATCTATGAGTACTTAACATAAATATCTTGCATGATTGAGAAGTCTGTAAATATTCGTGAGTCTTTATAATCTTTTGAACTTTTGGGGTTGGATATCTCATGTTGAGTAGAGATGTTAGCATAGATATTCCAATCAATACTTTTACATGCCTCTCTCGAGAGAGGGTAAATTACTTTTATGATCGGTACTTTTATGATCGGTCTATAGGGAAGAATTCGTTTAACTTTGGTTTGATTAATCTGATAATAAAAAGGGGATATTAACTGAAACCATAACCCAGGAATCCATTCATTATCTTGATTTTCAATCATTCTTTACTTTGTTATTTTAGGATAAATTTCTGGTTTAGTGTTTATAAAACCAATCCTTCAACTTTCGATAGTCTAGATAAAAATAAAGTTATTACAATCCAGTACTTAGTACATTAATTTATTAGTCCCTGTGGATTCGACCTTGCTAACCCTATTCTATAAACTGCACCGCACACTTGCGGTGAAGCTAAAAAAATTAGACGAACAGTACACTAATCCACCCATATCAGCATCGTCTTCTTCACCAATCCTGCATCTACAACAACAACTACACCACTCCATCAACCAGAAACAGAAGTCAATAATCTCTTTATTAACAAGAAATTTCAATCTCATTTTCCTTATCCAACTTTGAATCATAGCAAAATTCTCAAAAAGGAAGAAAAAGAGAAAACTCTAAAATTGCATAAAAATGGGTGCTGCTTCAGCCACTCTTTTCTCTTCTCATCCCAATTTTTAATTGGCGTGGTTTCATGTACATATGGAGATCGATGAAACGGTTCCACGAAATTCAGAACAACATAGTGCAGCAGGTCCATGGCCTCGTTAATCACGCGACAAAATGCGAATCAACTTCCGATCTCCACCGCCAGGCGACTCGTGAGCTCAATTCAGCCGTATCGGCCTGGTACTTGAGCCTTTGTCGTCTGATAAAGTTCCAACAGGATTTCGTTCGATCCCTCCATGGTTGTTTTCAAAGGAGCTCGAGAAAAGGGAGATTTTGTAAGAGAGATGAACGGATTTGGGGGAGATACCAATTGGGGGTGAAAACTACTAATAAGAAAATAACCAACCTGCCCTTTATCGATTTAAAAAAAATAAAAAAGGCCATTAAATTGGGTAAATCTCAACCCTCTAAAATTACATTTTTGTGGACATGATTAATGCACACTGTCTCACTGTAATTATGTGGTCTCATTTGATCCAATCCCTATATATATATACACACATATACATATACATATATATATATATGACAGTTTTTTGAAATGTAAAACACATATATATATATATATATATATATATATATATATATATATATATGGTCTCATTTCTAATTTTGTTGTCTAGATTTATATTCCATGTTCATATTTCTGGAGTACTATTGGTTGTTTTACATAGTGTATTGTTCACACTTTTTGAAAATTATAATTGGATATTTTATATTTTATATTTTTATAAAATCCAACAAAAGTTCCCTTTTTTTGGTAAGAAAATAACAAAATAAATGTTGGTTTTGATAATAAAATAATTAATTGGTAAATATAAGCTTTCATATCCTAATTTCATTCTTAAAACTTTACCATTCACACATCAATCAAATGCTATGATAAAAATTATCGAAAATAATGATATCCTAATTTCATGTTTAACTTATTCACCAGAATTTACCTAATTATGAAAATTGGATTTACTTGAAAACAAATCATAAATTTTCAAATTAAGAAGCAAAAATTAGCTATAGAAAATATACATGTTTTACACATAATTAAACTATTATTGTTTTATCAAATAATATTTTTAATAATATTTCAGTCTTTTCAGAGTTAGAAACCTAATATACACTTGTTTTCAAACAAAATAAAAATCATTATGGCTTTTATTTTGTTTGTTATTAATTATTTTATAAATTATTGGAAAGAACATTTATTTCTTAATTATAGAAAAAAATTGCGATTTAATATTTCAAATTTATTAGATTAATTAGTTTGTATTTTTATTGTTATGTTTTTTTTTTTTTTGTAATTTGTATCACTCCACACTTACCTCATGCACGTTAAACAAACCCAAAATAAATTCTATACAATGGATGGTAATATGGTTTTCGTTTAATTTTTTATTAATTATTTTCCAAAATATTGAAACAACATTTACTATGAATTATAGAAAAAAATTACAATTTATAACCAAATTTATGGGTTGGAATAGAAAAATGACTAAACTATACAAAACTTACAAAAATGTTAGAAACCGAATTTATTAGTTGAAAAAGTGGGCAAATTTATATTTGTTATTGATTTTTGCAAAATATAGAAAAAATACTTATGTAAAAAAAATCCAGAATTATAATGAATCTACAGAGTTAAAAAATCAGCATCAAATATTGAATTTATATAATAAACTTTACCAAATTTCAATCATTAATCTAGATAGAAATTATGATATAAGCCTTAAATAGATTTTACTATTTTTATCCAAGGGGTTTAGGCGGGAAACTATTTTTAGAAATAAGTTTGTTATATATATATATATATATATATATATATAATGCTAAAGAATATAAAATTGTACAATACAAACTTGTGACAAATCAAGCTAAATCGCTACATTCAATAATTATAAATTTTGGAATAGTTCCTCGTATACAACATTATTCGTCTGTTTGTTTAATTTCGATTTGTAGTTTCCACAACATTATTTTAGACTGGAAAATATTGGCATTTCTTGTAGTTCCATGGGTCTATCACCATGCAATAATACAAATTAAAATTTAAATTCACTTATGCTATAATGAATTTAAAAGATTCAATGATATAAAAATGAATTATAACTGCAGACATCTGAGCCATGAAATACATAGTCTAGGTTGTTCATATTGTTTCGATCATGTGTGTTGGTTTCTCATAGAGTCGTGATAGGAAAATTATTTGTTAGATTTTGATGATACCATGTAAAACTTAAACTAGGAAGTTGACACCCCATTTTCCTTGTAATTCTGTATGATAATAAATAGGACTTGAAGAGCTGAGTTAAGTAAGCTAAGTCATGATTACAAGAAGTTAAATGCGGACTGGAATAAAGTCTCCGCTGTGTGTCAGCTGAGTATGGCCTAGAGGGAAGTCAAGGACTGGACTAAAGAAGAGTCAGCTGAGGAACAACTGTGAGGAGTGTCAGTCAAGTCAACTTAAAGAGCCAAGTCTATCAGTTGAAGTGATAGTTGAGTCAATCCGATGATTGGAGCAGACTCAAGTCACCTGGGGTAAAGGCACCAGTCAAGTGAAGATAATGACTTAGATCCGTTGGAATAAAGTCAAGAATATTACTCGATATAGTAATATGTCAAGCTGCTAGGTCTTAAAATATTTGGCCCAGAATTATGCAAAAGGAATGAGCCAATGGGAAACACTGCATCTTCTTGCAAAGCTGAAATGTCATTTAATACGAGGAAAGGTCAACATCACAAGGGCTGCAGACCAAGACAGGACAAGCCAACGAATACAAAGTGACATTTGAAACTAGCCAATCTCTTCAATGGGCATATTTCAAATGTGTACTATAAAAGGCTGAAGAAGCATTTGAGAAAAGGTTACGAATGACACTGATCTTTTAAGCAATATTCAAGCAATCAACTTGCAAAATTCTCAAAGCTTATCAAGATATTCCTCAAGCCTAAAACTCGAAGAAACTCGATCCAACACAAGTTGTGAAGGAGAGACAACTTTAATCAGTTGAAGAGGAAAATATTTGAAGATCAAAAAGGGGTCTACTTTCCAAGTTCAAGACTTGTAGAAAGGTTCAAGGTCGAACCAAGTATCAAGTTTGTTGGAGGTCTTTGTGAACAAATCCAAGAACTTGATAAGTGATCCAAGTAGCCAGTGCAAACGCTTCCGTGAAGAAGTTCGAGTCACGGAGAAGCCAACTGTGTGATCAAGGCTGTCTCCAGAATGATAACCGCTTTTTAAACTGATCTGTTACTTAGTGGATTCCTCCAGGAGTTGGAGAAGAGTGGACTAGAAGAATTACCCCATCTTCGAACCACAATAAAAATACTTGTGTCAATTACTTTCAGCATTTACATTCCTGCATATCTACTTTATATCTGATGTTAGTTAATATTTGCTCTCCCACTGATAAAAAACTAAGTGCAAAAAAAAGTGTTTAATCAATCAAAGGGTGTTAAGTCTTCCGCTGTTATAAAAAAACCAAATCAACTAAGTTAAGTATTTGGCTTAAGCAGCCGAGTTATAGTATCAACAGCTCTATTGAGTCTGTTGAGTGGGTAACTTAGCTGAATAGCCAACTTAGCTGTCCTCAAGGACACAATTGATTTGAGTCAACTCTCTTGAACTATTTAAAAGGACTAAAATTGAAAATTTGGTAAGGTTTATTCAACCCACCCTTCTAAACCTTACACCACACCCTTGGGACATACAAGTGGTATCAGAGCCATGTTGGTTCATTGAGCTTTCCACACTAGTTACTGAACTAGACTATCTTTTCAAAAGATTTTTAACACTTTTATTTTTTAAAGTCTTTCATTTTTTAAGCAAAGTTATTATATGGAAGCAAATCTATCTCGTACTCTAATGTGGAAGAGTTTGATGACTGGAAAATTCGCATACAGACTCATATATTTGTTCTGCACGATGAAATATGGCTAGTGAAAGAGGATGTGCCATTGGAAATTTACAAAGTCAACACTACTATAAGAGCAGCACCAGAAGCTGAAGGAGAAGTTGCTGAAGAAAGACCAGTCATGGTTGAAAAACCAAGAACTGGATGGACAAATGAAGATAGGAAGAGATATAACCTAGACAATATGACCAATAATATACTCTACAAAACATTGGACAAAACCATGTTCAAAAAAGTCAATTATTGCAAATTTGCAAAAGAAATTTGGTATAAGCTGACCTTAAGTTGTGAAGGATCAGAACAAATTAAGGAGAACAAATTAATTGTTGTTGTTCAAATTTTTAAAATTTTAAAATATTTGCAGGTGAAACTCTGGATCAACTAGATGCCAGATTTACTGAGATAACAAATGAGCTCTCAACTCTTAGGAAAGAATATACACAGAAGGAGTTGTATATGAAGATTTTAAGAACCCTCCAAACCGAATGGGAAATGAAGGTCACGGCCCTGAGACATTCAATGGACCTCTCAAAGACATCCAGTCATGAGCTATTCTCATACCTCAAAGTCTATGAGTTTGAGCTGAGAAGGAAAGAGCAAGAGGAAACAATTGTACCTAAGACAACTACATTGTTGGCCAGTGATGGGAAAAGAGCTGAGCTAAAGGAAACCATTGATGTGATACCCGAACCTCTTACTACTCTCAAGGCAAATATAGTTCATTCATTATATGTTGTTTATTTGTTGTTTACATGGCATTGATGTTTTCATCATTTATATCATGATAAATTTCACAATTTTAGAACCCTTATATGATTTTAGTTGTCGGGCTACTAGAAGCCAGCTATTAAGTTACACGTGGTAACACTAGACATATGCGAGTAACTTAATTAAAAAAAAGAGAGAATTAATAACATACTTGAGAGGGAGTTAGATATCAAGGCTAATATGTATAGATATCTATATATGGGAAGTATAATATATAATTATAATTACAGTTATAAACGGCATATATATATATATATATATATATATGAAACTAACTAATACCCATATATATATAACACCTAAAGCATTGATGTAATATATATATGTATACTAACATATATAAATTATAAAACTATTTTAGTGGGATGGCGTTTATTTTACTTGCAAACTAAGTTAACATTTATATTATAAATTATCACTTAGGATAATGCAAATAGAAAGAAACCAGGGGGTGACACGCATGAACCCACCGCGCGTCTTGCTAGGTAAGGATAGGATTAGCATTATTTAAGTTTTAATTCAGCCAAAAAAAAAAAAAGAAGAAAATATCGACACAAAGAAAAGAGAGGGTGCACGGCTTCATGATTAATAGGTAAGCTTTCATGATTCATGATTCTTCAATTCCATAAGCAAGATTTATCTTTATTTTAAATTTATTTAGAGGAAACATTATCTACAAGATTAATAATAGTTATTACAAATGAAATGAAAATACAATGTTATCCTTACTTGAAGGAAATATTAATTCAACCTTGTAGTATATCTAGCATAATCTATGTTAGCTTCATATGAATGGTTGGAATATATACTATTATGCAGACTATATGTATATGTACATAATGATTATGGACTTAATGAAATGGTCAAATGATATTAGTCTAGGGATATTAAGAGATGTACAATAATACGAAATTAAAGTGTTTTGAGAGATTTGTTAGATTCAGGTACTAGTAGCAAGTCAGATTGTTGCTTCATTTAAATTTAAGGTTTAAATAAATGTTATGGGAATTTGATATACTTAACATACGGATTTCTGAAATGAAATTAATAACTTACATTTGTACAGGTTTTACGACATGTAATATTAGGAGAGTAATGCAGTTGTCTAACTTCCAATACGATTCCTAAAGGTGAAAGGTAAGTGAAAATCCATCTGCAATTACAATGCATGAACATACTATTTCTTGTCTTATTGATACTAATGCGATTCTTGCATCTTGATGGATGCAGTATAGAAACCTTGATGTTTGTATGTTGCTTGGTGAATATTGAATTGTGATGATTATTGGTGCATTGAGCATGTCATTCATTTGCATTTGCACGTGCATGCAAATATATGAGCATTGTGGAGATGAGGCATGCACGACACGATAACTTTCTTTGAAAAGAAAAGATTTTGGTTGACCACTGCTAGTGCACCGAGGCATGCGAGGCGTGCTTTTATGATATATTTTAGGGTGTAGTGGGTGTTACTCCTCGGAGGATCATAGGGGTTGACAGGGGGTGTGCCTCTGATGGTCACGAGGTGGCGGACCACTTGACTGTATTCTTATTGACACGTCAAGGGGAAGACTCCTGTGGGATCATTGGGGAAGACAGGGGGTGGACCTTAGGTGGTCCCGGGAGATGTCCCTAGGCGGTGTCAATATGATTATGCCCATGTGATTATTGAGATTGTGTTGAGCTCTTTCTAGTGCATAGTAGATGGGTCAAGGGCCCTATGTAAAGAAATGATTATAAGTAATATATTTCAATGCATTTTGTATACTTCTGGTAAAATATCTTAGAATGCATTTGCATTTGTATTACATTGTTCATTAAGCATGCATGGTTTTCGCTCACTGAGCATTAGCTCACGTAGTTCATGCATTGTAGGTAAATCTTGTGATGCTGGATTTCATGGGCTTACTGGGCAAGCTGCTGGTGCTCCTACAGGTTAATGAGGGCAGTGTACATAGATGACGACCTGTTGGGCTGTGTTGATGGGTCACCTTTCCCTTCTGGTCTTGTATTATGTTTTGGCACAACCCTCTTTTGAAAACTCTGATGTAAATATGTACATGTAAATAGCTGGGTGATGTAGGTTATGCGTTGATCACGTGGATGTCTGTTGTGTTTAATAACAGGGTTGGTTACCTCTTTTGCTTGTGGACATGGCTTGTCCTTATCTTTTAATTAAAATGATTTTTACTTGTTTGTTGTTAAAATGTCAGAGGGATTTAAAAAAAAAATGGTTACAAGTTTTAAATAGAGTTTGTGGCCAAGTTTTACTATTTATATAACTTCCAGGTAATAATAGGGGTGGGCGTCACAGAGTGGTATCAGAGCTCGGTTACAGGTCTGTAGACTGTCCATGTACATGAACTCAAGACTTGTAAAGCACATCCACGCCAGTAAGTTTTACTTTATTCTCCGATGCATTTTATGTTTCATGAAATTATATTGGCCATGTGTTGTTAGGTTTCTCCTAAGATAGTGATTCAGTTATGGTGATAACTAGTGTTGGGGATAGAAATTAAGGAGGGGAGACGTCTATACGAACTGGTGATCGAGATAATGTCATAAATCGACTTACAGAGCTCATCCAGCAACAATCTGAACAAATTCAACAACCCATCCATCAGAGGGATATAACTAGAGAACAAAGAGTAAAAATGAATCAACCACACCAAAGGGCGTATCAAGTCGAGATATTAGGGGAAAGATTCCAGAAGCTAAATCCACCAACCTTTGAAGATGCAGTAGATCCAGCAGTTGCAGAAGATTGGTTGCAAAATTCTAGAGGATATGTTTTAGTACAATAGGACCCCAGAAGATGAGACTTTTCCAAGTTCAACAATAGAAACCCACAGCAATGGAAACAAGTTAAGCGCCAAAGAGCTGATTAGAGTATGACAGCCATAACAATACTTTTTTGGCCTATGTGCTAGACTCAAAATACTAGAAGTGTTTTGGTAAATACCCGAAGATGTGTTACATGTGAGATGTCAGGATATTTTCCTGACGTGTGCCTAAATAGTCCAGATCAAATACGATAAAAACATGTACCAACCAAAGCATTTACTCCAGAGCATACGCAAAGGCGAACCCATCATTGGTAATAGGTAAATTTCTTATCATTGACACCGCAAAAATTCGTATTATTTGATTCGGGAGCGACACATTCATTTTCATCCACTGAGTATGTGAGGAAACTGGGTAGAACACCTGATGTAGCTGAAGTAGGTTACAATGCAACAATTCCCTCGGGGAACTCCAAATAGACTAATCAAATTTTGAAAGCTTGTGCTATTCCAATTGAAAATATAGAACTTTATGCCGATCTAATTATGTTAGCCATGAACGACTATGATATCATTTTGGGTATGGATTGGTTGTCAAAGTATGGTGCCACAATTTATTGTCAGAAAAAGACAGTGACCTTTTGACCCCCGGGAGAAAATTCATTTACTTTCGTAGGAATCACCACTCGCTTTAGATTCCCAATTATATTAGCACTAAAAGCGCAACGATTGTTGAATGCTGGCTGTGAAGGATATCTAGTAAGTGTCATGAGCATTGATGAACAACAACAACAAAACCTTAATGAAGTTCTAATACCGAGAGAGTATTTCCATGTATTTTCGAATGATCTTCCCGGATTACCACCCAACCGCAAGATTGAGTTTGTTATTGACCTACTTCCAAGAGCATATCCAATTTCTAAAACTCCGTACCGCATGACTCCACTAGAATTGAAGTAATTGAAGACACAATTGCAAGAATTGCTAGATAAATGCTTCACTAGACCTAACTTTTCGCCATGGGGTGCGTCAGTCATGTTCGTGCAAAAGAAGGATGGTACGATGAGATTGTGTAATCGACTATCATCATAGTAAAGCCAATGTTGTAGCAGATGCGTTGAGCCAAAAATCAACACATAACAATCCAATTGTGATTCGCATTCAGAAACCAGAGTAAATGGATCTTCAGAAAATGAACGTGGAGGTTGTATCATTAGGGTCCGTTGAAGCTAAGTTAGAAACGTTAATACTTCGATCGACGCTACTTGATCGATTCAATAGGAACAACAAGGTGATGATTACTATGTTAAAGTGAAGGAAGATATTACCTCGGGAATGTCTTCTGATTTCAAAATATCCGAGAATGGAGTTGCGCAACTTAAAGAACGATTATACGTGCCTGATAGGGAAATCTCCTAGAGAATGTTCTAGCAGAAACGCATTCAACATCATATTCTGTACATCCAGGAGCTACCAAAATGTACAAAGATTTGAAGATGTATTACTGGTGGCAAGGTATGAAAAGGAATATCGCGCAATAAATGGAACAATGTGTAACCTGTCAACTAATAAAGGCAGAACACAAAAGGCTAGCTAGAACGTTACAATCTTTGTCTATACTAGAATGGAAATGAGAAAGAATTACCATGAATTTTGTGACAGGTTTGCCCAAAATATCAAAGGACACAATGCTATTTGGGTGATCATTGGCAAATTAACCAAATCGGCTCATTTTATTCATATTTGCTCAACTTATTCCATGGACTGATACGTACAACTTTATGTATAGGAAGTGATTAGACTTCATGGTGGGCCACTATCCATTTTGTCAGATATTCTAGATTTAAAATCTACTTTCTGGAGAAGTCTACAGAAGGCATTAGGAACACAATTATCATTTAGTACTGCTTATCATCCTCAGACAGATGGACAATCAGAACGAATGATACAAACTTTAGAAGATATGCTTAGAGTTTGTGTTTTAAATTTTCAAGGACAATGGAGTAAGCATCTACCTTTGATAGAATTATCATACAATAATAGCTATCAAGCCACAATAAGGATGTCTCCTTATGAAGCATTGTATGGTAGAAAGTGTAGATCGCACTGGCACGAGGTTGGCAAAAGGAAACTTTTAGGTCCAGACCTGATTCGAGAAATAACAGAGGTGGTGACACAAATTCGACAGAGGATGGAGACTGCTCAGAGCCGACAAAATAGTTACTCTAATCAAAGAATAAGAATGCTAGAATTTTCTGTAGGAGACTAAGTGTTCCTGAAGGTGGCGCCAATGAAAGGGGTAATGCGATTTGGAAGGAAATGAAAACTTACTCCTAGATACATCGGCCTGTTCCACATCACAGAAAGAATTGGTGATGTGGCTTATAGACTTGACTTACCTGCGTCAATGTCTCAAATTCATGATGTATTCTATGTTTCTATGTTGAGGAATACATTGCAAATCCTTCCCATGTTTTGAAACATGAACCAGTGAAGGTGAAAGTCGATTTGAGCTACAAAGAAGTACCTGTAGAAATCTTGTTACGAGAGGTAAAGAAACTCGGGAATAAGGAAAATCGAATTATTTAAAGTACTTTGGAGGAGTCAATCTATAGAAGAAGCTACATGGGAAAGAGAAGATGAGATGAGAGCTAAGTATCCTTACTTATTCCGGTAAGTAAAATTTCGGGGACGAAATTTTTATAAGGAGGGGAGGATGTGATACCCGAGCCTCTTACTACTCACTAGGCCAATATAGTTCATTCATTATATGTTGTTTATTTATTGTTTACATGTCATTGATGTTTTCATCATTTATATCATGATAAATTTCACAATTTTAGAACCCTTATATGATATTTAGTTGTCGGGCTATTAGAAGCCAGCTATTAAGTTACACGTGGTAACACTAGACATATGCGAGTAACTTAATTAAAACAAAGAGAATTAATAAAATACTTGAGAGGGAGTTAGATATCAAGGCTAATATGTATAAATATCTATATATATATGGGAAGTATAATATATAATTATAATTATAATTATAAACGGCATATATATCTATGAAACTAACTAATACCCATATATATATATCACCTAAAGCACTGATGTAATATATATATGTATATATATATGTATACTAACATATATAAATTATAAAACTTTTTTAGTGGGATGGCTTTTATTTTACTTGCAAACTAAGTTAACATTTATATTATAAAATATCACTTAGGATAATGCAAATAGAAAGAAACCAGGGGGTGACACGCATGAACCCACCGTCTTGCTAGGTAAGGATAAGATTAGCTTTATTTAAGTTTTAATTCAGCCAAAAACAAAAAGAAGAAGAATATCGACACAAAGAAAAGAGAGGGTGCATGCACGGCTTCATGGATAATAGGTAAGCTTTCATGATTCATGATTCTTCAATTCCACAAGCAAGATTTATCTTTATTTTAATTTTATTTAGAGGAAACATTATCTACAAAATTAATAATAGTTATTACAAATGAAATGAAAATACAGTGTTATCCTTACTTGAAGGAAATATTCAACCTTGTAGTATATCTAGCATAATCTATGTTAGCTTCATATGAACGGTTGGAACATATATACTATTATGCAGACTATATGTATATGTACATAAAGATTATGGACTTAATGAAATGGTCAAATGATACTAGTCTAGGGATATTAAGAGAAGTACAATAATAGGAAATTAAAGTGTTTGGAGAGATTTGTTAGATTTAGGTACTAGTAGCAAGTCAGATTGTTGCTTCATTTAAATTTAAGGTTTAACTAAATGTTATGGGATTTGATATACTTAACATAAGGATTTCCGAAATGAAATTAATAACTTACATTTATACATGTTTTACGACATGTAATATTAGGAGAGTAATGCAGTTCTCTAACTTCCAATACGATTCCTAAAGGTGAAAGGTAAGTGAAAATCCATCTGCAATTACAATGCATGAACATAGTATTTCTTGTCTTATTGATACTAATGCGATTCTTGTATCTTGATGGATGCAGTATAGAAACCTTGATGTTTGTATGTTGCTTGGTGGATATTAGATTGTGATGATTATTGGTGGATTAAGCATGTCATTCATTTGCATTTGCACATGCATGCAAATATATGAGCATTGTTGAGATGAGGCATGCACGACACGATAACTTTCTTTGAAAAGAAAAGATTTTGGTTGACCACTGCTAGTGCACCGAGGCATGCGAGGCGTGCTTTTTTGATATATTTTAGGGTTCAATGGGTGTTACTCCTCGGAGGATCATAGGGGTTGACAGGGGGTGTGCCTCTGATGGTCACGAGAGGGCGGACCACTTGTTCTTTGATTATCAACTCTCTGATAATCAGCTATTTAATTCTCATCTCTTTTGGGTGGCCTATCCTCCCTTGCTTTGGAGGGTGCTGAATGTCTTCTGGAGGTCTCACACTTGTTCCTTTTATAGTTCTTGTTAAAGAACTTGTTGAATCTTTTAACCATAAGGGCAATCTCCTCCTGGTCAATTTTGACGCCCACCCCTATTACTACTACTGGAAATTATATAAATAGTAAAACTTGGCCACAAAATCTATTTAAAACTTGTAACGATTTCTTATTTTTCTTTTAAATCCCTGTGACATTTTAACAACAAACAAGTAAAAATCATTTTAATTAAAAGATAAGGACAAGTCATGTCCACAAGCAAAAGAGGTAACCAACCCTGTTATTAAACACAACAGACATCCACGTGATCAACGCATAACCCACATCACCCAGCTATTTACATGTACATATATACATCAGAGTTTTCAAAAGAGGGTTGTACCAAAACATAATACAAGACCAGAAGGGAAAGGTGACCCATCAACACAGCCCAACAGCTCGTCATCTATGTACAATGTCCTCATTAACCTGTAGGAGCACCAACAGCCTGCCTAGTAAGCCCATGAAATCCAACATCACAAGATTTAACTACAATGCATGAACTACGTAAGCTAATGCTCAGTAAGCGAAAACCATGCATGCTTAATGAATAATGTAATACAAATGCAAATGCATTCTAAGATATTTTACCAGAAGTGTACAAAATGCATTGAAATATATTATTTATAATCATTTTTTTACATAGGGCCCTTGACCCATCTACTATGCACCGGAAAGAGCTCAACACAATATCAATAATCACATGTCCATAATCATATTGACACTGTCTAGGGCCATCTCCCGGGACCACCTGAGGTCCACCCCCTGTCTTTCCCATTGTTCCCACAGGAGTTAAGAGAAGCCGAGTCCCATGAGAAGCCAACTGTGTGATCAAGGATGTCTCCAGACTGATAACCGCTTTGTAAACTGATCTGTTACTAAGTTGGTTCCTCTAGGAGTTGGAGAAAAGTGGACTAGAAGAACTACCCCGTCTTCGAACTACTATAAAAATAGTTGTGTCAATTTACTTTCAGCATTTACATTCCTGCATATCTACTTTATATCTGTTTTTAGTTAATATTTGCTATCCAACTGATAAATAATTATGTGCAAAAGAAGTGTTTAAAAACAAGCTTTTAATCAATCAAAGAGTGTTAAGTCTTCCGGTGTTATAAAACCAAATAAACTAAGTTAAGTACTTGGCTTAAGCAGCCGAGTTATACTATCAACAGCTCTATCGAGTCTGTTGAGTGGGTAACTTAGCTGAATAGCCAACTTAGCTGTCCTCAAGGACACAACTTATTTGAATCAACTCTGTTGAACTATTTAAAAGGACTAAAATCAAAAATTTGGTAAGGTTTATTTAACCCCTCCTTCTAAACCTTCCACATCCCTTGGGACCTACAAGTCGGATCAGATGCAAGGTTTATTTTTGCTTGCTCATGTTGATCTTAATGAACATGAGCATTGTGGCCATTTTTTCTTAATGGAAGAGAAGGATTTGAAGAGAATTTTATTAAAACGGGTTTTGAAATGAAGAGAAATTTTACAGTTAGAATGACTACATTGAAAATCCATACTTATAGGTGAATTAATGAATATACTTAAAGAAACATTTTAATAACATTTTTTTATTTACTTTCGGAATCTTGTAGTTAATATTCTGTGATTATTTCATAAGAGTTTACGATTTGTAATTGAGATATATATCTTATATTTTTAGAATGTTTGTTATGAATATAATATTATTACAAAAGTATTAGCCGTAATTAATCAATGGTTCAATTTTTTTATTATTTATCGGTGGAAATTTGATTGCAATCAATCAAATACTCAAACTTTCATAAATATTTGTTCAATTTATCTAATCAATAAAACTTTCCAATAATTGTAATCAATGATTAATATATAACCAAAAATAAATTGATTAGAATTCCATCAAAATCATGACATTCTATTTTACCAAATTCAACATTGATTGGAATTCCATTAAAACCGTGACTTTCAATTTCACCAAAATTATGGCAAATAGCTAAATCATTTTTACTAATTTTGGGATGATTGTTTAGGCGAGGAAAATTTTGAACTACTATTTATAAGTAACTCTCTTATTATATATATATATATATAGGATTTGGATCTGGTGAGTCCGCATAAATTATGTGAGTACGTGAGACCAAATCTAGAGCGTTGATTTAATTTTTAAACGGTCTAGATTAAACAGTTTTTATCATTTTTTAATAGTTAACTTATTGAAAAAAATGACTTTTTGGTAATTCTATGTTATATCAGTTGGAAGGAAGTTATTTTTGGTAGTGGCTACAATTAAGGAAACGGTTTTCTCTCACATTGATCTTCCAAATCTTTTCTTCTTGGGTAATTGAAAAGTCACAAACTCCACATTCCACAGTGAATGAAACTCCATCTCCTCCACAGTGAATGAAACTCCATCTCATTCGGTCGAAAATTGCATACCCATCTTCTCCGAAGAAAGAAGAGAAAAACGTCTCCACTCCATCTCCCTCGGTCGAAATATGCCTATCAATCTCCTCCGAAGAAAGAAGAGAAATATCGTCTCCACTCCATCTCCCTCGGTCGAAAATTGTATACCCATCTCCTCTGAAGAAAGAAGGGAAAAACTGTCTTCACTCCATCTCCCTCGGTCGAAAACGGGGGTTAATTAGTATTGCCATATTTTTTTTATGTCTCGGGGATTGTTAGGGTGTATTATCTATGTTCTTCTAAACGCATAATTAGGATATGTTGTGGGTTTTGTTATTTTTATTTACTGATTTTATTAGTTGAAAAAACAAAGTTGGCAGACAGGGAGATTGCTTAACGAGGCTTTCAACTGCTTTTTGTTGTTGATAATTATGTTTATGTCTGTTTTATATTATGCTTATCTATGTTTTATATTATGCTTTCAATTTAGAGGGGTAATTAGTATTGCCTTGTTTTTTCTAAGGCTGGTGGGATTGCTTATTGTTGTTTTCAACTGCTTATTGTTGTTGATAATTATGTTTATCTATAGTTTGTTTTCTGCTTATACATGTGTTATATTATGCTTATGCTTGGTTGGTTTTTATGCTTATAAATATTTTGTTTGTTAATAAATGTTTTATATAAATGACTAGCGTCTTTTTGTTTTTTGATAGATTTTCTGTTGGAAATGGAAAAAGATGTAATGAACGAGCATATGGAGTCAGTTTTGGGACGGGCGAAGGAGTTTGCTAAATCGAGTTAGGATCACAATGAAACGTTGTTGTTTCATACTTTTGATCAAAATATTTAAAATTGTAGTATTTAATAGCCATTTTAAGTATGGTTGGTTTTGACGTACATGTAGTTGATATAGAAATTTTCTAGTTAGTGATGTATTTATTTTCATGGTTTTTAGATATTGTAAGCAGAACTCAGTTGCTTTGTAAGAAAAATTCAATTACAAATTGCCACCCTTACTTGGTCCATGTTTTCTCCTCGTTTTCTGCCTCATTATTTTTTCGAGAGCAAACAACAAAATCCTTGTTTGGAATTCCTCTATCGTCGTCGGCGAGCTCTTGGTAAAGAATAACACCTGGTAGAGAGACCCAATCTTGAGTGAAATAAATACCGCGACTTCGATCTTTTTCCATAAAATCATCACGCAGTAAATCAACAAAGCCCTCGAAAAGAGTAATAATAGTTTGTCTGCAATCATGGTTTATCAATATCTTCTCTCTAGTACTTCGTTTAGCCCATGTTCTAATTATTTTACCATAAGTTGTCTCACTGTTCTCCATCTGATGTTGATAGAGCTGTCAAAATGGGTCAAACTTGTTGCGTCGGCATAGCCCCCACCGCCAAAAGTGGGGGTATGGGTTGAAGAGAACGGGCTACATGTCGAGGCGAGCCAATCCGTGGCAGGGCGGGCTAGCCCGCAGGCCATGACTTCTTTATAGTTTTGTAAAAAAAATCAAAATATTTAAATCTATTTATTAGAGAAAATCATTTTGTTTCGTAAATTATTATGTTTCCTTTGTTAGGTGATTAAAATAATTTAGAATAATTATTGAATTAACTTACAATTCCATAAATTAGGCTGTTAGTTAGTTTTAAAATATTTGATTGAGTTTTTATTAATGTTAGAAAATAAGTCAATCTCAATCAATTAATTGTTTTCTCATTGTACAAGTTGGATAATTGTGTTGTTTGTGCCCATATCGTATCATAACTTCTCATTTATAATCACATAGTTGATAGTTCCAAGATCAATTTCATTTAGAAAAAACTAGCATAATTTTTTTTTCGCATGCATCTCCCAAAGCTTTGTCTGCGAAGGTCCTTATGGACCGAATACTACAACAGCGCCTCCACTGCCAGCAAATTTGGATGCGGCCTCCAGTCCTCTAGCAATTTATCTTTAGTTTTTTTATTTTAATTTATGGCAGGCATGTCACGCCCCAAAATGGAAGTCCTGACTCAAGAGTCAAACTTACGCCGGTTTACCACGCCGACTAATTTATCCAACACAAATATGACAAAAATCCTCGAATAGCCATCGTCATCGTAATACAAATTAAGTCTCAAAGTACTACATCATGACCCAAATTACAAACCAAATATCCAAAATAACATTAACATTGTTTTATGCATCAGACTAGCAACAAGATTTAATAAGTGGGTCCAATACACGGGTTACTCTGTCGCCTAAAAATCCTCAGTATTGACTAGTTGTTATGGAGACTCATCATCTGGTCACTGAAAAATGTGGGGGTGAGACAAAAATTCCCAGTGGATGGGTGTTTGTTTGTAAGTGTGGCTTATATCAATGCAAGAAATCAGTTATATGAAGAATGCATGGTTCTGTTAGTCCAAGTGGTTATGATAATCTAGAGGGAGGTGAATAGAGTATGCCAATTTTCCCGATTTGGCCCTCTTTTTTGAATGTAGAAATGATAGCAAGAATATAAGTGCGGGAAAATAAACAACACGCATTGATTTATAGAAGTTCAACCAACCTAGGGCCTAATCTTCTACCACCCCGGTATATCTGAAGTGGATTTCGAAAAAGAAAAAGAAATTTTATTAATAGCACCAACTATTACACCTTCACCTTTGCAGAGCACCACATTTTTATTACAACACCAACAAGAAGATTACCACAATTTTCTTACACCTATGAAGAGTACCACGCTCTTCAACACCTAAAATCACCCAAGTGTGCTCTTACCATAAAAACACTAACAAGGATATCTTATTTTGGATGGGGAAATAAATTCAAGATTACAACTCGATTGTGAAGTATACAACTTTAAAGTTCAAGTGAAATCAAGAATAAAGCCTAGTACTCAAGATGTGCAAGTGAAAGACTTAGGCTAAATGCAACAAGATATGAAAGTGAAGACCAAGAGTTTTGCTTGTGATTGTATTGCTTGTATTGTTGTGTCTTGTTGCTTCAATCCTTCATTTATTTATAGGAGAGGTCTTGGATTTGATTTTCAGACATAGGGTCCTCCTTGGAGATTGAAATTTATAAAAAAGTGCAAATTAAATCAAGATTATAGCTGTTAGAATTCAATCCCTTAAAATCATGAAAAATTGTCTACTGCTCAACGGATAGTTTGCTGATAAAACATTTGGTCGACCGGTTGAACATAAAGAAGGAATTTGAATTTTACGTGTAAAAATACACGGTTTGACTGGTCGACCTCATGCTCGACCGGTCCAACCCCAAGGTGACCGGTCCAACTCTTTGAAAATGCAATACAGAGAAGATTACTCAAAAACGAATCATCCCAGGCACCGGTCGACCGGGTGGTCGACCGATCGACCAAACTCTGGGGGTTTTTGTACGTCTCGTTTCTATTTTGGAAATCAAATTTTCAGGCATGAGTTGCCCTCCAGGGCGACCTGCTGAACACGAGATAAAGTGTTGTCCAATTGTTGTCAAAAATAAACTTCGAGAAATACTCCGAAAATCTAGTAAAAACATTTTAAATTGATTGGGAGTATTTGGACAACATTTAGGGACAGTGTTTTAGTGAAAAACTCAGTTAAATAAAATCATCAAAATTACGATAAAAATATTTACATAACAAACTCCCCTTTTTTGATGATTACAAACCAAAATAATTTTAAGAGGTCGATTTTGAAAACAAAACAAGTTTTTCTGGTCTAAAACACTTATCCATTTTGAGTGACACTTTTCATGCATAAGACTCATAAGGATGGGAGTAAATATTTTCCATACATTTTGGAAAAGCTCTCCTTTCAACATGCACAATAAGAGTGATTAGAGAAGCAAGCATTTAAAATCTAAAATCTCAGCTTTTACATGTAATACACGAGCCTCTCACTACTCACTAGGCCAATATAGTTCATGTACTACGAGTTGTTTATGTGGCACTTATTTGGATATCTGCATTTGCATATTTTCATTTTAAATGGCATAGTTAATTTTATAATTTTGAAACTCTGAGATAGTATAAGGTATCAGGTTTCTAATATTATTGTACACACAAATAAGAAAATAAAGATTTTGAATTATTAGATAACAATTAATCACACGTGATAAATTTACAGGCGAAATGTGGCTTTACTGCTATTGGGAAATTATTTTGTAGATTTTGATGAATGCCATGTAAAACTTAGAATAGGAAGTTGGCACCCCATTTTTGTTGTAAATTGCATTGTAATAGGTAGTATTTGGTCAAGCCGAGTTAAGTTTCGCCTATGCCTAAACATGAAAGAAGACAACGGAGACTAGAAGGAAGACTCACGAGAGGGCGGTGAGTATGGCAAAGAAGAGAAGACGGAACTCGATCAAGGTGCGGTGAGATACAATCGAGTGAAATATCGGTCAAGTCAACTCAAGATGACCAAGTCTCAAGGTTGAAGTGATGAAGAGTCATCAAATGATTGGAAGTCGACTTGAAGTCACCCGAGGAAGTTAAGAAAATGCAATAAGTCAAGATAATCGAAAGAGATCGGTTGTACGTAAATCAAGAGAATTACTTAAACAAGTAATACATCCATCTCGCCTTTCTTGAAGTGCGATTAGGAAGCGTGCAAGAGGAATAAACCAATGGGAAGCATCGCACCATGTCGAACTCGAAAAGTCAAGAATCATTCATACGAGAAAATGGAAATTCCAAGGATCGCAATAAGACAAGCCAACGACCACAAGTGACTTTAAAAAATAAGTCTATCTCTTCAACGGGTAGATTTTTGAAAGATCACTATAAAAGGCTGAGGAATAACTCTGAGAGAATGTTACCTGAACCACGAACATTCAAGCAAACATTGGAACTGTAACCTAATATATTCTCAAATCATTCAAGATCAATCCTCAAGCCTACATTACGAAGGAAATCAATCCAACACTCACCTGTGAAGAAAAGATAACTTCAATAAGTTAAAGAGGAAATTTTTGAAGAATCAAGTGGTCTACATTCCACGGAGGATTGTAGGAAGGTTCAAGGTCGAACCAGTCTCAAGTTTTTGGAGGGCTTCGTGATCAAATCCAAGAAGCTTGAGCAAGTGGGCGTAGTAGCAAGGCAAACTACCATGTGAAGAAGTTCGAGTCGCACGAGAAGCCACCGTGACCAAGGCATCTCCAGATCGAGTCCGAAAGGATCAAGTCATTTGTGTGATCAAGACTTGTATCTAGATCGTTAACCACTCGTATATTGATCAATACTTAGTGGATTCCTCCAGGAGTTGGAGAAGAGAGGAGTAGAAGAATTACCCCATCTTCGAACCTCTATAAAAACTTATTGTGTCATTTACATTTCAAGCATTTTAATTTCTCGCATGTTATTTTATCTCCGATAAATTTGCTATCCAATTGATAATCAATCGAGTGCTAAAACCAAGTATTAAAACAAACTTAACTTTATTCAAGGGTGTTAAGTCTTCAATAAAAACAAATCACGGTAGAGTTAAGTCTTTAGTCAAAACATCCGAGTTATTCTATCAACAAATCGAGTCCGTTGAGTGACTAACTCTCACGATTAACTAACTTAGCTGTCCATCAAGGACATAAGCGTGAAGTATTAACTCTCAATTTTAAAAAAGGACTAATTTGAAAAGTGGTAAGGTTTATTCAACCCCCTTCTAAACCTTACACTCACACCCCTTGGGACCTACAAGTGGTATCGAGCGGTTGGTTCATTGAGCCTTCCGCACCAGGTTTGAACTAGATCTCCAAATTTTTCAAAGTTTGTTTTAGTACTTGATCTTTCAAAACTTTTTTTTCAAAGAAAAGTTATTATCATGGAAGCAAATTTGACACGCATCCCTATGTTCACAATTGAAGAATTTGATGATTGGAAAATTCGTATGCGTGCTCATCTATCAAAGATTACATGATGAGATGTGGATAGTAATAGAGGATGGGCCATTGCAAATTTTAAAAGTGAACACAACTATAAGAAGAGTCGTTGAAATTTGAAGGTGAAAAGGATGTTGCTCCCACGTCATGGTTGAAAAACCAAGAGTGAATGGACAAATGATGACAGAAAAAGATATAACTTGGACAATGTGGCCAAGGACATTCTTTACAAAACCTTGGACAAAGCCATGTTCAATAAAGTCAAATCATGCAAAACGCCTAAAGAAATCTGGGACAAGCTAACATTGATTTGTGAAGGCTCGAGAGCAAATCAAGGAAAATAAACTATCAATTGCTGTACATAAATTTGAGAATTTCAAAATGATCGCAGGAGAGACCTTAGAACAACTGGATGCTCGGTTCACGTAAATTACCAACGAGCTATCGCACTTGGAAAAGAATATACATGAAGGAAATGTGTATGAAGATTCTAAGAAGTCTCAATTGAATGGGAAATGAAGGTCATGGCACTAAGACATTCCATGGACCTATCCAAGACATCCAACCATGAGCTATTCTCGATCTCAAAGCCTACAAATTTGAGCTAAGAAGAAAAGACCAGGAGGAGACAATGTGCCCAAAACAATGCTCTAATTGTTAAGGATGGCAAGAGAGCCGAGGTCAAAGAAGTCATTGACCAAGAGAAAATAGCCCCGATGGTTAAAAGGTTTAACAAGTTCTTTAATAAGAACTACAAGAGAGGCAAGGGTGAATCCTCCGGAAGACACTCGGCTCCTCCAAGTCAAGGGAAGATAGGCCAACCAAGAGAGCGAGAACATCAAAAAGTTGAATATCAAAGGGTGACAATCCAAGAATGGAAAGAGTGATCAAAAGTTGATTGCCCATATCCTCGTAGTCAACAAATACAGGAATGAAGAAGAAAAAAGTGATGAAAGAAGACAAGAAAAGAAAAAGGCAATTCTAGTGATAGTGATCGTGACACACACACTTCATCATTGATTCGATCTTTATGATTCATTAGCAAAATGATAAAAGATTTTGAACACATTAAATCTAGGAACACACTACTAAATGAGAAGAAGGTACACTCTAATTCATCACACTCAAGAGCCAAAACTCAGTGACTAAGGAGCCGAGTACTCTAAGTCAAATCACCCACGATGATAATGAATGATTAAAGGCTGAAAAATAATGAAAGATTTTGAACACATTAAATCTTCACACACTACTAAAAGAGGAAAATGACCTCAAAAATGTGATTGCCTCATTCACTAAGGCATCTAAATCATTGGATGATCTTATTATGAGTCAAAGAGAATGTGGAGACAAGACATGCTTAGGATTTAATTCCTCTGTGCTATGTCAAGCTCCAAAAGTGATTTTGGAAAAAGGATCTTCAAGTAATGAAGTATCTCAAAAATCCAAAACTCCAAATGCTGCACACACATTTATTTCAAAGCACAATCACAAGCAAACTGGCCTTGGTTATAAAGGAAAAGGAAAACAACCAGTTGAGCGTGCTGAGAGGACAGCTGAGAAGAAATCCAGCCGAGTTCCTCAGCAAACTCCAAATAGGAAATACTCTGTAAATAAGAAACAGAGCTACCAAAAACCCCAGAAGTTCTATAAAAAAACACATATGAGGGAATGGTAGAAAGTACCCAAGCCAAGCTGATTGGAATAATGTGAACTATCAGCAAAGACCTATGGAATATAAGCCCAAATGGCAAAGGCCTGAAACTCAGCAAAGGCCATTCCAAAGGTATAAGAGCTTTCATCAGCACACATATACACCTAGGCACTACACTAAGAGATATCACAACTACCCAAAGAAGGCAATTGCTAAAACACATACACAAGCATACAGACAAAAGAGACAACTGTATGAACCTAGAACCCCCAAGCAATTTGCCAAAATTAATTATGATTATGGCACTGATAGATGGCAACCCCTTAGAGTCAAATCATTTGGCTATAGGTTGGTTTGGATCATCTTACAATACTAACCCCTCAGGACCCAGACAAGTATTGGTACCTAAAACTTAATTTCCTTGATTGCAGGTTCAAGAAACAAAGCTGAGTGCCAAGGAACCTGGTACATGGATAGTGGTTGTTCCGGACATATGACAGAAACAAGAAAAATCTGTCAAAATTCAAGGAAGTCGAGGAGCCAAAGTCATATTTGGAGGAAATGAAGCTCCGGGGAGAAATAGAGGCATTGGATCCATCGGGAAAAATGGATTAGAAATCACAAATGTTGCATATGTTGAAGGACTCAAATTCAATGCTAAGTATTAGCCAACTCGTGACAAAGGCTACAATGTTGGATTCAACATGGGTACATGCCAAATCAAGAACATCAATCCAATGAGGTTGTGTTGCAAGGATGCGCACAAAACAACATGTGTGTGTGGTAGATTGGTCAACCGCAACACCAAGCACTTGTCTACTAGCAAAAGCACGGCCGAATCAAGTTGGATGTGGCACAAGAAGATGAGTCACTTGAATTTCAAAACAATTAACAAACTTGCGAGAAGCAATCTTGTGGAAGGACTTCCGATTCGAAGATACAAGAATGAGAATATATGTGATGCATATCGAAGGGAAAACAAATCAAATCATCATTCAAAGAAAAGACATGTCCATCTTCAACAAGAATATTGCACTGCTACATATGGATCTATTTGGTCCAGTTGAACCATCTAGCATAAGTGGGAAGAAATACACCTTGGTGGTAGTAGATGACTACTAAAGATATACATGGACAATATTCATGTGTAAGAAGAAAGAAACTCTACGTAAACTACCACGGTGATGAAGAGGATTCAAAATGAGAAAAGTCAAACCATTATCAAAATAAGATCTCGACAGAGGAACCGAGTTTGTCAATAGTATAATAACTCGTATTGTATTGAAAATGGTATTGGTTATGAATTATCTCTGCGGCAGCAAGGACTCCACAATGAGAATGGAGTTGCGAAATAAGGAATATAACTCTCAAAGAAGCGGCAAAGAAAGACCATGTTAGTCAAGGGGCTACCTAAAAGATTTTGGGTGAAGCAATAAATACAAAGATGTTATACTCCAAATAGATGCATGATAAACAGACAGCTGACAAAGACTCCCAATGAGATTTGGACATGGAGAAAGCTAAATGTTGCATATTTTAGAATATTTGGATGCAAATGCTTCATCCATAACAATGGCAAAGATAATTTAAAGGCTTTTGATGCTAAAGCTGATGAAGGTATCTTCTTGGGATACTCAGCTGAAAGCAAAGCCTACAGAGTACTCAACAAGAGGACCATGGTTACAGAGGAATCCATTCATGTGGTGTTTGATGAGCCAAATGTAAATGGAGAAGACATTGAAGAGTCAGCTGATAAGCTAAATCAACCAACCATGCAGAAGAGTCCCTATCAAGTCAAGCCGGAATTATATACCCGGATGAAGATGAGATAGCCGAGTCTCAAAAACAGGTTGGAAAATCTGCAGCTAAGTGATGATGAGAGAGCTGATCAAAGCAACACAACCGCAAGACGATCGAATCCGGCTAACTTACTCCGGCTGATGTAAGATGGCGAGAGACCATCCACCGTAACTAGTCATTGGAGATGTAAGAAAAGGTGTCAAAACGAGATCGAACTCAACAAGAAGCAATGTTCACATGCTTCATCTCACAAATAGAGCCTAAAGATGTGTCACAAGTATTGGATGACACACATTGGATTCAAGCTATGCAAGAAGAGTGAATCGGTTTGAAAGAAATAAAGTATGGGAATTGGTTCAAAGACCCACCCATCCAAATGTTATTGGCACTAAATGGGTGTTCGAAACAAGATGAACGAGGAAGGTTACGTGGTAAGAAACAAAGCAAGATTGGTAGCCAAAGGATATTTCCAAGAAGAAGGGATAGATTTTGATGAAACTTTTGCTCTCGTAGCAAGATTGGAAGCTATAAGGATGCTTCTTGCCTATGCGACTCACAAGAACTTTATTGTATATCAAATGGATGTAAAGAGTGCATTCCTTAATGGTTTATTGGAAGAAGAAGTATATGTTGAACAACCTCCAGGATTTGAGCAGAAGACTCTTGGAGATAAGGTATACAAACTCAAGAAAGCTCTATATGGATTGAAACAGGCACCCAGAGCATGGTATGATACATTATCACAATTCCTGACTGAGAATGGATTCACAAAAGGAAAAGTGGATAGAACACTCTTTAGAATTCAAGACAGGAAGAGCATACTGCTTGTTCAAATATATGTGGATAACATCATTTTTGGATCCACAAACAAAGAGCTGTGTGATAAATTTTCAAACCTCATGCAAATCAAATTCGAAATGAGCATGATGGGAGAGCTGACATTCTTCCTTGGACTCCAAGTGAAACAGCTGAAGGATGGAACCTTCATAAGTCAAACAAAATACACCAGAGAATTAATGAAGAAATTTGGTATGGAAGAGAAGTCTTCTGTAAAAATACCAATGAATACATCAGTCAAAATGGACATGGATGCAGATGGCAAGCCTGTAGATCAAACAAGATACAGAGCACTTATTGGATCATTGCTCTATCTTACAGCAAGCAGGCCAGACATCACCTTTGTTGTAGGTGTATGTGCAAGATTTCAATCTGCTCCAAAAGAAAGCCACATGACTGCAGCCAAGAGGATCTTGAGATATTTGAAAGGAAGCCAAGAAGTTGGCTTATGGTATCCAAAGGAAGGTGGATTCAAGCTAATTGGCTATTCAGACTCTGACTATCGTTGGATGTAGAGTTGACAGGAAAAGCACCTCAGGCACATGTCAAATGCTTGGAAATAGGCTAATTTCCTGGTTTAGCAAAAAGCAAAATTCAATAGCCACCTCCACAGCTGAAGCAGAATACATAGCTGCTGGCAGCTGTTGTGCCCAAGTCCTATGGATGAGACATGAAGACTATGAAATTGAAGAAAAGGAAATTCCAATCATGTGTGATAACACAAGTGCAATTGCAATCACTCAAAATCCTGTGTTGCACTCAAGAACAAAGCATATCGATGTCAGATATCACTTCATAAGAGATCATGTTGGAAAGAAGGACATCGCCTTGGAATATATTTCAACTGATAAGCAGTTGGCTGACAAATTCACAAAACCATTATGTGAGTCAAGATTTGAAGACCTCAAGCACGAGTTAGGATTAATTGAGCTGAGTTGACACTCAGAAGACTCAAAGAAAAGAAATGAAACACGAAAAGAGGAAACAAAGTTGAACTCTTAAATCAGCTAAGTGAATCACCAGATCGGAAAGACACAGTTGTTACCGAGGGTTAGTTAATGACAAATTTGAGTATTTACATGCGAGGAGAGAAGAGTTAAATCAGCTAAGGGACAAGCTGAGTCATTTATGAGCAAAGTGACAAAAACACAGTCGTTTTTACTTAGCGGGAATGTTTTTAAGAATGACGTAAGCATAATTATGACGTGTACAGGCAAAAGCTGCACAGTAAGCTTATGATTGGATATAAATGCTGCCGCATAAAATACGAGACATTAAATGCAAATCGGCGTGCAAGATCTAAGCCGTTGATTTTGATCACATTTCAAAAACCACCCGCACGTCCTTTCATGAACCATACTTAAACCATTTTCGTCCGTTTCTCTCACACTTTACCAAAAACTGTTCATCTCTCTCTCGAAAGCAAAAGCAAATATTCTCTCTCAAAACCCTTTCAATCCTCAGATCATTTTCTAAATTTCATTTGGTAAAATACTGAGAAATGGCATCCACTCATGATTTTGTCAAGCTAGGAAAGCAAATCCACACGGGTCTCTCTTGTGTATTTCAATGGTATGGTGAAACAGGGGTCCGACGACACCCTAGTGAAGAAGATTGCTGAGAAATTGGAAACGTCTGGGCTGAAACCGTTTCTAACGTTGGAGTTTCCGATGGCCTATGTGGAAGAGGTCACACAGTTCTACGTGAACGCTGAGGTTCACGATGAGGGCATCAAGTCCTCTGTTCATGGAAAGGAGTTCATCATTACTGCCAAGGATTTGGCAGAACAATGCTTGTTACCGACGGAAGGAGTGTGGAAAATTAATGAAGCTGATGTTGACACGATTCTTTGCTTGGAAGGAAGTAGCCAAGTCCGACTATCTTTGAGAAAGTAGTCTACACAGCTAATAAGAGGCTGTTGAAGGAGGACTACAACAAATTGCTGGACATCGTTGCCAAATGCATAGATATCAAAGTTGGCAGCTTTGACCAACTGTCCAAAGCAAAGTTGATCGTAATGGCTGCGATCATTGAAGAACAGAAAGTGAACTGGGCTGAGTTTGTCTATAGCAGCATCGCGAGCGTTAACGTTGGGAACAAATCCTTCAAGAAGGATGGAACGTTTGGAGGTTCCCTAGGATACGGCCTGGTGATTGGCCAGTTGATGGAGGCAAAAGGAGTCCCTCTTCGTCATGGAAAGGCATTCCATGTAAACAAGAGGATGTTCAGATCAAACCTCTCTGGCGCACATATTTAGATTTTTCAATGGTTGTGATTTTAGAGCTAAAAATTCAGATTAAATGTTGGTAATTAGAGAAAGGGGTAAATTAGTCATCCTACAAAATTACCCAATATTCATGGAATTCTGTTCAAATTATGATCACACAATTTATGCAAATCTCATGTCAAATTCAACGTGAACAAATCTCATCTTTCTTCTTCTTCAACGCACTACTATGAGAAATCATTCATCATTCTTCTTCAACGCACTATTGTGTGAAAAATGTTGCAGACAATTTGTCATAGTTGCTAGAGCTTGACTTCAGTTCGAAGTTTGCTTATAAAGAGGTAATTTGTTGCTTGTGTAGATGTGTCATGGTTTATGTACCATTAACTACATAAGCAAGTCATAAGCAACAAATCCATACTACATAAGCAACAATCCGATACTACATAAGCAATAAATATACACTACGTATGCACCATGAATACATTAACTACATAAGCAAGTCATAGCAACAAACCCATACTACATAAGCAACAAGTCTATATTACATAAGCAATGAATTTACACTACGTATGCAACACGGATATATTAACTACATAAGCAAGTCATAAGCAACAAACTCATACTACATAAGCAACAAGTCTATATTACATAAGCAACGAATATACACTACGTATGCACCACGAATACATTAACTACATAAGCAAGTCATAAACAACAAACCCATACTAATAAGCGATAAGCCTATACTACATAAGTCATGAATATACACTACACATGCATCACAGATACATTAACTACATAAGCAAGTCATAAGCAACAACCCTATACTATATAAGCAGCATAGATTTGTTTTTGAAACTGAAACGCTGAAGAGAGAGTGTGCGTGAAGAGTAGGTGAAATCGCGTAAAAGAGGGAATGAAATCTTAGTAACTGATTCGAAAGTGCCAAATTACCACCCTACCCTTTTTAATTGCTGAAATAAAAAAATAAACATAAAAAAGCCCTAAAAATATGGACCACCCAAAATTGTTGATCTATGGTTAGGATGTGTCCCCATGGACTCACCCCAAGTAGTAGGACCTATTTGTATCATATATATATATATATATATAATATATAATTAATCAGAGAGCAGGATGGCTCGTAGGCTAATTCCAGTAATTTCAGTTTTATGGTAAGTCTCCCTTTGTTTCATTATTGGAGATAATTTTTATTTTATGCTATAATTAGTTTTCTCTTTAGGTGTTCGAATTTAGAGTAGGGTAGTTGATTGTGTTGTGCTCATAGGATAAAATTTATAACTTCTGATCATTGTTTGGAAGCTTACTACAAACTCTGAATTCCATTTAATGAATTAAATAGTTAAATTGATATAGGAAACTTGCAGAAAGTAAGAAGGCTTCAATTTCTCATTTTGGTGAATGGATCCTTAACTCCTCTTAATTGCATAGTAGGGAATAAACTAAAATATAAAAACGAGGTATACTTGAATTTATAATAAATAAATAAAAAAACTAGAAATATGAATAAGGTGTCTTCAACTGAATTAGAAACTATGTGAATTTTAGTTATAAAACAAAAATATTGAGAGGAAAGATGTTTAATATTACTAATGTAATGGCATAATACATCGATTAACTGATATTAAAATGTGTTCTATTTTTAGTGATGTGTTTTAGAGTTTTGAATAAATTTTAAATTGTAAGTTTTAAGGTTTAACTAATAACTAGTTAAATCTTAGATTTAAAGCCTTTTATGAAATTCGGTATAGCAAACTTGTTGATTTTGGAATATTGGTAACTTATGCTTTTACAGATTGTTGTACACCTAGTATTGGAGTGATACTGTAACAAATCTGTAGGTGAGGCAATCTCTATACAAGGTAAGTGAAAATCCATCTGCAACTACAATGCATAAACATAGTATTTCCTATCTTATTGATACTAATGCGATTCTTGTATCTTGATGGATGCATTATGGAAACCTTGATGTTCATATGTTGCTTGGTGGATATTGGAGTGTGATGATTAATGTTTCATTGAGCATGTCATTCATTGACATTTGCACGTGCATTCACAACATATGAGTATTGTTGAGATGAGGCATGCACGAAATAATTTTTTGAAGAGAAAACATTTTGATTGTCCGCTACTAGTGCACCAAGGCCTATGTGGCTTATGTATATGATGTTTCGGGTACCGCAAGTGGGATGACTTTTCGGAGGATCGCAAGGGCAGGCATGAGGCGGACGCCTGATGGTCACGGAAGGATGGTCCACTTGATAGTACCCTTGTGGTTGGTGCAGCGAGTGGGATGGCTTCTTGTGGATCGCGGGTGCAGGCATGAGGCGGATATCTGGCGGTCACAACAGGATGGGCCCTTGTCTGTGTGGATTATTAGCCATCTGAAAATTGATATTGAGCTCTTTCCGGTGCGTAGTAGGGGGTCAAGGGCCCGATAAAAGAAAAAGGAATTTGGTTGAAATACTTTATTTCATCGGCATGCATTCTTGAAAGTGTATCTTGGATACAATTACCTATGTATTTCATATCATTTCATTGACAAGAATGATTTTTTACTTATTGAGTTTTAGCTCATGCAGTTCATGCATTGTAGGTGACCTGTTGATGCTGGATTTCATGGGCTTACTGGGCAGACTGCTGGAGCTCATACAAGTTATTGAGGACAACGTACATGGATGACGACCTGTTGGGCTATGTTGATGGGTCACCTGTCCCTTTGTAGTCTTGTATTATATATTGGTTTAGGGTTGTACCTCTTTTGAAAACTCTGATGTTACTATGTACATGTAAATAGCTAGGTGATGTGGGTTATTCATTTGATCACGTGGATGTCTGTTGTGTTTAATAACAGGGTTGATTACCTCTTTTGTTTGTGGACATGGCTTGTCCTGATATTTTAATTAATGTGATTTTTACTTGTTTGTGGTTAAAATGTCACAGGGATAAAAAAAAATAGAAAAAAATTATTTCACATTTTACATAGAGTGTGTGGCCGAGTATTACTATTTATATAATTTCCAGTAGTAGTAATAAGGATGGGTGTCACAGAGTGGTATCAGAGCTCGACTACAGGTTCTGTAGACTATCCATGTACATGAACTCAAAACTTGTGGAGCACATCCATGTCAATAAGTTTTACTTTATTGTCTGATGCATTTTATGTTTCATGAAATTATGTTTGCCATGTGTTATTATATTTCCTTAAGATAGTGGTTCAGTTATGGTGAGAACTAGATGTAAGAGTAGTGGTGGGGATAGAAACCAAGGAGAGGAGACACCTATACCAACTGGTGATCGAGATAATGTCATTAATCGAATTACGGAGCTCATCCAGCGACAGTCTGAACAAATTTAACAACTCATCCATCAGAGGGATATAGCTGGAGAACAAAGAGTAGAAATGAATCAATCACACCAAAGGGCGGATCAAATCGAGATAGTAGGGGAAAAGTTTCGAAAGCTAAATCCACCAACCTTTGAAGATGTAGTAGATCCTATAGCTGCAGAGGACTGGCTGAGGACTTTAGATAACATGTTTCAATGCAATAGGGTCCCAGAAGAAGAAAAAGTAATGTGTGCTTCGTTTATGCTTCGTGGAAGTGCAGGACATTGGTGGGATACAATGAGGAGCATAGAAGATGTTACGACAATGACCTTGGAAAAATTTAAAGAACTATGTAGAAACAAGTACTTCACGGCTCTTGTTCGTGTATTGAAGATGAACGAGTTCATACAACTACGCCAGGGAACTATGACTGTCGGGGACTATATTCGCAAATTTGAAGAATCATCCTGGTTTGCCACTCATATGGTCAGCACTGATGCACTAAAAGTAGAGAGATTCCTTGATGGACTAAGGCCAGAACTATATAGAGATGTTAGCATGGCGGGAATTCAGGGAGTAACCTATTCGTTGGTTGCTGAGAGAGCACTGGTGGCAGAACAAGCCGAGTTAAGGATTTTTTGTGCTTAGGAAGCTAGACGCCAATTTAAACAAGGATAGGAACAGAGATGGGTTGGAAGCCCGAAGAAGATAGTTTTCCAAGTTCAGCAGCAATAAAAACCTAACTTTCAACCACGGAAAGGACATCGACAATGGGAACAAAATAAGCGTCAAAGAGCTGATCATGGCAAGACATCTATAACACTACCTTTTTGCCTTAGGTGCAAGACTCAACACGCTAGAAGTTGCATAATAGATACCAGGAGATATCTTACGTGTGGGATACATGCTAGGACATTTTGTTAACGTGTACCTAAATAGCCCAAATCATATAGGACAAAAATATGTACCAACGAGGGCATTTACTAGCACTAGAGCATACGCAAAGGTAAATCCATCAGTGGTTAGGTAAATTTCTTATCTTTGACCCCCCAAAATTTGTGTTATTTGATTCGGAAGCTACGCATTCATTTGTATCCACTGATTCTTTGAGGAGACAGGGTAGAACACCTGATGTAGCTAAAGTGGGTTATAATGTAATAATTCTCTCGGGAGATTCCAAGCAGACTAATCAAAATTTGAGAACTTGTGCTATTCCAATTGAAAATAGAGATCTTTATGCGAATCTAATTTTGTTAGCCATGAACGACTATGATTTAATTTTGGGTATAGATTGGTTGTTGAAGAATGGTGCTACAATTGATTGTTAGAGAAAGATAGTGGCATTTCAACCCCTAGGAGAATATCCATTTACCTTCGCTGGAATCACGACCGCTTAAGATTTCCAACGATATTAGCACTAAAGGTATGACGCTTACTAGATGTAGGCTGTGAAGGAATTGAAGACACTATTCCAGGAATTGCTAGGTAAAGGCTTCATTAGACCTAGATTTTCGCCATGGGTGTACAAGTCCTTTTCGTTCGAAAGAAGGATGGTACGATGAGATTGCGCATCGACTATGGAGAAATTGAACAAAGTTACAATTAATAATAAATACCCATTACCTCGAATCGATGATTTATTTTATCAACTTCAAGGTGCACCAAGTATTTTCGAAGATCGACTTGCGATCCGGGTACCATCAGCTAAAAATAAAAGAAGATGATAGACAACCTTCAACACGAGGTATGGACACTGTGAATTCTTGGTGATGCCATTTGAGTTGACTAACACCCTAGTAGTTTTCATGAACTTAATGAATCAAGTATTTAATGACTTTCTAGATAAATTCGTTATTGTGTTTATCGATGACATCTTGATTTACTCTAGAACAAAAGAGGAGCACGCCGAACAATTGAGAATGGTATTAGAGGTCTTGAAAGAAAAACAATTATATGCTAAATTTAAGAAATGTGAATTCTAGCTAGATCGAGTAGTATTTTTAGGACATGTCGTATCTGGAGCAGGAATATCACTTGATCCAAGTAATGTCAAGGCTATTAATAATTGGACACAACATACAAATGCTTCAGAGGTACTTAGTTTTCTGGGGATAGCTAGCTACTATTGCTGATTTGTGGAAGGACTCTCCAGGATTGCTATGCCTTCAACAAAACTAACCAGAAAGAATGTCTCATTCAAATGGACGGAAGCATGCGAACAAAGCTTTCAAGAACTAAAGAAGAGATTGACCTCAACACTGTTCACCTATATTTTTAGCTTCACCGCAAGTGTACGGTGTACGTTTTAGAATATGGTAGCAAGGTCGTATCCACGGAGACTAATAAATCAATAGGCTAAGTATTGAGCCAAGATAGTTTTACTTTTATTTAGACGATCGATATTTGATGGTTGTTGTTTTGAGATTAAGACAATTTCAATCACTAAAACACAAGAATAAGATAACACAAATGAAAGAAGTATCAAGATGATGTAATGGATTTCCGAGTTAAGGTTTCAATTAATAATCCTCTTGTTGTCCGGTTTAATCAAGCCACGTTATTATAAATATTCCTATAAGACGATCACAAAGCTATTTTATCCTCCCTCTCGAGATGCATATAAAACGTAGATTGAAATATCTATGCTAGCATCTCTACTCAACATAAGATACACAACTCCCAAATGCACAAAAGATCAAATGTCCTCACAAATATTCACAAACCTCTCGATTCATGCAAATATTCGTGTCAAGTACTCAAAATCTAATATTGAAACTCATCTCTCGAATTATGAATCAATATATCAAACATGTTAAATCATTGGCCAAGTGATAAAACAAGAATAAGCTCAAAGTACTCAAATAGGCTTCAAGATAATAACTTCAACCAAGATTAAAACATCCAACAAGAGTTCATTAATCTACTTCCAAAACCCGGAAATCTCAAGAGTTTAGCTACACATGATTATACAACTTATAAACAAATTGTTCATAGTCATTACAAATGAAACTAAAAGATTGAAACTGAAAGAGAAGCAAGAAAACTTAGGAACGTCGACAATCTCTCGATATATCTCCGTTCTTCAAGCTCCGATGCAACCCGATTGTCTCCTTGATGTCTCCTTCCCAGAATCCTCCTTGTGTGCGCCCCCCAAAAAGCCTTTTTATACTCCCCATCATGTTTAGGGCTTAATGCTGCATATTATGGGATTCCAGCGCAGACGCACGGGTGGTGCGCCCACGCACGGGTTACCCGTGCGCCACCCTGCTGGAATACCCCAACTCTCTGTAGAGCGCACGGGTGGTGCGTCGGAGCACGGCCTACCCGTGCGCCACTCCGGTGAAATAATCTGACTCTCTGTAGGGCGCACGGGTGGTGCGCCCATGCATGGGCTACCCGTGCGCCATGTTGCAGCTCCAATTATCCTTATGCAGGGGTGCACGGGTGGTGTCTTGAGGCACGCCCAACCCGTGTGCCCCCTGTCTTTTCCGTGAACGCTCAACTTTCGCTCTTTTAGGCTTCACTTTTCGTATATCCACTCGATTCTCCGTGTTTCCACTTTGCTTTCCTCGTATTCTTATTCAATTAGCTTCAAATATCATGAAATTCCTTCAAAATAAGCAAAGTGTAATATATTTTCCACAAGGAGTGAATATGTAACATTTAACGCGAGTATATGCATGTTTACTTATCATTATAGCTCGAAATATGCCTCAAAATACATGCAAAACTCACGCCTATCAAAATCCCCAAACTTAAAGCGTTGACCATCCCGATCAACAATATTTAGAACACGATAAAGCACAACAGGGAGATAAAGATAACAGCGCACACCGAGAATCCACAAGAAAATCCAAATTGTTCAATATCTAATCAAAGAACACGCCTCAAATAAAACAAAGTGAAATGCTCTGAATCCAACTCTCAAAGTTAAGTGTATACTCTCATCTCACGAGGTTATAGGACGTGTTTACGCTCAAATCAATTCGATGTCGCAAAATTACCATAGGCTTGCAATTTGTCTCATATCTCCGCCACGAAAGTGTATGCAATTTGTGAATCATAAAGGACTTTCTCATTTGGTTGTAATGAAGGCTCTTTGGTTTAGGTAGGAAATTTTTGGATAAAGTGACTCAAACTCGAGTGTATAGACCGATGAGCATATCAATCATTTTCATTACAATCCCCTATGTTACTCCAATCATCCCTCATTTTTATCAACTTCATTTATCTCCATTTCCTTCCTTTCTTTTGAGAATCACCTACATTCACAATCCTTCGCCCCCCAAGTTTATCAACTTTTCAATCTTTTTCATTTGTGCATTTTCAACATCTTTCCTTCCTCTTTTTATTCCATTTAACCAAGTATGCCCAATTATCCTATTTTTTAATTCCCACCCATTCAACCTCGTTCATTCCCCTTTTACTCAACGTTATACATTCGAGTTTAAGGTGATGGAAATATAGTAAGATCAAGGGTTAATTTTTTTTTTGTGGTTATCAAAGAAATAGGCTATAGGCTCAACTTGGCTAACTAGGAATTTTTAACATTTTTAGGTAGGCAAAGGGCTTGAAAGGCTAGCAAAGATGGCCTTTAATCACATTCACAATTCACGTACACAAGTGGCCTTGACAGAGATACCCAAGCAAGTTCTAGAATTCTGACAACAAGAATGATACCCTCAATCACAACAAGACTGAACAAGATATAAGCAGTAAAGGCTCAAAGCTCACAGCTTGTCAAAATGTAATTCAAAGCATCACACCAAGTTTTTCTTATTAACATGCTCAAAGTTATCTATTCAAGGCTCAATCAATTCATAACCAACATCCAATCCCAACAATATGAATTCTCAATCAACACACAAACAACAAGTTGCAACATGCTTGGTCAACACACTCTCTAACCACTACTAAAGCAATAGACGACGTGCTAAAGCTATAAACGTGCTCTAATGCAAATGCAACCTAGAATGCTCTAATGCAACTATATGAAAACAAAAAATGCATGAATTTTTTTTTTTTTGTATCCACACTTTTCATGTATTAAAATGCTATCTCTCCCCCAAACTTGAATGAAATTATAGTGTCTAAGGGGAAAAATAGAATTTCAATAACAAAAAGTGGGGATATACTGAATCATCTGCGGCGGCGGTGGTGGGAAGTGGCCTTGAGAAATATGTCACATTTGTAGTGTTGGAGCACTTGCCACGTCTCCTCCGAACGCCGCTCGGATCGCTCATTTGAAGGCGCAAGAAAATCAGCCCTATGTTGCCTCAAATCCTCTCCTTGCCGCCTCAACTCTTCTTCTTGCCGCCTCAAGTTCTCCCCAAACACATAAAACATGTCTTGAAAATCGGCGCCGCGATGGGGTTCTCCACTGTGAGAAGGACCGGGGCGATCCCCGCTTTGAGAATGTCGGGCGTAATCGCCTCCGTGTGAGGACTCAGGTATATCATACCCGATTTGGGGGTGATGAGGTTCCAACCCCATTTGCGTCCATGTATGTCATCCTCCTCCGCCACCATATCTTCCTCATCCAAGAAACCTTCAACTCTGCGACGCTTTCTTGCCTCTATAGCCTCGGTAATTCGGTTGTGTGCATCGGAGTTCATTAGGAAGTTGGTGGTGTCCGTCAATGTCTCGACCGTGGTGTATGGCGGGTTAGGAAACGGAAATGAAGCACCTTTCTTTTGTAGAATCACCAATCTGTTGTCTTCATTTGCTATGAACTTCATATGGTGCAACGATGCCAAATTAACCCGAGTGCTGCCCGGGATAGGCTCCAAGCCTCGGAAATCAACATTGAAATGCCGGGCAATAGGGGTAATTAGGCCCCCTATAGAATCGTACCCCCTTCCCGCCTAGTTAACTGTTCGATTTGTTCGGCAAAATTGACAGCGGTGTTGTAGGGGGTGTTTGTAACCATACACCAGAGGAGATAAAGTTCCTTAGTCGTCATACCTCCAATGTTTTCTCGGGCGAACACGGAGGATGCAGTCATGCGTTGAATATACCGGAAAACTGGATTCCGGATCCATGAGGCTTTGGCGGTCCGCGCGACATACAACATCGGCCCCGTTTGTGGTGTTTCCACAAGCATTCTCCGTAAGTCGTATTGATCATAATGAGGCATCGGGGTACGAGCGTTTGTTGGGACCTCGAAAATGGTGTTCAATTGAGTCATAGACAGTTGTCTACGGACATTCCCCAACTGAAACTTTTTCATATACGGTTCAAAGGTCCCGCCTTGTTTGAGTACTTCCACGGTACTTAAGAACTCCAATGTATACTTTTTAAATGTCGGCCACTTTCGGCTCATGAAGTTCGTCCATCCTACCTTGGCGAAAAGACGCCACACGTCCTCATGTATCCCCAAAGTTTGGGTACAATCATCGTCGGCGTAGCGAGATGGAGCTATTTGGCGACCGATCAAGCGATTCCATCGCTCAAGATCATCGGCATTTGTCAAGTTGACCCCATATGCCTCAGGACTGTTTTGGTCGACCTCCGGCGGTGCCACTTCGCGTTGTGCCGTCCCACGTGCACGTCTCCTTCCACCCTGGGGGTTTCTTCGCTCGGCCATGAAGAGTTTGTACATGAAACGCATTTCATTAGCATCCCAATATCATCAATGGCAACAACAAAATAGGGGATTAAAGCTAACATATTGGGTGATGCAAATTCACATGCTTACGTTACTTTGATCGATCAACTACCCCAAACAAGAAAAAATTATGGCCATTCTAGACAAATATTAGCTTAAACAATCATTGGCCATGCCTTATTCATCAACAATTCATTCTAAATCTCCTCAATTACACAAGCCCACAAGGTGTTTGATAATTTGCCTGAAAGAATAATTCACATAATTTATAGCAAAAATATCAAAATAAGAACCTATAATGATCCCTAATACATAATTAACAACGAATTCACAAGTAGAAACGGTGTTCTTACCAGAATTCTCTAAGTTAAACTCGAAGTAGATGACTTGAACCCTAGGTGCTTTTGCTCACAATTCTTCAAGCAAATTTGAATTCAATGTAAAGTGAAGTGCAATTGTGATGGGGGAGGGATTAAAAGGACGAATTTGAGTAGAATTTGCAAGAAATTTCGAAGGGAATGAAGTTGGGGTAGTGTGCGCGTGATTTGTGGGAGTTTTGGGAGAAGAAGACAGTTTAAAAACTGTCATATTTAAGCCTCTTCTGCAGGGCGCACGGGTGGTGCGTCGAAGCACGGGCTACCCGTGCGCCACCCCGGCAAATTCCTCTACTCTCTGCAGGGCGCACGGGTGGTGTGCCAACGCACGGGCTACCCGTGCGCACCTGTACAGCAATTTAGGTATAATAATTTTTTTTTAAAATAAAAACACACAAAAATGCAACAAAAACACACAAATCACACTTATTAATAAAAACTCGCATATCAAAGCACTCAAATCACACAAATTTTTGGAACTAAACACACACAAAAATGGAATTCACACGAAAAACCGTTGGGTTGCCTCCCAACAAGCGCTATATTTAACGTCTTTAGCTTGACGCCTTTTAACTCCGATTATGATCTTTGCGAAATGAGGCTTGTCACCTCATCGTGCAGTTTTCCATGCCAATCCCGCTCACTTGGATTTACACCTCCCTTGATCATTACTAAAGGAGGTTTTCCATGTTTGTCTACTATCCATGTGTTCTCCTCTTCATCGTGCGAATGGTAAGTGCACGCTCTTGGTTCAACATCAGGCTTTTTGTGCCTTTCCTTCTTCTTCATTGATAATCCCTGCATATTATCTTTAGATGCACACAATTATTCAAGTTATTAGATTGATTACAGGAATTAGCAATTGTTGTTGTTTTACAACCATTAAAATCATCATGTCTTTTCACATTCCGAAAAATGGAAAATGAAATACGCTCATCATCAACTTGTAATGTAAGCTCCCCTTTCTTCACATCTATTAGTGCTTCCGATTTGCCAAAAATGGACGCCCAAGTATAAGAGGGGTGTCACAATCCTCATTCATATCCAACACTAGAAAATCCACGGGGAATATGAATTTATCGACTTTTATGAGCACATCTTCTAGTATCCCCGTTGGATGTACGAGTGATCTATCCGCGAGTTGTAGTGTGACAGTGGATGGTCTCACTTCTTCGAGTCCAAGCTTTCTGAGAACGGACAGCGGCATCAAATTGATACTAGATCCTAGATCACAAAGTACATTGTCAAAGAAAATATCGCCTATTGTACAAGGTATAGTGAAACTCCCGGATCTTTCGGCTTTTGCGGTATTTTCCTTTGTATGAGTGCGCTACATTCTTCCATCAAAGTTGACAATCCCATTCTCTCGCCCATTTGTTCTTGTTGGACATCGCTTCCCCTAGAAACTTTGCATAATTTGGCATATGTTTCATTGCTTCTGCAAAAGGAACATTAATGTGCAATTTTTTAAACATGCCCACAAATTTAGCAAATTGATTATTGATTAGTCTTGTGAAACAATCGGGGGAAAGGGAAGAGGAATATTATATTTCAAAGCAAATTAGAGTTAGGATACAATTCACGTTTCTTGGCTCTTTTTGTTTATCTATTTGTTGCTCGGTTCCTCCTTTAACTTTCATATTGCCTTGAGCGTCGTTTGTCATTTCCCGAATTTGAATGGTAGGCTCGGCAAACACACACGACCTGGTCGTGCATTGATACACGAGTCGCACGTGATTCTAACGTCACACCAATATCAGCATTTTCAGACTCTTCATTCTCTTTTCCAACCCACACATGGATAGCATTGCAATGTTCCCTCGGGTTGACCTCCGTGTTGCTTGGAAATTGACCCTTTTGATGTTGACTCCTCACAATTGCAGCCAATTGACCCATTTGAGTTTCCAGATTCTTTATTGAGCTTGTCACTTGTTGTTCTAACTTATCCATCCTAAGGTCTTGCTTATCGAGGCGGCTCCTCGTGTCATTCATGAAAGCATTAGATTGATTTATGAAGGAGGTGAGTGTATCTTCCAACGACGATTTGCCTCCTCCATTACCGCCTCCATTACTTGAAGCATTAAATCCCGGCGGAGGTTGTAACACATTTTTGTATTTGCATAGGAAAAAATTTCATGATTTCTCAACCCTGGATGGTAGTGTGTTGGGTTTGAATTATTTAAATTGCTTTGAAATTCCGGTTATTCACATAATTTACCTCTTCCATCGGATATAGAAGAGCTTCACTACCCGTGCTCGTACCTGCTTCTGGCCCCTTCGTAAATACACTCAATTGAGTTGTCAAAGCCGCTACTTGTGCCGACAATGTTTTGATAGGGTCGAATCGAGATTTCGGCTACTCGTTGTACATTGGATCTTCGGATGGCCATTGGTAATCGTTCATGGCCATTTCCTCAAGAAGATTTAAGGCATCTTGTGGAAACCTTGCCAACAATGCTCCTCCCGCTGCGGCATCAACAAAGGCCCTAGTTTGCCCCATTAAACCATTGTAAAAGAAACATAATTGTTGATCCTCCAGAAAGCCGTGTTGTGGACATCTTCTTAACAAATCCCTAAATCTTTCCCAAGCCTCGTACAAAGGCTCGGAATCAAATTGTCGGAATTGAGTGATCTCACTTTTGAGCTGCAAAGTTTTGCTTGGTGGAAAGAATTTAAACAAAAACTTTTGACTCAAATCGTCCCATGTGCTCACACTTCCTTGCGTCAAAGTACCCAACCAATTTCTCGCCTTATCCCGTAAAGAGAATGGGAATAGGCGCAATCTTATGGCGTCATCTGAGACTCCGTTCATTTTGATCGTATTGCATATTTGGATAAAATGCGCAAGGTGAGAGTTAGGATCTTCGGATGCAAACCCCCCAAACTGATTCTGTTGCACCATATTGATTAGTGCCGGTTTGAGTTCGAAGTTCTTGGCATTGATAGAAATATGGGCAATACCACCGTAATTACGATTCGTTTGTGGTCGAAAGTAATCACGAATGGCTTGCTATTGAACCGGTATCGGTAACTCGTTTCCACCATTGTTTGGCGGTATTGGTAACTCATTCAAATCCCCCATTATCGGATTGTGTTGTCTTTCAGCTCGTCTAGTGGTAGCACTGATTCTCCTCGCGAAAGCCTCAACTTCCGGTATGAGCGGTATTAAGTCCCCCCGCCTAGAGCGCGTGTTCATGCACTACCTAGACCAAACTAGAAGAAACAAGTCAAATAATGTGGAATTCAAGTCACACTAAAACAAAATAAATAATAAAAAAAATGTCTAAATTAAGAATAATTATATCTATCGCAATATTAGCACCATAAATTGTATTTGTCCCCGGCAACGGCGCCAAAAACTTGTTCACCTATATTTTTAGCTTCACCGCAAGTGTACGGTGTACGTTTTAGAATAGGGTAGCAAGGTCGTATCCACGGAGACTAATAAATCAATAGGCTAAGTATTGAGCCAAGATAGTTTTACTTTTATTTAGACGATCGATATTTGATGGTTGTTGTTTTGAGATTAAGACAATTTCAATCACTAAAACACAAGAATAAGATAACACAAATGAAAGAAGTATCAAGATGATGTAATGGATTTCCGAGTTAAGGTTTCAATTAATAATCCTCTTGTTGTCCGGTTTAATCAAGCCACGTTATTATCAATATTCATATAAGACGATCACAAAGCTATTTTATCCTCCCTCTCGAGATGCATATAAAACGTAGATTGAAATATCTATGCTAGCATCTCTACTCAACATAAGATACACAACTCCCAAATGCACAAAAGATCAAATGTCCTCACAAATATTCACAAACCTCTCGATTCATGCAAATATTCGTGTCAAGTACTCAAAATCTAATATTGAAACTCATCTCTCGAATTATGAATCAATATATCAAACATGTTAAATCATTGGCCAAGAGATAAAACAAGAATAAGCTCAAAGTACTCAAATAGGCTTCAAGATAATAACTTCAACCAAGATTAAAACATCCAACAAGAGTTCATTAATCTACTTCCAAAACCCGGAAATCTCAAGAGTTTAGCTACACATGATTATACAACGTATAAACAAATTGTTCATAGTCATTACAAATGAAACTAAAAGATTGAAACGAAAGAGAAGCAAGAAAACTTAGGAACGCGTCGACAATCTCTCGATATATCTCCGTTCTTCAAGCTCCGATGCAACCCGATTGTCTCCTTGATGTCTCCTTCCAAGAGTTGACTCTTGTCTTGTGTTGTAGATCCCAAAAATGCCAGAATCCTTCTTGTGTGCGCCCCCAAAAGCCTTTTTATACTCCCCATCATGTTTAGGGCTTAATGTCATAGATTATGGGATTCAGCGCGAGACGCACGGGTGGTGCGCCCACGCACGGTTACCCGTGCGCCACCCGCTTGGAATACCCCAACTCTCTGTAGGGCGCACGGGTGGTGCGTCGGAGCACGGCCTACCCGTGCGCCACTCCGGTGAAATAATATGACTCTCTGTAGGGCGCACGGGTGGTGCGCCCATGCATGGGCTACCCGTGCGCCATCTTTGCAGCTCAATTATCCTTATGCGGGGGTGCGGGTGGTGTCTTGAGGCACGCCCAACCCGTGTGCCCCCCTGTCTTTTCCGTGAACGCTCAACTTTCGCTCTTTTAGGCTTCACTTTTCGTATATCCACTCGATTCTCCGTGTTTCCACTTTGCTTTCCTCATATTCTTATTCAATTAGCTTCAAATATCATGAAATTCCTTCGAAATAAGCAAAGTGTAATATCTTTTCCACAAGGAGTGAATATGTAACATTTAACGCGAGTATATGCATGTTTACTTATCATTATAGCTCGAAATGCGCCTCAAAATACATGCAAAACTCACGCCTATCAAACACCTATTCTATCAATTCCATTAGGTACTGGTGGTTTTGTAGGTTATAGTGACGCGTCGAAGAATGGCCTAGGATGTGTATTGATGCAAAGTGGTAAGGTGATTGATTGCGTATGTGTCTAGACAATTGAAGGACTATGAAAAGAACTACCCAACGCATGATTTAGAGCTTGCTGTAGTTGTATTTGCGCTTAAAATATGGAGGCATTACCTATACAGGGAACGATGTGATATCTACACAGATCACAAGAGTTTAAAGTACTTCTTCATGCAAAAAGAACTAAATATGCGACAACGTCGATGGTTGGAATTAGTGAAGGACTACGATTGTGTGATCAGCTATCATCCTGGTAAAGCCAATGTTGTAGCAGATGTGTTGAGCCGAAAATCAACACAAAGCAATGCAATTGCGATTCGCATTTGAAACCAGAGTTATGGATCTTCAGAAAATGAACATAGAGGTTGTATTATTAGGGTCCGTTGAAGCTAAATTAGCAGCACTAACACTCCAACCTATGCTACTAGGAACAACAATGTGATGATTACTATGACAAAATGTGAAGAATGAGATTACCTCGGAAGCGTCCTCTGACTTCAAAATATCTGAGGATGGAGTACTTCAATTTAAAGAACGGTTATACGTGCCCAACAGGGAAAATCTTCGAGAGGATGTTCTAGCAGAAGTGCATTCAACCCCATATTATGTACATCCAGGAGCTACTAAAATGTATAGAGATTTGAAGATGCATTATTGGTGGCCAGGCATGAAAGAGGATATCGCCCAATATGTGGAACAATGTTTAACCTGTCAACAAATAAAGGCGGAACACAAAAGGCCAGCTGGAACGTTGAAACCTCTATGTATTCGGAATGGAAATAGGAAAGGATCGCCATGGATTTTGTGACAGGTTTGCCCAAAACAGTCAAGGGACACGATGCTATTTGGGTAATCATAGATAGATTAACAAAATCCGCTCATTTCATTCCCATTTGTTCTACTTATCCCATGGATCGATACGCACAACTTTATATACATGAAGTGGTTAGACTTCATGGTGTGCCACTGTCTATTGTTTCAGATAGAGACTCTAGATTCTTATCTAATTTCTGGAGGAGTCTACAGAAAGCACTAGGGACACGATTATCGTTTGGTACTGCTTATCACCCTCAAACCGACGGACAATCAGAGCGAACGATACAAACTCTAGAATATATGCTTAGATCTTGTGTTCTAGATTTTCAAGGACAGTGGAGTAAGCATCTACCTTTGATAGAATTATCATATAACAACAGCTATCAAGCCACAATCGGGATGACTCCCTATGAAGAACTGTACGGTAGAAAGTGTAGATTGCCGGTACACTGAGACGAAATTGGTGAAAGGAAACTTCTAGGCCCAAATATGATTCGAGAAATGACAGAGGTTGTGACGCAAATTTGACAAAGAATGGAAACCGCTCAGAGTCGACAGAAAAGCTACTCAGATCAAAGAAGAAGAATGTTAGAATTTTCTGTAGGAGATCGACTATTTCTTAAGGTGGTACTGATGAAAGGGGTAATGCGATTTGGAAAGAAAGCAAAATTTAGTCCTAGATACATAGGACCATTTCATATTACTAAGAGAATTGGTGATATGGCTTACAGACTTGACTTACCCTGCGTCAATGTCTCAAATTCATGATGTATTCCATGTTTCTATGTTGAGGAAATATGCTGGAATCCCATCTCACATTAGAGCCGATAGAGTTGAAAATGGAATTGAGCTACAAAGAGATACCTGTGGGGATATTGTTACGAGAAGTAAAGAAACCCAGGAATAAGGAAATCTCATTAGTTAAAGTACTTTGGAGGAATCAATAAGTAGAGGAAGCTACTTGGGAAAGAGAAGACAAAATGAGAGCTAAGTACCCTGATCTATTCCGGTAAGTAATATTTCGAGGATGAAATTTTCTATAAGGAGGGGAGGATGTAATACCCGAGCCTCTCACTACTCACTAGGCCAATATGGTTTATGCACTACGAGTTGTTTATGTGGCACTTGTTTGGATATCTGCATTTGCAAATTTTCATTTTAAATGGCATAGTTAATTTTATAATTTTGAAACTCTGAGATAGTATTAGGTATCAGGTTTCTAATATTATTGTACACACAAATAAGAAAATATAGATTTTAAATTATTAGATAACAGTTAATAACACGTGATAAATTTACCGGTGAAATGTGGCTTTACTGCGTTGATTGGGGATGGATACAATACGTTGATAGATTAAAAAAATTATTAATGTTCAAATATATATGTATATATACACACACTAAAATAATACTACTAAATTTATTAATATACAAAAAAAATGAAAAAAAAAAGAAAGAGAGAAAGAAACAAAATGATACACACGCAGACACACATACAAGTATTAGTATGACTAGTATGCGTGACATTTGAAAACTTTATTTATATATATATATAAAATGGTTTGCTTACATTATTTATATAAATAAATGAATACCCTATACGTACCTAAGCAAACTAAAGAAATTAAAAGGGTGGCTTTATCTACTTACCACCACCTTTGTTGCACTTATCTAGAAAGCTAATATATATGTATATATATATATATCAGTATACAATTAATTAGAGAGCACGACGGCTCGTAGGCTAATTCCAGTAATTTCAGTTTTATGATAAGTCTCCCTTTGTTTCATTATTGGAGATAATTTTTATTTTATGCTATAATTAGTTTTTTCTTTAGGTGTTCGGATTTAGAGTAGGGTTGTTGATTGTGTTGTGCTCATAGGATAAAATTTATAACTTCTGATCATTGTTTGGAAGCTTAATACAAACTCTGAATTCCATTTAATGAATTAAATAGTTAAATTGATATAGGAAACTTGCAGAAAGTAAGAAGGCTTCAATTTCTCATTTTGGTGAATGGATCCTTAACTCCTCTTAATTGCATAGTAGGGAATAAACTAAAATATAAAAACGGGGCATACTTGAATTTATAATAAATAAATAAATAAACTAGAAATTTGAATAAGGTGTCTTCAACTGAATTAGAAACTATGTGAATTTTAGTTATAAAACAAAAATATAGAGAGGAAAGATGTTTAATATTACTAATGTAATGGCATAATACATCGATTAACTGATATTAAAATGTGTTCTATTTTTAGTGATGTGTTTTAGAGTTTTGAATAAATTTTAAATTGTAAGTTTTAAGGTTTAACTAATAACTAGTTAAATCTTAGATTTAAAGCCTTTTATGAAATTCGGTATAGCAATCTTGTTGATTTTGGAATATTGGTAATTTATGCTTTTACAGATTGTTGTACACCTAGTATTGGAGTGATACTGTAACAAATCATTAGGTGAGGCAATCTCTATACAAGGTAAGTGAAAATCCATCTGCAACTACAATGCATGAACATAGTATTTCCTATCTTATTGATACTAATGCGATTCTTGTATCTTGATGGATGCATTATAGAAACCTTGATGTTCATATGTTGCTTGGTGGATATTGGAGTGTGATGATTAATGTTTCATTGAGCATGTCATTCATTGACATTTGCACGTGAATGCACAACATATGAGTATTGTTGAGATGAGGCATGCACGAAATGGTTTTTTGAAAAGAAAACATTTTGATTGTCCGCTACTAGTGCACCGAGGCCTATGTGGCTTATGTATATGATGTTTCGGGTACCGCAGGTGGGATGACTTTCCGGAGGATCGCAGGGGCAGGCATGAGGCGGACGCCTGGTGGTCACGGAAGGATGGTCCACTTGATAGTACCCTTATGGTTGGTGCAGCGAGTGGGATGACTTCTTGTGGATCGCGGGTGCGGGCATGAGGCAGACATCTGGCGGTCACAAGAGAATGGGCCCTCGTCTGTGTCAATCGATTATTGGCCATCTGAAAATTGATATTGAGCTATTTCCGGTGCGTAGTAGGGGGTCAAGGGCCCGATAAATGAAAAAGGAATTTGGTTGAAATACTTTATTTCATCAGCATGCATTCTTGAAAGTGTATCTTGGATACAATTACCTATGTATTTCATATCATTTCATTGACAAGCATGATTTTTACTTATTGAGCTTTAGCTCATTCAGTTCATGCATTGTAGGTGACCTGTTGATGCTGGATTTCATGGGCTTACTGGGCAGACTGCTGGAGCTCATACAAGTTATTGAGGACAGTGTACGTGGATGACAACCTGTTGGGCTATGTTGATGGGTCACCTTTCCTTTTGTGGTCTTGTATTATATTTTGGTTTAGGGTTGTACCCTCTTTTGAAAACTATGATGTTAATATGAACATGTAAATAGCTAGGTGATGTGGGTTATGCATTTGATCACGTGGATGTCTGTTGTGTTTAATAACAGGGTTGGTTACCTCTTTTGTTTGTAGACATGGTTTGTCCTGATATTTTAATTAAAGTGATTTTTACTTGTTTGTGGTTAAAATGTCACAGGGATCAACAAAAAAGAAAAATATTATTTTACATTTTACATAGTGTTTGTGGCCGAGTATTACTATTTATATATTTTCCAGTAGTAGTAATAGTGTTGGGTGTCACATTACACTTTGAGCTTAGATATCAAGAGCTTAGAAGTTCCCCCTGTCAAAAAAAAAAAATCATTAGTCACGAATAAAAGTACATAATCCATCCATTGGATTAATTTATATCCTCAACTTTTGGCTTTTTTATCCATATATTATAGCTTTTTTTTGCGAGCTTTTTCTAGATTTTTTGAGCGTATGAGCTTATTTCATGTTTCTCCCCCTTTAGAATCATCAAAAAGAATGTTAGCACGATATAAACATCATATAATCATATCAAAGTGTGCAATTTAACCGATTTATCGAGCTTTTGAGCATGAAGCTTAAAATTCCAAATAAAAAGGGAAAATTCGATAAGATGATTTGTAAAAGCTCATTTGAGTGACAAACCCTAATCTCTATAAACCTATAAGACTTTTGAAATCGAGAGAATCCTGTGAGGGATGAAATATTCATTGAAACATTTTGTTGAACATTTGGCGTGCGTAGAATAAAAACGAAGATATATATAACCCTTGTAAATGTAATCAAGCCCAATATTTCATCACCAAATGCAATTCTATAAACATTCTTCTATAATCAACATGCCCAAAACAATTATTCAACAATTTCATCAAAATACCAAAATAAAAGCATTTTCTCAAGGGTTCAACCCAATTGAGATTAAAAGGGAATTAATCTTACCAATCAATCGGTGAAGTTGGACAATAATGATGATATATCAACGATATAAGTCCAAAAGTATAGAATTTACAAGAAAGAAATCATTTTGGGTGAAATGTGTGTGAAAATTGCAAAGGGGTTGAAAATAGAAGAAAAACCGGGTGAAATGAAGAGACTAAGGACAAACAATTTTAACCAAAAATTCATGGTTCTCGATCGGTTGAAGGGGAGGCCGATTAGTCCAGGCTGAGGTCGACCAGTTGACCTCTCTTCATCCGATGGTTGGAGCAAGTTTTTTAGTTTCTGCCCCATTTTTGAGCCAAAAATCCGATTTTTCACCCATAAGTTTTAAAAACGTGCAAAATGCAAATATAGACCTTATAATTCGATATGCATTAAGCCTAAACGAGCTCGAATTGAAGAAAAAGACTTGGTGGTTAGCGGTTTTGTAACAATATCCGCGAGTTGATCTTGAGAACGGAACGAAACACTTCTCAATTTTTTGTTTTGAGACGCAATCCCTTAGAAAATGATGACGAATATCAATATGTTTAGTACGATTGTGATGAACCGGGTTTTGAGCAATATTTATAACGGACGTATCGTCACAAAAAATGAAAAATATTTTCAAAAGAACATTTCTAATCCACTAAGGTTTGTTTCATCCAAAGCAATTGAGTGCAACAAAAGGCCGCATAAATGTATTCGGCTTCGGCCGTAGATAACGATACACAATTTTGCTTTTTTGAAAACCAAGATATGAGGCAATCGCCTAAATATTGACATGACCTGGAGTTGCTTTTGTGATCATCAATATTTCCCGCATAATCCGAATAACTATATCCTTTAAGAGATAATTTTTCGTTCTTTGGATAAAACAACCCATATGAAGTAGTGTCTTTCAAATATCGGAAAATTCTTTGAACGACACTCATATGAGATTCTTTGGGATTGCTTTGAAAATGAGCACATAGGCTTACGGCATGAAGAATATCAAGTCTACTTGCGGTTAAATAAATTAAACTACCAATCATACCTCGATATTTTGATTCATCAACCGACTTGCCTTTTTCATCCTTGTCGAGCTTGATATTGGTTGCCATAGGAGTAGTCACGGTTCTTCCTTCTTCAATTCCAAACTTCTTTAGATGTTCTTTGGTATACTTTTATTGTGATATGTAGATACCTTCTTGACATTGCTTAATTTGGAGTCCAAGGAAGAAATTGAGCTCCCCCATCATACTCATTTCCAATTCACCTTGCATTAACTTAGAAAATTTCTTGCAAAAGGAATCATTAGTAGCACCGAAAATAATATAATCAACATATATTTGAACTAGTAAGCAATCTTGCCATTTTTCAAAAACAAAGAGAGTAGTATTAACTTTACCTCTTGTAAATCCATTTTGCAAAAGAAAAGAGCTAAGTCTATCATACCATGCTCGGGGTGCTTGTTTTAAACCATATAAGGCCTTTTGAAGTTTGTAAACATCAGTTGGCCTTGAAATATTTTCAAACCCCGGAGGTTGTTTTACATTGACTTCTTCTTCAATTAAACCATTTAGAAAAGCGGATTTAACATCCATTTGGTAAAGCTTGAAATTTTTAAAGCAAGAATACGCAATTAAAATACGAATAGCTTCTAAACGTGCAACGGGTGCAAAAGTTTCATCATAATCAATATCTTCTTCTTGATAATACCCTTGAGCCACTAACCTTACTTAATTTCGAACAATATTTCCCAAACATCATTCCTTTCAAATTGATTCAATTCCTCTTGTATTTCTAAAAACAAATCCTCATCTCCAATTGCTTCATTTGTATTTTTAGGCTCTTTTTGAGAAATAAGAGCTTTCTCGGCAAATTTCCTTCTAGTCACTACCTTGTCTAGAGGGTCCCCAATTATGAGATTTTTTGGATGATCTCCTTTGAATTTTAGAGCAACGGGGAGATCCGAATTATCACCGTTTTCTTCTTGAGGATCATTTGAAGTTGACGGTTGATCATTTGATGTAGAAGGCTGATCATTTTGAGCATCAATTTGAATAATTGGTTCAACATCATCTTCCTCATCACTTTTATCATTTGGTATCCTTTCAACACCCGAAGCTTCATTGAATTTGACGTGAATAGATTCTTCAACCACCATGCTAGTTTTATTATAAAATCGATATGATTTGCTCTTAGTAGAGTACCCCATAAAAATTCCTTCATCGGCATTAGGATCAAGTTTGTCCGTTTGATCCTTAGTATTTAAAATAAAACACTTACACCCAAAGATTTTGAAGTAACTAATATTTGAAGTTCTTTCTTTCCAAAACTCATATGGTGTTTTATTCAACTTAGGACGAAGGTAAACACGATTAATAACATAGCAAGCGGTACTTACGGCTTCGGCCCAAAAATATTTTGGAAGAAAAAATTCATTGAGCATTGACCGACTCATTTCTTGAAGAGATCGATTCTTCCTTTCGGCTACTCCATTTTATTGTGGTGTTCTTGGAGCCAAAACATTATGAGCATATCCCTTAGTTTCACACAAGACTCTAAATTCACCATCACATTCACCGCCTCAATCACTTCAAATAGACTTAATGGTATCTTTCTTTTCAGTTTCAATAAGTCTACACTACTCAGCAAACTCATTAACGGTGTCGCTTTTAATAGCAAGAAAAATAACCAAGTATATCTAGAATAATCATCAACTATAACGAAAGTGTAATGTTTTCCACTTAGACTAGCCGTACCAATATCACTATACAAATCAAGATGAAGTAATTGTAGAGGCTTGGTTGTGGAAATTTCATTTTTGGGCTTAAAACTACTTTTAACTAATTTGTTCTTTTGACAAGTGTCACATAAACTAAGATTTTCAAAAATCCATTTCCTAGAATTCTTCCCTTTCCATTCCCGAACATAACCATGCCTTCTTCTTGGAGCTTGATGTTGGTAAAAAGTTCTCTCCTTCCGATCATGTGGCATGAACACCCGTTGTCCACGAGCCATTTTGAATCTTCCATAATAGCTATAGCCCCTAGCACCTATAAATAAATTAGTTTTAGGTACCATATAATTTTAGGGTCCATGGGGATTAGTCTTGAGACCTTTGGGTCTTCAAAAATAGCTAAAGTTGTTTTTCAATTTACAATCATTAGCATAGTGTCCATTTTTACCACAATAAAAAAAAATAAGATTATTAGGACTACTAGCACGTACAAAAGTTGGACCTTGGTCATTTTTCTTAGAAACATTTTGAAAAGGTTTATAACCAAGTCCTAATTTAGAATGATCACTTCTTTGTACATGAAGATTTTTTGTAACTTTATCCGTGCTTAAATTAAAACGATGCACATCCTTTTTCAAATTTCCAATCTCTTTTGTGAGCATTTGTTTTTTTGGAATCAAGAGCATGCATTTTTGTAATAGTAATAGCATGGGCACGATCAAGTGATTCATAAGAAGTAAATAATTTTTCTTTCTCCAATTTGAGCTCTTTAAACTCCTTTTTCAAAAGTTTGTATTTACATATCATATCTTTAAATTCATTTTGGAGTTCATCATAATCACATTGCAATTCATCAACTAAAGAAGAAGATGAAGAATTAGAGCGTACCTCGTTGTTTTCATCATCTATGGCCATGAGACCATGTTCGGCTTCTTCTTCCTCGTCGGATGCAAGTAGCTCATCCCAAGTTTGCTTTGGCATTAAAAGCTTTCTTCTTGGGAAAGGCTTTTTCTTCTTTTGCTCGTCCTCCGCTAATTTCAGGCAATCGGCTATGTAGTGCCCGGGTTTCCCGCATTTGAAACACGAGTTATCTCTTGATTTTCTTGCCTTATTTTTATTCACAAATTTGACAAATTTTCGAACAAGAGCGGATGTCTCCTCATCATCTTCATCACTAGCATAATATGAAATAATAGAAGAAGATATTAAGCCTTTAGGAATGATTTGCATACCCGATTGAGAAATGGATGGTTTGGATTTTTCCTCTCTTTAAGATATACTTCATAGATGAGGAGGTTCCCAATGAGCTCATCAAATTTGAGTGTTTCAAGATTTTGAGCTTCCATAATTGTCATCACCTTTTCCGACCATGACCCGGGGAGAGCATTTAGAACTTTGGTGACTTTGTTTTCTTTGGTTATGATTTTCCCAAGTGCCACAAGAGGATTGACTATGTTGTCAAATCTTTCCACCATCTTTGAAATATTTTCTCCATCAAGCATAATGAAGTTTTCAAAGTCTTTAACAAGCATGGTTTTTCTTGCTTATTTGACTTCTTTTGTACCCTCATAGATGGTTTCCAATTTTTCCCAAACCTCATGTGCGGACCTTATGCCTCTAATACGATTGTATTCGGTGGCAGTAAGAGAGCAATACAAAATATTTTAACGCCTTACCTTTTAGAGAAAATAACTTCTTGTCGTTATCATCAAATTCTTTGAAGGTCTTGAGAATCAAGGTGTTGTCCTCCATTTTTTTGGTTGGTTGTGCTATCCCTTCAATGACCGCATTCCATATATCGAACTCGCTCCCTTGTAAGAAGCACTCCATTTGGTCTTTCCAAAAAGCATAATTGTTGGCGTCGAATAGAGGTGGCTTGTTGGTGGAGGCACCGGTGGCGAGGTAGCTTCCACTCATAGCCATAGATCTTTCCTCTTTACTTGAAATGAAGAAAAGAGCATGCCAAAGAGTTTGGCTTTGATACCACTTGTTAGTCCAAGTGGCTATGATAATCTACAGCTTATGCCGATTTTTCCGATTTGGCCCCCTTTTTGGAATGTAGAAATAATAGATAGAATGTAAGTGCGGGAAAATAAACAACACGCGTTGATTTATAGAAGTTCAACCCACCTAGGTCCTAATCTTCTACCACCCCGGTATATCCAAAGTGGATTTCGAAAAAGATAAAGAAATTTTACTAATAGCACCAAACTATTACACCTTCACCTTTGAAGAGCACTACACTCTTCTTAGAACACCAACAAGAAGATCAATCTTCTTACACCTATGAAGAGTACCACACTCTTCAACACTTTAAATCACCCGAGTGTGCTCTTACCACAAGAACACTAACAATGATATCGTATTTTGGATGATGGAAACAAATTCAAGATTACAACTCGATTATGAAGTATAGAAATTTGAAGTGCAATCGTAATCAAGAATAAAGCCTAGTACTCAAGATGTGCAAGTGAAAGACTTAGGTTAAATACAACAACATATGAAAGTGAAGAACAAGAGTTTTGTTTGTGATTGTATTGCTTGTGTTATTGTGTCTAGTTGCTTCAATCCTCATCCATTTATAGGAGAGGTCTTGGATTTGATTTTTAGATATAGGCTCATCCTTGGAAATTGAAATCTACAAAAAAAATACAAATTAAATCAAGATTATAGGTGCTAGAAATCAATCCCTTAAAATCATGAAAAGTTGTCTGTTGCTCAACGGATAGTTTACTGATAAAACATTTGGTCGACCGGTTGAACAGAAAGAAGGAATTCATTTATACGTGTAAAAATACACTATTGGACCGGTCAACCACATGCTCGACCGGTCCAACCCCAAGGTGACTGGTCCAACTCTTTGAAAATGCAATACAGAGAAGATTACTCAAAAATGAATCATCCTAGACACCGGTCGACCCACCGGTCGACCTCCTGGTCGATCGATCGACCTCCTGGGGATTTTCGAACGTCTTGTTTCTGTTTTGGAAATCAAACTTTCAGGCACGAGTTATCCTCTAGGGCAACCGGTTGAACATGAGACAGAAGTGTTGTCCTATTTTTGTCAAGAATAAACTTCAAGAAATACTCCAAAAAATTAGTAAAAATATTTTAAATCGATTGGGAGTATTTGGACAATATTAGGTACATCGTTTGGTAAAAAACTCAGTTAAATTAAATCATCAAAATTACGATAAAAACATTTATCTAACAGGTTCATGATGCATGTGCCACCCACGATTCACTATAAATGTGATATTCAGAAATAATATAGTAGTATATAACTTGTTGAAAATAGTTCATGAACATTCAAGCACCATGAATGGTATTCGAGCAAGTCAAGTAGTGGTTGTGTACGGAATGTAACACCAACCCAATAAATTCAATTAGTAGTTGCATACAGAACGTAACGCCAACCCAAGCACTTTAAGTAGTGGTTGCATACGGAACGTCACGCCAACCCAAGTGTAGGTCCCAAAGGTGAGAGTAAGGTTTAGAAGGGGGGGTTGAATAAACCTTACCAACTTTTCGATTTTAGTCCTTTTAAAATAATACAGAGTTAAATACACAGCTAAGTCCTTGGGGAACAGCTAAGTTAGTTAATCAAATAGAGTTAGCCACTCAACAGACCTGGATGACCTGTTGAAAGAATAACTCAGCTGTTTAGTCTAAACCTTAACTTGGCCGTGATAAGATTTTATTGGAAGACTTAACACCCTTGAATTTGGTTTAACTTTGTTTTAAACACTTGATTTTAGCACTTCGTTAATTATCAGTTGGATAGCAAATTATCAGCAGATATAAAGTGATATGCAGAAATAAAATGCTGAAATGTAAATGACACAATAATTTTTATAGAGGTTCGAAGATGGGGTAATTCTTCTACTCTTCTCTTCTCCAACTCCTGGAGGAATCCACTAAGTATTGATTAGAGTACAAAAATCTTCAGCCTTTTATAGTGAACTTTCAAAAATCTTCCCGTTGATGAGATAGGCTGATTTTTGGAAAATCACTTGTGTTTGTTGGCTTGTCTTGTTGCAGTCCTTGATGTTGACATTTCCTCGTATTGAATGAACGTTCAGCTTTTCAGAATCTAACAAGAGGTGCAGTGCTTCCCATTGGTTTATTCCTTTTGCACGCTTCTGGGACTGAGCACTTTAAGACATGGCAGCATGGAAGTATTACTTATTTAAGTAAATTCCTTGACTTCTGTGCAACGGATTCTTTTCACTTAACTCCTCTTTGCAGCTGTCTTTTCCCCAGGTGACTTAAGTCTGCTCCAATGATTGAAAGACTCATTTGTCACTTCAACTTGAGACTTGTCTTCTTGAGATGACTTGACTGACTCTTCACACAGTTGTATCTCAGCTGATACTCCTTCAGTCGAGTCCTTGACATTTCTTCCTTGCCACACTCAGCTACTCCACATCGGAGTCTTCATCCTAGTCTTCAGTTGACTTCTTGTATATCCAGGCATAGCTGACTTAACTCAGCTCATACATCCCTATCTATTACAATACAAATTACAAGGAAAATGGGCTGCCAACTTTCTAGTCTAAGTTTTACATAGCATTCATCAAAATCTAAACAATAAATTTCCCAACAATTTCCCCCTTTTTGATGATGCCAAAACTTAACATACAAACAAAATGTAAATGGCAAAGATACATACAGACAATGCAGAAATAAAGAATGTATGCGTAGAATCAATCTTTTTATTGATCATAGCATTCTTGTCCTTTACACAACAATTTACAATGTGTATCAGAGCAAACAAAGTAAAAAAATATAGAAATTACAAATTTCTTATTCAACAGCATACAGAAGACTTACATATATATGCATTTACAATAGTAAAATACATGAAGGGGTGGACAACAACACTTCATCGCCTTCGCTGCCTCCTTCTTTCTTCTTCAGCTCTGTCGTCCTCTGCTCTCTTTCTGTTCTTTTCATCTTCAGTTGCTTTCTTCTTCTCGTAAGCTCTCTTCGCAGTTTCATCTCTTCTTTTTCTTTCATGTCTTTCTTGCCACAGCTGATCTTGTCTTTTGTTCTCTTCTTCAATTCTTTTCGCATATTCAACATTCTTCCTAGCCACTTCCCGATTGGCTACTTCATCATACCCAGCCCAGTAGATCCTTCCCTTCTTGCCTGGATCTACGTATTCAATGTTTTTGGGTAGAGGTCTAGGTTGAAAGCCTCTACCTCCACCACTTCTTCCTCCTCATCTGGGCGTGTATTGCACTGGAGTCTTCTTCTTTCCAGCAGAGTGACCAGCAGAGTGGCTGCTAGTAGTCTGTTGCTTGTCAGCTTCTTCGCATTTGACTTGGACCTTTTTCCCAAAGACAAGTCCCAGGCTTGGGCTATGGACATGTTTTTGAAGTATCCTTCGGACTCGAGCGTTTTAAACTCTTCAACAGAATGGCATATGTATCCTTTCCTGTCGGAATGCCTCCAAATTGTTTTAACATCTCTTCAACATGGACATCCGTTCTTTTATCGAAATACTCCATCTCTGCTTCTACAATCTTTTTCTTATGAGACATGGTCACAACAGAGTGATAGAGCGTCAGAGTTACAGGAAGTTTGCTGATTATGCTGGTTGTGACATGACCTTGCTGAGGGGTTTCAGCAAGCATTAAGGTCATATCCTTTGACCTTTCCCCCTCAACAGCTTTTCCCTTATCTTTTCTCTTCTCAATAGCTGCATCTGTATTTTCTACAGCGGCTGTCTCCTTCAAACTCTTTTGGTATTCCTCTTCCCCCTTTTTGGCATCATCAAAGGAGAGAGGAACCCCTGGAAACATCCCAGCAAGCATGAAGTCCAGTCGGTTGATGGCTGAATTCTGCTTAGAGTCGGCTGCGGAGTATGCTGTTCGAAACTCTGAGCAGGTGGCTTTGGACTCGGCTGCCACCAATTTCATTTCAGCCATAAGAAGGCTGAACTTGGCATTCATATTGTCCTCTACGCGCAGAAGTTCTTTGCGATGAAATTCACGCAGCAATTCCATCGCAGTTGTATGGGAGGCATGCAATCTCTCCATATAGGTTTGTATCCTTGCCTTCATGTCAGCATTGTTAGTATTCGGTTGTATAGTGCCTTGAAGTAGCGAACTTGCTCAAGACGCATGGCACTCTGTTGGGATATTAATTTTTAGATTTTGATGAATGCCATGTAAAACTTAGAATAGAAAGTTGGCACCCCATTTTCCTTGTAATTTGCATTGTAATAGATAGGGCTGGTCAAGTTGAGTTAAGTCAGCTATGCCTGAACATGCAAGAAGTCAACTGGAGACTCGAAGGAAAACTCCGCTGTGAGGCAGCTGAGTGTGCAAGGAAGAGAAGATAGGAACTCGACTGAAGGAGCAGTTGAGATGCAGCTGAGTGAAGTATCAGTCAAGTTAACTCAAGATAGCCAAGTCTCAAGTTGAAGTGACAGATGAGTCATCCAATTATTGGAAGCTGACTCGAAGTAATCTGGGGAAATCAAGGAAATGCAGTCAAGTCGAGACAACTGAAAGAGATCCGTTGCACAGAAGTCAAGAAAATTACTTAAACAAGTAATACTCCCATATCGCCTTTCTTAAAGTGCTCGACCCCGAAGAAGCGTGCAAAAGGAATAAACCAATGGGAAGCACTACACGTGTCGTAACTCGAAAAAGTCAAGACTCATTCAATACGAGGAAATGACAATTCCAAGGATCGCAACAAGAAAAGCCAACGACCACAAGTGTCTTTTGAAAATTAACCTATCTCTTCAACGGGCGAATTTTCAAAAGAACACTATAAAAGGCTGAGGAATCACCTTGAGAAAAGGTTACCTTGTTACCTGAAACTTTCAAGCTATTATTCGAGTTGTAACCTACTGAAATATTCTCAAGTCATTCAAGTTTAATCCTCAAGCCTACACTATGAAGGAAATCAATCCAACACTTACCTTTGAAGGAAAGACCACTTTAATCAGTTGAAGAGGAAACATCTGAAGAATCAAAGGGGTCTACATTCCACAAAGGATTGTAGAAAGGTTTAAGGTCGAACCAGTCTTAAGTTATTTGGAGGGCTTCGTGATCAAATCCAAGAAACTTGAGCAAGTGGGCTGTAGTAGCAGCTGCACTGCCCGTGAAGAAGCCGAGTCGCACGAGAAGCCGTTTGTGTGACCAAGGCATCTCCAGATCGAGTCCCAAAGGATCAAGTGGGTTGTGTGATCAAGACTTGCATCCGGATCGATAACCACTTTGTACATTGATCAATACATAGTGGATTCCTCCAGGAGTTGGAGAAGAGAGGAGTAGAAGAATTACCCCATCTTCAAACCTCTATAAAATTTATTGTGTCATTTACATTTCAGCACTTCAATTCTGCATATTATTTTATATCTTCTGATAAATTTGCTATCCAATTGATATTTAACAAAGTGCTAAAACCAAGTGTCAAAACAAACTTAAACCAAATTCAAGGGTGTTAAGTCTTCCAATAAAACATATCCATTGAGTTAAGCCTTAGACTAAGCAAATGAGTTATTCTATCAACATCTCAATGAAGTCTGCTGAGTGGCTAACTCGTTGGTTAACTAACTTAGTTGTCCATCAAGGACTTAGCCGTGGAAGTATTAACTCGAACTATTTTAAAAGGATCAATCGAAAAGTTGGTAAGGTTTATTCAACCCCCTTCTATACCTTACACTCACACCCTTGGGACCTACAAGTGGTATCGTGAGCGGTTGGTTCATTGAGCATTCCGCACAGTTATCAAGTAGATCTCCAATCTCTCAAAGCTTGCTTTAGCACTCGATCTTTCAAAACTCTTTTATTCAAAGAAAGTTATTATCATGGAAGCAAATTTGACGCGCATCCCTATGTTCACAATTGAGGAATTTGAGGATTGAAAATTCGTGATGTGCTCATCTATCAAACATTACACGATGAAATGTGGATAGTAATAGAAGATGGGCCACCGCAAATTTTAAAAGTGAATACAATCGCAAGGAGGCTGTGCTGCGGTGAAGGAGAAGAGGATGTTGCTCCCTGGACTAGCTATGGTTGAAAACCAAGAGCCGAATGGACAAATGAGGTCAGAAAAAGATACAACTTGGACAACTTGGCCAATGACATTCTTTACAAAACTCTGGATAAAGCCATGTTCAACAAAGTCAAATCATGCAAGATCGCAAAACAAAACAGGATAAGCTAAACCCGATTTGTGAAGGCTCTGAGCAAATCAAGAAAAATAAACTATCTGTTGCTGTACAAAAATTGGAAAATTTCAAGATGCTTGAAGGAGAAACCTTGGATCAACTGGATGCTCGGTTCATAGAAATTACCAATAAGTTGTCTGCACTTGGAAAAGAATATACACAGAAGGAAATGTGTATGAAGATTCTAAGAAGTCTCCCAGCTGAATGGGAAATGAAAGTCATGGCCATGAGATACTCCATGGACCTATCAAAAACATCCAACCATGAGCTATTCTCAGATCTCAAAGCCTACGAATTTGAGCTGAGAAGAAAAGACCTAGAAGAGAAAGTTGTGCCCAAAACAGCTGCTCTAATAGCTAAGGATGGTAAAAGAGCAGAGGTCAAGGAAGTCATTAACCAAGAGGAGATTGCCCTAATGGTTAAAAGGTTTAACAAATTCTTCAACAAGAATTACAAAAGAGGCAAAGGTGAATCCTCCAGAAGACACTCAGCTCCCTCCAAGTCAAGGGAAGATAGGTCACCCAAAAGAACAGAGCATCAAAAGGTTGAGTATCAAAGAGCTGGAAATCCAAGGATGGAAAGAACTGATCAAAAAGTTGAAAATCTATGCTGGAACTGCATGCAACCTGGTCACTATACCATTGATTGCCCATATCTTGTAGTCAACAAATACAGGAATGAAGAGGAAATAAAAGTCTCCAGAGAAAGAAGACAAGAGAAGAAAAAGGCAATGTTGGCTGCAGAGACTGCTGAGACATGCAAGTCAAAAGACACAGCAGACTCGGAGAGTAGTGAAGCTGACTACTCAAGTGACTCTGAAGAAGAAGCCTTGATCTGTCTAATGGCCAAAGAACAAGACCAACCTGACCAAGAAGTTGAGGTACACTCTAACTCATCACACTCAGATTCTAGTGACAGTGATTGTGACACACGCACTTCATCACCCACTGATCTTTATGATTCATTAGGCAAAATGATGAAAGACTTTGAACACATTAAATCCTCACACACACTACTAAATGAGGAAAACAGCCTACTCAAAAGCCAAAACTCACAGCTGACTAAGGAGATGAGTACTCTAAGTCACATAGCTGATGAGAATAAAGAGCTAAAAGCTGAAAATGCTAAGTTAATAGCAGAGATAGCTGCCACAGAAAAGAGGGAAAATGACCTCAAAAATGTGATTGCCTCATTCACTAAGGAATCGAAATCTTTGGATGATCTTATTATGAGCCAAAGAGAATGTGGAGATAAGACAGGTTTAGGATTTAATTCCTCTATGCCAAGTCAAGTTCCAAAAGTGATTTTGGAAAAAGGATCTTCAAGTAATGAAGCATCTCAAAAATCCAAAACTCCAAATGGTGCACACACATTCATTCCAAAGCACAACCACAAGCAAACTGGCCTTGGTTATAAAGGAAAAGGAAAACAGCCAGCTGAGTATGCTGAAAGGACAACTGAGAAGAAATCCAGCCGAGTTCCTCAGCAAACTCTAAATAGGAAGTACTCTATAAAGAAGAAACAGAGCTACCAAAAGCCCTTGAAATTCTATAAAAGGAACACATATGATGGGAATGGTAGAAATTATCCAAGCCAAGCTGATTGGAATAATGTGAACTATCAACAAAGACCTATGGAATATAAGCCTAAATGGCAAAGGCCAAGAACTCAGCAAAGGCCATTCCAAAGGCAAAAGAGCTATTATCAACACACATATGCACCCAGGAACTATCCTCAGATATATCACAACTACCTAAACAGAGCAATTGCTAAAACACATGCACAGGCATACAGACAAAAGAGACAGTTGTATGAACCTAGAACCCCCAAGCATTTTGCCAAAATTAACTATGATTATGGCACTGATAGGTTGGTTGGATCATCTTACAATACTAACCCCTCAGGACCCAGACAAGTATGGGTACCTAAAACCTAATTTCCTTGATTGCAGGTTCAAGGAACAGCTGAGTGTCAAGGAACCTGGTACATGGATAGTGGCTGTTCCAGACATATGACAGGAAACAAGAAAAATCTGTCAAAATTTAAGGAAGTTAGAGGTGCAAAAGTCATATTTGGAGGAAATGAAGCTACAGGAGAAATAAGAGGCATTGGATCCATCAAGAAAAATGTATTAGAAATTACAGATGTTGCATATGTTGAAGGCCTCAATTTCAACTTACTAAGCATAAGTCAACTCTGTGACAAGGGCTATAATGTTGGATTCAATATGGGAGTGTGCCAAATCAAGAACATCTGAATCTAATGAAATAGTGCTACAAGGATGCATGTAAGAACATGTATGTGGTGGATTGGTCAATCGCAACACCAAGCACTTGTCTACTAGCAAAGAGCACGTACCGAATCAAGTTAGTTGTGGCATAAAGAAGTCGAGTCACCCGAATTTCAAGACTATTAACAAACTTGCAAGAAGTAATCTTGTAGAAGGACTTCCAGACTCGAGATACAAGAAGGAAAGTGTATGTGATGCATGCCAGATGGGAAAACAGATCAAATCATCATTCAAAGAAAAGACATGTCCATCTTCAACAAGAATATTACACCTGCTACATATGGATCTATTTGGTCCAGTTGAACCAGCTAGCATATGTGGAAAGAAATACACCTTGGTGGTAGTAGATGCCTACTCAAGATACACATGGACAATTTTCATGTGTACAAAGAAAGAAACCCTGCTAGAAACTACCACGGTGATGAAGAGAATCCAAAATGAGAAGAGTTAAACAATTATCAAAATTAGATTTGTGAGGAACCGAGTTTGTCAATGGAATAATAACTCGAGTATTGTATTGAAAATGGTATTGCTCATCAACTATCTCTGCAGCAAGGACTCCATAGCAGAATGGAGTTGCGAGAAAGAAGAACAGAACTCTCAAAGAAGCAAAGCAAGGACCATGTTAGCCAAGCAGGTCGCTAAGAGATTTTGGGTCAAGCAATAAACACAACATGCTATACTCAAAATAGATGCATGATAAAAAGACAAATTGACAAAGACTCCTATGAGATTTGGGGAGGAAGCCAAATGTTGCATATTTTAAAATATTTGGATGCAAATGCTTCATTCATAACAATGACAAAGATAATTTAAAGGCTTTTGATGCTAAAGTTGATGGAGGTATCTTCTTAGGATACTCACCAAAGCAAAGCCTACAGAGTGCTCAACAAGAGGACAATGGTTACGAAGAGTCCATTCATGTGGTGTTTGATGAACCCAATGTACATGGAGAAGATATTGAAGAGTCACCGGTGATAAGTTGAATCACCAACCATGCGTAAGAGTCCCTATGTTGAAGTCAAGCCGAAGCTGGAATTATGAACCCGGATGAAGATGAGATGGCCGAGTCTCAAAGACAATTTGGAAAATCATAGAGTTAAGTGATAATGAGAGAGTCGATCAAAATAACACACCGCAAGACGATCGAATCCAATAACTTACTACAACTTTGATGTAAGATGGTTGAGAGACCATCCACGAGAACTAATCATTGGAGATGTAAGAGAAGGAGTGAAAACCAGATCTTAACTCAACAAGAAGCAATGTTCACTTGTTTTATCTCACAAATAGAGCCAAAAGATGTGTCACAAGCATTGGATGACACACATTGGATTCAAGCCATGCAAGAAGAGCTGAATCAGTTTGAAAGGAACAAAGTGTGGGAATTGGTTCAAAGACCTACCCATCAAAATGTTATTGGCACTAAATGGGTGTTGTAAATAAGATGAATGAGGAAGGTTCGTGGTAAGAAACAAAGCAAGATTGGTAGCCAAAGGGTATTGCCAAGAAGAAGGAATAGATTTTGATGAAACTTTTGCTCCTGTGGCAAGATTGGAAGCCAAAGGGATGTTTCTTGCCTATGTTGCTCACAAGAACTTCATTGTATATCAAATGGATGTAAAGAGTGCATTCCTTAATAGGTTATTGGAGGGAGAAGTGTATGTTGAACAACCTCCAGGATTTGAGCAGAAGACTCTTGGAGATAAAGTATACAAACTCAAGAAAGCTTTATATGGATTGAAACAGGCACTAATAGCATGGTATGATACATTATCACAATTCCTGACTGAGAACGGATTCACAAAAGGCAAAGTGGATAGAACCCTCTTCAGAATTCAAGATGGGAAGAGTATACTGCTTGTTCAAATATATGTGGATGATATCATCTTTGGATCCACAAACAAAGAGTTGTGTGATAAATTCTCAAATTTCATGCAAAGTAAATTTGAAACGAGCATGGTGGGAGAGCTGACATTCTTCCTTGGACGCCAAGTAAAACAGCTGAAGGATGGAACCTTCATAAGTCAGACAAAATACACCAGAGATTTAATGAAGAAATTTGGTATGAAAGAGAAGTCTTCTGTGAAAATACCAATGAATGCATCAGTCAAAACGGATATGGATGCAGATGACAAGCCTCGTGGATCAAACAAGATACTGAGCACTTATGGATCATTGCTCTATCTCACACAAGTAGGCCGGACATCACCTTTGTTGTAGGTGTCGTGCAAGATTTCAATCGCTCCAAAAGAAAGCCACATGATCGCATGACTAAGAGAATCTTGAGATATCGAAAGGAAGTCAAGAAGTTGGCTTATGGTATCCAAAGGAAGGTGGATTCAAACTAATTGGTTATTCAGACTCTGAATATGCTGGATGTAGAGTTGACAGAAAAAGTACCTCGGGTACATGTCAAATGCTTGGAAATAGGCTAATTTTTTGGTTCAACAAGAAGCAAAATTCAATAGCCACCTCCACAGTGAAGGCGAGAATACATAGCTGGGCATTGTTGTGCATGTGTCTTATGGATGAGACAACAACTGAGAGACTATGAAGTTGAAGAAAAGGAAATTCCAATTATATGTGATAAGCAGTTAGCTGATATATTCACTCAGAATCTTGTGCTACACTCAAGAACAAAGCACATTGATGTCAGATATCACTTCATAAGAGATCATGTAGAAAGGAAGGACATCACCTTGGAATATATCTCAACTGATAAGCGAAGGCGATATATTCACAAAACCATTATGTGAATCAAGATTTGAAGAACTCAAACATGAATTAGGGTTAATCGAGCTGATTTGACACTCAGAAGACTCAAGAAAAAGAGATGGAACATGAAAAGATGAAAAAGAGCTGAACTCTTGAATCAGCTAAGTGAATCGGCCATATCGGAGAATCAGCTATATCGAGTTAGCTGACAGCTGAGTACCTATGTGAAAAGAAGGAAGAGTTGAATCAGCTAAGAAGTAAGCTGAAAGATTTATGAGCAAAGTGACAAAAACACAGTCGTTTTTACTAAGCGGGAATGTTTTTAAGAATGACGTCAGCGTAATTATGACGTGTACAGTCAAAAGCTGCATACCAAGCTTATGATTGGATATAAATGATGCCGCATTAAATTCGAGAAATTAAATGTTAATCGGCATGCAAAATCTGAGCCGTTGATCTTAATCAAATTTCAAAAACCACCCGCACGTCCTTTCATAACCCATACATATACCATTTCGTCCGATTTTCTCTCACTTTACCAAAACTGTTCATCTCTCTCAAAAGCAAAGAAAGCATTTTTTTTACTCTCAAAACCCTACAAATCTTCAAAGCTTATTTTGAAAGTTTCATTCGGTAAATCTTCGAGAAATGGCATCTACTTATGACTTCGTCAAGTTGGGAAAGCAAATCCACATGGGATCTACTGTGGATTTCGAAGGCATGATCAAACAAGGGTAAGACGAAACCCTTGTGAAGAAAATAGCAGAGAAGTTGGAGAAATCAGGACTGAAACCCTTTTTGTCGATGGAGTTTCGGATGACCTACGTGGAGGAGGTCGCACGAGTTCTATGTGAGCGAAGTTCATGATGAGGGCATCAAGTCCTCTGTTCACGGGAAAGATTTCACCATCACCGCCAAGGATCCGCGAACACTTTGTTACTGCGGAAAAGAGTGTCGAAGATTTATGAAGCCGATGTTAACCTGGCCGCCGCTTGGAAGGAAGTAGCCAAGCCCGATTGTCTTTGCAAAGGTTGTCTGGTGATAAGAAGTCTGGTTTGAAGGAGGATTACCACAAGTGTTAGACATTGTTGCTAAATGCATAGATATCAAGTTTGGAAGCTTTAATCACCGTCCAAAACCAAGTTGATCGTGATGGGCTGCGATCATGGAGGAGAAAAAGGTGAAGTGCGAGTTTGTATACAGCAGACTACTGCGAGAATATTGGGAATAAATCCTTCAAGGAGGATGGTTCATTTGGAGGATCTTTGGGATATGGCCTGGTGATTGGCCGGATGATGGTAGTGAAGGGAGTCCCTCTTCGACATGGAAAGGTGTTCCATGTAAACAAGAAAATGTTCTGATCGAACCTTTCCGGAGCACAGAAGAGAGCGTACGCCAAGAGGGCTAATACGAGTGAGGGAGAATCAGCTCGCCCTGAAGAAACAGTTGTCTCTTCCTCTCCGCAGAAGAAAAGCGCCCCTACTGCAAAAGAGAAGATCGCCCCTGCGCAAAGAAAGAAAAGGAAACCCGCACCTACCCCGCAGTCGAGTCACCGCCGCGCGAAAGTGGAGAAGGAATCCCAAATGCCTTATCCAGTTATTAAGAAAAGGAGGATCGATAAGCCGAGAAGGCCAGCCTCGAGAAAAAGACAATAGATCGCCCCCGCCGCCCAGGACTCGGAGGAAACTACATCCGAACGAAATTCCTCTCGGTAAGGACCAAAAGGAGAAAACTCTTCAAGCGGTCGAGCTTGAGAAAACAGTGAGTCTCGCCACTCACCTGAACAGACATCTGAAACAATTTGGAGAAGTAGAGTCTCCGGACATTATTGATGCAATCGCTTGCAAGTCTCATTGAAGCCGATCAACAGAGGCAAGTCGAAGACCCAGTGTGGATGGGACAATCAAGAACAAGGAGCAATCGAGACAGGGAGACTCTCCTGGCCGACAGACTATATCTCCACCACTCTCGATCTTTCGTTGAAGGAGTTGAGCAGCAGAGTATGTTGCCTTCTATTCACGAAAAGGGAAGGGCAACAGGAGATGATCATAAAGAATATGATGATGTGATGATCCTATCCCCACCATATCCGACATCCAAAATCATCTCGAGAATGGAGGAAGTGGAAGCTGAGTCGATCCAGGGAACAGTTCCAAAGACTGGAGTTTATTGAAGAACAAGAAGAATTGTTAAATTTTTCGGATTGACCATCGTGGTCCAAGCACTAGATGAAGAAAATTGCAGATGAGATATCCGCGAGATCTTCAAAGACAAGGAGAAGCAAAGATCGAGAGGAAGTCAAGCTCGTGAGAAGGCCAACATTTGTCCCCCATCGAACCACCGATCATACACATCCTCATCTTGACATCCTATCGTAGAGTGATGAGGATGCGGACCTGCCATCGCAATGTGAAGAATTGGAAATGCAGCAAGCCATGCGGGAGTCCAGGATCCTACATGAGCAAAGACTAGTGGAAGGACAGGGGAGTCTTCCACATCACAATCGAACTTGACCCGATGGGAGTGGTGAAAAGATATTGCCACATGTTGTTGCTGCCACCACTTCCCTGACTCACTCACAAGAAGGTGTTAAGGAACGACGATGGCGGGAATGTGGGGACCCGTCGAGCCAACCCCGATGAAGGTGTCTTTCCACCGCCCCAATGGTCGAACACTCAAAAGAAACAATGAGTCCGGAGACGAGTGACCCCATTCCTAGTCACTCACCGGGTGTGCCGGTGAGGGGAAAACTCCCTCCACCATTTGCGGCAAGGACGGAGGATCTTTGCGGTGACTCCACAACGAATCTTGGAGGCGACGTGGAGAAGGAAAAACAAATGGATACACAACAAGTTGTCATCAAGAGGCTCGAGGCAGTTGAGACTATCTCACCAAGTGCCAATCGCTTTGAAGGCCAATGACGCCGCGATGCACTCAAGGCAAAGGATGGATCTACCCCGGGAGTTAACACTGCAGGCGATGAAAGTGCAATCCATGGAGTTGAGACTCGGTGGATGCCACTCAAGACCCTAAGGCGATTGAGTTTGTCGAAGGGATTGTCCAAGGCCTCATTGCGAGTTGAGATTGCGGGAGGTAGTGAAGGCCAACGGGAGGTTGAGACTTCACGGGGTAAAGAGACGGAAGCACGAACATCCCTCCTACTATCATTGATCCATCTCGAGAAGGAGATAAGTGCTCTTCATGATTCCCACGACGATCCTGATGTAACCTTTCTGGGATCTGAAGGTGTAGATGAGGCTGAGTCATCCCCCATTGCAGATCCAAAAGACTCAGCTGAGGATGTTCTCCCAAGTACGAGTAAGTCCGATCTTAATGCTACTCGCCCAACTTTTACTTTTGATGATGAGCCACCCATGCAAATCTCATCATCGTCCGATGATGCTCGATACGGCCGAGGACAGTCAACTCATATGGACAAACCAATCGAGATCGAAGAAGAAGCTGTTGAGACAAATTTGAGGCTCGGCCACCTGGTCAACCCCACAATGGACCACCAAACAGAGTCAACTCCACCAGGCACATCAAGGGCACAAGTTACCAATGAGCAGATTACCATTGCCCGTGATGATCCATTTGAAGAATCGGTCCCCTTCTCTCTGGAGCTACCTGACCTTCTTGAAGAATCAGCTAGAGATCAAGAATGTTTCCATAAACCTGATCCCGTTATTCCAACAGATACCATCGTCCCAGCAGACTTTGATTTTGATGATGCTTGGCCGCCAGCTGAGACAGAAGTGACAGCTGAGGTTCGAGAAGTTTTCAAGGCTATATTTGCAGAGATAGAGAAGATGGAAAGGCACCAGGCCTCACTCGACATGAGACTCGATAACCGAGACGCTAATCTTACTGCCGATTTGCGAGGAATAATTGTCGATCGGGAATGGTGGCAACAATAGCAGGCATAACGCGCGTAGAACAAGTTCGATACTTGAACATTGTTCAATAAATTGCTAGTCCGGGCGGGTGAGAATCTTTGATATGAAGAGAAGAATGCAAGAAAACATCGATCGAATGCATGAATCTCACAACACGAGAGATGCGTTCTTTGCGTGAATTTCATAAGAAAGAGCTTCGCGCGTAGAGGAGAACATGGAGAAGAAATTCAGCCTCCTCATGGCCTGAAATGAAGCGGTGGCGGTGAATCCAACGCCACCCGCCAATTCCGTGCAAAGATACTCCGCAGAGATTCGAAGCATAACTCACCCATCACCGCTTAGACTTCATGATTGCTGGCTTGTTTCCAGGGGTTCTTTTCTCCTTTGATGATGCCAAAAGGGGGAAGAGGAATACCTAAAGGCGTTGAAAGGTTTTGAAGCTGAGAAGGACGCAGCTGTGAAGGAGAAGACAACTGAAGAACTGAGAAGAGAGAAAGGAAAATCTATTGAGGGGGAAAGTTCGAAAGATATGACCCTGATGATTGCTAAAACCCCCCAATAAGGACTTGTCACAGCTGATATCATCAGCAAACTCCCAGTGACTCTGCCACTCCAACATCCTGCAGTACCCATGGCTGAAAAGAGAAAAATAGTAGAAGCAGGGATGAAGGAGGTGGAAAGAAAGATGGATGCCCGAGTGATGGATATACTAAAACAATATGGAGGTGTTCCGGCAGGAAGAGACACTTATGCCATTTCAGACATCGGAACCGAGCCAAGATCTGTTGATGAATTCAAGACGCTCGATCCGAGGGTTACTTCGTAGAATATGTCCATGGCCCAAGCCACGGGATTTGTATTGGGAAAAAGGCCTCAAGCTATGTGAAGAATTGACAGACGTGAGAATCTTCGGTCACTCTCTATTTGGTCACTCACCGGGAAAAAAGAAGGCCCCAAGATAATACATGCCGAGGCAGCAGGTGAGAAGAAAGTGGAGGAGGAAGAGATTTCGGACTAGATCTCGCCCAAAAAAAACATTGAATATATAGATCCAGGTAAGAAATGAGGGATCTATTGGGGTCACCGGGTTCGACGAAGTAGCCAACGCAAGTGGCCAAGAACAATGCTGAGTATGTAAAGAGAATCGAAGAAGAAAATAGAAGACAAACTCAACTGTGGGAAGAGAGACAAGAAAGGAAAAGAAAAGATGAAGCTGCCAGAATTGCTTATGAGAAAAAGAAAGCAGCTAAAGAAGAGAAGAAAAGAAAAAGGTCAGAAGATGACAGAGCCGAAGAAGAAGAAAGAAGGAGGTAGTGAAGGAGATGAAGTGTTGTTGTCCACCCCTTCATGTATTTTACTATGTAAATGCATATGTATGTAAGTCTTCTGTACACTGAATAAAATTGTATAATTTCTATACTTGCGTAGATATAGAATAGCATGATTATCTTAAGCTCTAATTAAGCTCTGATACACTATGTAAACAGCTATTTAAAGAATAAGAATGTTATTATCAATAAAAGATTGATTCTACGCATACATTCTGTGATTCTACATTGTCTGTACGTATCTTTGCTATTTAATTGCTTAATGCATGTTTTAAGTTTTGGCATCATCAAAAAGGGGGAAATTGTTGGGATATTAACTTTTAGATTTTGATGAATGCCATGTTAAACTTAGAATAAAAGTTGGTACCCCATTTTCCTTGTAATTTGCATTGTAATAGATAGGGCTGGTCAAGCTGAGTTAAGTCAGCTATGCCTGAACATGCAAGAAGTCAACTGGAGACTCGAAGGAAAACTCATTTGTGAGGCAAAGCGGTGAGTGTGGCAAGGAAGAGAAGACAAGAACTCGACAATGAGCAAGGTGAGATGCGGTGAGTGAAGTATCGATCAAGTCAACTCAAGATAGCCAAGTCTCAAGTTGAAGTGACAGATGAGTCATCCAATGATTGGGAAGTCGACTCAAGTCATCCGCGAAATCAAGGAAATGCAGTCAAGTCGAGACAATCAAAGAGATCCGTTGTACGTAAGTCAAGAAAATTACTTAAACAAGTAATACTCCCATCTTGCGCTTTCTTAAAATGCTCAGCCCCGAAGCGTGCAAAAGAAATAAACCAATGGGAAGCACTACACCGTGTCGAACTCCTCAAAAAAGTCAAGACTCATTCAATACGAGGAAATGTCAATTCCAAGCATCGCAACAAGACAAGCTAACGACCACAAGTGTCTTTTGAAAATTAACCATATCTTCAACGGGAAAATTTTCAAAAGAACACTATAAAAGGCCGAGGAATCACCTTGAGAAAAGGTTACCTTGTTACCTCAAACTTTCAAGCTATTATTCGTGTAACTCCATCAAATATTCTCAAGTCATTCAAGTTTAATCCTCAAGCCTACACTACGAAGGAAATCAATCCAACACTTACCTCGTGAAGGAAAGACCACTTCAATCGGTTGAAGAGGAAACATCTCAAGAATCAAAGGGTCTACATTCCACAAAGGATTGTAGAAAGGTTCAAGGTCGAACAGTCTTAAGTTATTTGGAGGGCTTCATGATCAAATCCAAGAAACTTCAGCAAGTGGTTGTAGTAGCAAGGCGCTGCCTGCGTGAAGAAGCCGAGTCGCACGAGAAGCCGGTGTGTGTGACCAAGGCATCTCCGATCGAGTCCCAAAGGATCAAGTCACCGTTTGTGTGATCAAGACTTGCATCAAGACCGATAACCACTTTGTACATTGATCAATACTTAGTGGATTCCTCCGGGAGTATCGAGAAGAGAGGAGTAGAAGAATTACCCCATCTTCGAACCTCTATAAAATTTATTGTGTCATTTACATTTCAAAGACTTCAATTCGTGCATATTATTTTATATCTCATTTGATAAATTTGCTATCCAATTGATATTTAACAAAGTGCTAAAACCGAGTGTCAAAACAAACTTAAACCAAATTCAAGGGTATTAAGTCTTCCACTGAAAACATATCACAGTTGAGTTAAGCCTTAGACTAAGCAGCTGAGTTATTCTATCAACGGCTCGATCGAGTGTTGAGTGGCTAACTCTGCTGGTTAACTAACTTAGTTGTCCATCAAGGACTTAGTTGTGAAGTATTAACTCTGAACTATTTTAAAACGACTAAATCGAAAAGTTGGTAAGGTTTATTCAACCCCCCCTTCTAAACCTTACACTCACACCCCTTGGGACCTACACACTCTGTTGTTGAGGCCATTCCCTTATTCTGACCACCACTCCTCTCAAATATGTTGTGAGAGTGGCATCTCTACTGTCCAGGCACATGTCGAGAGAGGCTTGGTGCCATTCAATCTTCTCAATCTCTTCACATTTCTTCTTGAAGATTTCACGCATCTCAGTTGTCTGACTTGAATCAGCTGCCGGCCACTCTGCATCAAAATTGAAATCAACTGGCACAATCGAATCAGTCAAAATTACGGGATCTTCTTGGATAGTGTAGAGCTTCTGTTCTCGTGCAGTCTATTCTTCGAGCATGGGCAGCTCATGAGAAAAAGGAAATACTTCTTCATAAGCATCGTCTCGCACTTGAGATATTGTGCGCGAGGTGGTCTCGCTGTAGCTCGAAGCCGGCTGTAGCTTGATTGACTATGATTCAGTTGGGGCCTTTGATGGTATTGACCCAGCTGGCTGAGCCTCAGCTTCTTCAGTCTCAGCTGGTTTGTCCTTTTGAGTTGACTGTTCCTCGGCCGTATTAGTAGCGTCATCGGAAGATGGTGAGACTTGAAGGTTTGGCTCATCATCAAAATTGAACATTTGTCGAGCAGCTTTGAAGTCTGGCTTACTCGTACTTGGAAGAACATCCTTAGCTGAGTCTTTTTGATGTGCAGCAGGGGTGGACTCGGCTTCATCTTCAGATCCTAGAAAAGATATGTCAGGGTTATCTTGGGAATCATGAAGAGCACTTATCTCCTTCTCAGGTTTTTCAATGTGAACAGGTGAGATGTTCTGCATTTCCGTCTCTTTACCCAGGGAAGCCTCAACCTCCATTCGGCCTTCATTACCTCCTGCAGTCTCAACTGCAGCAAGGCCTTGTACATTCCCTTCGACAAACGCAGTTGTCTTAGGGTCTTCTGCAGTGGCATCCATAGGAGTCTCAACTCCTTGGATTGCACTTTCATTGCCCAGAGTGTTAAATTTCGGGGCAGATCCATCCTGTGCCTCGACTGCATCAGCAGCGTCCTCAGTGACAACTTGTTGTTGTTCTATTTCTTTTTCCTTATCCACTTCGCCTCATTTCTGCATTGTGGAGTCATCTGCAGCATCCTCCGACCTAGCTGCAGTGGAGTGAGTTTCCCCCACAGATGGCTCACCAGCTGGGTGACTTATGTTGGGGTCACTGCTCCAGACTCCCGGCTGTTTCCTTTGAGTTTTCAGCCGTGGGGCCAGGTGGTAAGACACCTTCAATAGGGGTTGGCTCAACTTGGGTGCCTAAATACCCAGTGTCATCGCCATTTCCCTGAGATCCGTTCTCTGAGTGGACTGGGGAAGTGTTTGCAGCAATAACTGTGGCAATCTGTTGTACCACTCCCAACGGATCAATCTCCAGCTGCGATTTGGAAGACTCTCCTGGTCCTTCCCTCAGCTGTTGCTCATGCATTAATCTGGATTCCCGCATGGCTTGCTGCATTTCCAATTCCTCCGTCATAGCAGCAGGTTCCACGTCCTCATCACTATCCGAGAGCATGTCAATGTGAGGATGAGTGTGTTCGCTGGTTCCAGTGAAAGTACAAATGCTGGCTTTCTCACGAGCCTCTGCTTCCTCAGGTGCTCTAGCCTTTTCTTGTTCATTGCGAATTTGCAGCATATTAATACAGTTATCCTCATCCAAGGCTTGCAGCACGGTATCAACTTCAAGAAACTTGAAGAGTTCCTCTTCTTCTTCAATAAACTCGGGATGTTCGAACTGCGCCCTAGAGTGACTCAACTTCCATTTCCTCCACTCTCGCAAACAGCTCTGGATGTCTGGGTACAAGGGAGAGTACATAAATATGCCATCATCATCATTCTCCTCTTGTTGGCCTTCCTTCTCAGGAATAGAAGGTAGCAAATTCTGTTGTTCTTGACCTTCGGTAGCATCGCGAGTAGGTGGAGATACAACTCTTTCGTCAGGAGATTTTGTTGTCTCTGCTGAGTCTTCTTTTTGCCTCTGTTGATCAGCCTCAGAAGACTTGGTTGTTTCATCAACAACTTCGGGAGACGACACTTCTTCAGCAGTCTCAGAGACTTTTTCCAGCTAAGTGGCAGACTCAGCTGTCTTCTCAAGCTCCGAGAGCTTCGTAATTCTTCTTCTTCTTTTTGTTTTTACTAGAGGAGTGTCTGGTTCTACTTCCTTCGGTTCCTCAAAGGTAAAGGCCTTCGGAGTTGTCTTAGAGGTAGCTACCCTTCTTGCCTTAGCAGTCCTCTTCTTCTTAATTCCTGGAGAAGGTATCAAGGGTACATTCTCCACCGAGGTTGCATGGGCAGGAGACACGGCTGCAGGGACAGGTGACTCGGCTGCTGAGGCAGGTGCGTCTTTCTTCTTTGCTGTAGGAGCAGCTTTCTTCTTTACAGCTGCATGGGCAACTCTCTTTTTAGGAGGGGAGGAAGCAGCTGTGTCGACGGGGTCAGCTGATTCCCCCTTACTGGTATCAGCCCTTTTTGCGTAGGCTCTCTTCTGGGCTCTTGAGAGATTAGCCCGGAACATCTTCTTGTTTACATGGAATGGCTTTCCATGTCGAAGGGGAACACCCTTCACCTCCATCAGATGGCCAATGACTAGGCCATAGCCAAGTGATCCTCCAAAGGATCCATCCTCCTTGAAAGACTTGTTGCCAATATTCTGGCAAAGTCTGCTGTAAATGAATTCAGCCCAATTGATCTTCTTCTCTTCCATGATTGCAGCCATGACAATCAGCTTGGTTTTGGACAACTGATTGAAGCTGCCAAACTTCATGTCTACACACTTCGCAATGATATCCATTAGTTTATGATAATCCTCCTTCAGCAGCTTCTTCTCAACTGTGTAGACAACTTTTGTAGCACATTCAGGTTTGGCTACTTCCTTCCATTTAGCAGCCAAGTTGACGTTGGCTTCATATATTTCTGGCATGCCCTCCGGCGGCAATGAACAGTGCTCCACAAGGTCCTTTACAGTGATTAGAATGTCCTTGAGGTGAACGGAAGATTTAATCCCTTTGTCCTGCACCTCAGCGTTGACGTAAAACCGTGCGACCTCCTCAACGTACGTCATTTGGTATTCCATGGTGAGGAATGGTGTCAGTTCGGATTTCTCGATCTTATCCGCTATCTTCTTCACAAGGATTTCATCGGAACCCTGTTTTATCACCCCTTCAAAATCCATAGTTGATCCGGTGTGGATTTGTTTTGCAAGCTTAGTGAAATCATGTGCTGGTGCCATTTTTAGAAGATTCTACCGATTAAATCTTGATAAACTTGCTTTGAGAACAGGTAGGGTTTTGAGAGAGAAAATAGACTTGCTTTCTTAGTTTTGAAGATGAACAGTTTTCAATGTGAGAGAGAAAACTGAAAGAATGAGTATATATGGGTTATGAAAGGGCGTGTTTTTGGTTTTTGAATTTTGATCGAGATCAACGGCTCAGATTTAGCACATCTAATTGCATTTAATTGCTCGCATTTAATGCAACAGCATTATATCCAATCATATGCTTGTTGTGCATCTTTTGACTGTACCCGTCATTATTACACTGACGTCATCCTTAAAAAACATTCCCGCTTATTAAAAACGACTGTGTTTTTGTCACTTAGCTCATAAATGACTCAGCTTACTCCTTAAATGACTCAACTCTTCTTCTCTCTTTCCATATAGTGACTCGGCTGTCAGCTAACTCGTTACAGCTGACTTCCCGATACGGCTGATTCATGAGACTTGTTCTATTTTCATCTTCTCACATTCCATCTCTTCTCATTGAGTCTTCTGAGTATCAACTCAGCTCAATTAACCCTAGCTCATGCTTAAGCTCTTCAAATCTTGATTCACATAAGGGTTTGGTGAATATGTCAGCTAATTGCTTATCAGTTGAGATGTATTCCAAAGTGATGTCTTTCTTTTGAACATGATCTCTTATAAACTGATATTTGACATCAATGTGCTTTGTTCTTGAATGCAATACATGATTCTGAGTGATTGCAATAGCACTTGTGTTATCACACATAATTGGAATTTCTTTTTCTTCAATTTCATAATCTCTCAGTTGTTGTCTCATCCGTAAGACTTGGGCACAACAACTGCCAACTTCTATGTACTCTGTTTCAGCTGTGGATGTGTCTATTGAGTTTTGCTTCTTGCTAAACCAGGAAACTAGTCTGTTTCCAAGCATTTGACATGTACCTGAAGTACTCTTCCTGTCAACTCTACATCCAGCATAGTCAGAGTCTGAGTAACCAATTAGTTTGAATCCACCTTCCTTTGGATACCATAGGTCAACTTCTTGGCATCCCATTAAATATCTTAGGATTCTCTTAGCTGCAGTCATGTGACTTTCCTTTGGAGCAGATTGGAATCTTGCACATACTCCTACTGCAAAGGTGATGTCCGCCCGCTTCACATTAAATAGAGCAGTGATCCAATAAGTGCTCAGATCTTGTTTGATGCATGTGCTTGCCATCTGCATCCATGTCCATCTTGATCGATGTATTCATTGGTATTTTTACATAAGACTTCTCTTCCATACCAAATTTCTTCATTAAATCTCTGGTGTACTTTGTTTGACTTATGAAAGTTCCATCCTTCAGTTGTTTAACTTGAAGTCCTAAGAAGAATGTCGCTCTCCCATCATGCTCACTTCAAATTTGCCATGCATGAGGTTTGAGAATTTATCACACATCTCTTTGTTTGTGGATCCAAAAATGATGTCATCCACATATATTTGAGCAAGCAATATACTCTCCCCATCTTGAATTTCAAGAGTGTTCTATCCACTTTGTCTTTGGTGAATCCATTATCTGTCAGAAATTGAGATAATGTATCATACCAAGCTCTTGGTGCTTGTTTCAATCAATATAGAGCTTTCTTTAGTTTGTACACCTTGTCTCCAAGAGTCTTCTACTCAAGCCCCGGAGGTTGCTCAACATAGACTTCTTCTTCTAACAGTCCATTTAAAAATGCACTTTTCACATCCATTTGATATACAGTAAAGTTCTTGTGTGCAGCATAGGCAAGAAACATCCTTATTGCTTCCAATCTTGCAACATGAGCAAATGTTTCATCAAAATCTATTCCTTCTTCTTGGAAATACCCTTTGGTTACCAATCTTGCTTTGTTTCTTACCACAGAACCTTCTTCATTCATCTTGTTTCTGAAAACCCATTTTTGTGCCAATAACATTTTGATGGGTTGGTCTCTGCACCAATTCCCATACTTTGTTCCTTCCAAATTGATTCAGCTCTTCTTGCATTGCTTGAATCCAACGTGTGTCATCCAATGCTTGTGACATATCTTTTGGCTCTATTTGGGAAATAAAACAAGTGAACATTGCATCTTGTTAAGCTCAACTGTTCTTACATCATCTCTTACATGTCCAATGACTAGCTCTGGTGGATGGTCTCTCAGCCATCTCACATCAGGTTGGAGTAAATCCGCAGGTTCATTCATCTTGCAGCTGTGTTTTCTTGAGCAGCTCTTTCATCCTCATTCAAATTGCAGATTTTCCACTGTCTTTGAGACTCAACAGATCTCATCTTCATCTTGATTAATTGCTCGCCTTCCGCTTCAACATAAGGACTCTTCGATAGTTGGTTGATTGACTTATCACCTAAATCTTCAATGTCTTTCCCATTTACATTAGGTTCATCAAAAACCACATGGATAGACTCTTCTGTGATCATAGTCCTCTTGTTCAACACTCTGTAGGCTTTTCTTTCATCTGAGTATCCCAAAAAGATACCTTCATCAGCTTTAGCATCAAAAGCTTTTAGATTATCTTTGCCATTGTTGTGGATGAAGCATTTACATCCAAATATTCTAAAATATGCAACATTTGGCTTTCTCCATGTCCATATTTCATAGGGAGTCTTTGTCAGTTGTCTATTAATCATGCATCTATTTTGAGTATAGCATGCAGTGTTTATGGCTTCAGCCCAAAATCTCTTTGGCAATCCAACTTCAGCTAACATGGTCCTCGCAGCTTCTTTGAGAGTTCTGTTTCTTCTTTCTCGCTACTCCATTCTCTTTGGAGTCCTTGTCGCAGATAATTCATGAGCAATACCATTTTCAACGCACATCGAGTAATTATCCCATTGACAAACTCGGTTCCTCTATCGACCTTATCTTTATAATGGTTTGACTCTTCTCATTTTGGACTCTTCTCATCACCGAGGTAACTTCTGCAGGGTTTCCTCTTTTTGCACATGAAGATTGTCCATGTATATCTTGAATAATAATCCACCACCACTAAAGTGTATTTCTTTCCACTTATGTTAGTTGGCTCAATGGACCAAATAAATCCATATGCAATGATGCAATATTCTTGTTGAAGATGGACTAGACTTCTCTTTGAAATGATGATTTGATCTGTTGTCCCATCTGGCATGCATCACATACACTTTCTTTCTTATACACTGAGTGTGGCAGTCCTTCCACAAGATGACTCCTTGCAAGCTTGTTAATTGTCTTGAAATTCGGGGATGACTGAACTTCTTGTGCCACATCCAACTGATTCGGCTGTACTCTTTGCTAGCAGACAAGTGCTTGGTATGGCAGTCGACCAATCTACCACATACATGTTCTTTTGTCTGGATCCTTGCAACACTACTTCATTTGATTAAGTGTCTTTAATTTGGCACACTCCCATATTGAATCCAACATTATAGCCCTTGTCACAGAGTTGGCTGATGCTTAGTAGGTTGAAGTTGAGACCTTCAACATATGCAACATCCGTGATTTCTAATCCATTTTTCTTGATGGATCCAAAGTGCCTCTTATTTCCCCGAGCTTCATTTCCTCCAAATATGACTTTTGCGCCTCTAATCTCCTTGAATTTTGATGATTTCTCTTATTTCTGTCATGTGTCCGGGAACACCACTATCCATGTACCAGGTTCCTTGGCACTCAGCTGCTCCTTGAACCTGCAATCAAGGAAATCAGTTTTTAGGTACCCATACTTGCCTGGGTCCTGAGGGGTTAGTGTTGTAAGATGATCCAACCAACCTATAGCCAAGTGATCTAACTCTAAGAGGTTGCCATCTATCTGTGCCATAATCATAATTCACTTTGGCAAATTTCTTGGAGGCATTAGGTTCATACAGCTGTCTCGTTTGTCTTTATGCATGTGTGTGTGTGTTTTAGCAGTTTCCTTCTTGGGGTAGTTATGATATCTCTGAGTGTAGTGCTTGGGTGCATATGAGTGTTGATGATAGCTCTTTTGCGTTTGGAATGGCCTTTGCTGAGTTCTAGGCCTTTGCCATTTAGGCTTATATTCCATAGGTCTTTGCTGATATTTCACATTATTCCAATCAGCTTGGCTTGGGTAGTTTCTACCATTCCCATCATATGTGTTTCTTTGATAAAACTTCGGGGTTTTTGGTAGCTCTGTTTATTCTTCACAGAGTACTTCCTATTTGGAGTTTGATGAGGAACTCGGCTGGATTTCTTCTCAGTTGTCCTCTCATCATACTCAACTGGTTGTTTTCCTTTTCCTTTATATCCAAGGCCAGTTTGTTTGTGATTGTGCTTTAGAGTAAATGTGGGTGCAACATTTGGTGTCTTGGATTTTTGAGATGCTTCATTACTTGAAGATACTTTTTCCAAAATCACTCTGGGAGTTTGACTATGTACAAAGGAGTTGAATCCTATGCCAGTTTTATCTCCACACTCTTTTTGGCTCAAAATAATGTCATCCAATGATTTAGATGCCTTTGTGAAAGATGCAATCACATTTTTGAGATCATTTTCCCTCTTTTCTATAGCAGCTATCTCTGCTATTAGTTTTGCATTTTCAGCTTTCAGCTCTTTGTTCTCATCAGCTAAGTGACTTAGAGTACTCAGCTCCTTAGTCAGCTGTGAGTTATGGCTTTTGAGCTCACTGTTTTTCCTTTTTAATAGTGTGTGTGAGGATTTAATGTGCTCAAAATATTTCATCATTTTGCCTAATGAATCATAAAGATCGGTGGGTGATGAAGTGTGTGTGTCACTGTCACTATCACTAGAATCTGAGTGAGATGAGTTAGAGTGTACCTCATCTTCTTGGTCAGGTTGATCTTGTTGTTTAGCCATTAGACAGATCAATGCTTCTTCTTCAGAATCACTTGAGTAGTCAACTTCACTACTCTCTGAGTCCACTGCTTCTTTGGACTTAGCTGTCTTAGCAGTCTCTGCAACCAACATTGCCTTTTTCTTTTCCTATCTCTTTTCTTTGAAGACTCTTCTTTTTTCTTCATTCCTGTATTTATTGACTACATGATATGGACAGTCAATAGCAAAGTGTCCTGGTTGTCTACAGTTCCAACACAGGTTCTCAACTCTTTGATCAGCTCTTTCCATTCTTGGATTATCAACTCTCTGGTATTCAACCTTTTGATGCTCAACTCTCTTGGGTGGCCTATCTTCCCTTGACTTGGAGGGAGCTGAATGTCTCCTTGAGGATTCACCCTTGTTTCTTTTATAGTTCTTGTTGAAGAACTTGTTGAATCTTTTAACCATCAAGGCAATTTCCTCCTGGTCAAAGGCTTCCTTGATTTCAGCTCTCTTCCCATCCTTAACTATAAGTGCAACTGTTTTGGGTACAACTGTCTCCTCTTGATCCTTTCTTCTCAGCTCAAATTCATAAGCTTTGAGGTCTGAGAATAGCTCATGATTGAATGTTTTCGATAGGTCCATTGAGTGCCTTAGAGCCATGGTCTTCATTTCCCATTCAGCTAGGAGACTCCTTAGAATCTTCATACACATCTCCTTCTGTGTATATTCATTTCCAAGTGCTGAGAGCTCATTTGTAATTTCAGTGAATCTAGCATCCAGCTGATCCATTGTCTCACCTGCAAACATTTTAAAGTTTTCAAATTTTTGAACAACAATAGATAATTTGTTTTCTTTAATTTGCTCTGATCCTTCACAAATTAAAGGTAATTTATCCCAGATTTCTTTTGCTGTTTTGCATGACTTGACTTTATTGAACATTGCTTTGTCTAGAGTCTTGTAGAGAATATACTTGGCCATGTTGTCCAAGTTGTATCTCTTTCTGTCATCATTGGTCCATTCAAAGTCCTTGGTTTTTCAACTAAGGTCTGGTCTCGCTTCGCCTTGACTCTTGACTTCTTCTCCTTTCGCATTTTGCTCTCCTTGCAACTGTGTTCACTTTCAATATTTGTAGTGGCCCATCCTCTATCACTAGCCACATTTCGTCATGTAAAGCAGATAGATGAGCCTGCATACGAATTTTCCAGTCATCAAACTCCTCAATAGTGAACATGGGAATGTGTGTCAAATTTGCTTCCATGATAATAACTTTGCTGAATAAAAAAAGGCTTTTGAAAGAACAAGTGTTAAAAAATTTCTTTGAAAGATTGAAGATCTAGTTCAGTAATCAGTGCGGAAGGCTCAATGAACCAACCGCTCTGATACCACTTGTAGGTCCCAAGGGGTGAGAGTAAGGTTTAGAAGGAGGGGTTGAATAAACCTTACCAACTTTTCGATTTTAGTCCTTTTAAAATAATACAGAGTTAAATACACAGCTAAGTCCTTGGGGAACAGCTAAGTTAGTTAATCAACAGAGTTAGCCACTCAACAGACTCGATTGAGCTGTTGATAGAATAACTCAGTTGTTTAGTCTAAACCTTAACTTGGATGTGATAAGATTTTCAGCGAAAGACTTAACACCCTTGAATTTGGTTTAACTTTGTTTTAAACACTTGATTTTAGCACTTCGTTAATTATCAGTTGGACAGCAAATTATCAGCAGATATAAAGTGATATGCAGAAATAAAATGTTGAAATGTAAATGACACAATAATTTTTATAGAGGTTCGAAGATGGGGTAATTCTTCTACTCCTTTCTTCTCCAACTCCTGGAGGAATCCACTAAGTATTGATCAGAGTACAAAGTGGTTATCAGTCCAGATACAAGTCTTGATCACACAGCTGACTTGCTCCTTTGGGACTCGATCCGGAGATGCCTTGATCACTCAGCTGGCTTCTCGTCCGACTCAGCTTCTTCATAGGGTGGTTGCCTTGTTACTTCAGCTTACTTGCTCAAGCTTCTTGGATTTGATCACGAAGCCCTCTAATAACATGAGACTGGTTCGACCTTGAACTTTTTCACAATCCTTCTTGGAGAGTAGACCCCTTTTGATTCTTCAAAAGTTTCCTCTTCAACAGTTTGAAGATGTCTTTCCTTCACAGCTTAGTGTTGGATCGATTTCCTTCTAGATTTAGGCTTGAGGATTTGCTTGAGTAACTTGAGAATTGTTTTGCAGGTTACAGTTTGAATAATTGCTTGATTGTTCATGGTTCAGGTAACCCCCTCTCAATGAGATTCCTCAGCCTTTTATAGTGAACTTTCAAAAATCTGCCCGTTGAAGAGATAGGCTGATTTTTTTAAAATCACTTGTGTTCGTTGGCTTGTCTTGTTGCAGTCCTTGATGTTGACATTTCCTCGTATTGAATGAACGTTCAGCTTTTCAGAATCTGACACGAGGTGCAGTGCTTCTCATTGGTTTATTCTTTTTGCACGCTTCGGGATCGAGCACTTTAAGACATGGCAAAGATGGAAGTATTACTTATTTAAGTAAATTCCTTGACTTATGTGCAACGGATTCTTTTAGTTAACTCCTCTTTGCAGTGCTTTTCCCGGTGACTTGAGTCGCTCCAATGATTGAAAGACTCATCTGTCACTTCAACTTGAGACTTGTCTTCTTGAGATGACTTGACTGACTCTTCACACAGTTGTATCTCAGCTGATACTCCTTCAGTCGAGTCCTTGACATTTCTTCCTTGCCACACTCACCGCTTCACAGTGAGTCTTCATCCTAGTTTTGATTGACTTCTTGTATATCCAGCATAGGTGACTTGACTGGCTCATCATACATTTTTATCTATTACAACACAAATTACAAGGAAAATGGGGTGCCAACTTTCTAGTCTAAGTTTTACATGGCATTCATCAAAATCTAAACAATAAATTTCCCAACACCAAGTGATTCAAGTAGTGGTTGCGTATGGAACGTAACGCCAACCTAAGAGATTCAAGTAGTGATTGTGTACGGAATGTAACGCCAACCCAAGCGATTCAAGTAGTGGTTGTGTACGGAACTTAATGCCAAACTTAGCAAGTAAACAGTCTGAATAACTCCAGAATTGTTTAGATCAAACAGTGATTCCTTCGTTCTTCCTTGTAACTCCCCGAGCAAGATGGCACAAGGCCCAATTCACCTTATCGCTCCTAGGCATGACAAATCCACGATGGGGCTAGCTAAGCCCGGATTGTCATAATCATGATTATACCTTAATACTATGACCCACTTTGCCTGTTGGACACTCCGTTCTTCAGTAGTGGGATTAGGAGGATGGGGTTGCTAATGGAATAGCAGCCGAGCTACCCAGTTCCAACGCGATTAGTCCACTCCGACTGTGAGCTGGACATACTAAGTTGACTCAAGAAAATAGGTCCACAGAGTTATAACATGTCAACAAGGCAGTCGAATATAACATATGATTCATACAAGAGCAATACATGATGTAAATAAGTTAAGTTAATTTATGTGAGTGTGCGGTATCATTGGTGTTGTAAATATGCCAAATGAAGCTAATTATCGGAAGGATAATTTCATGCTTCGAATGATATGGTGGACTTGGTATATTATGCATGAGGTTTTGGTGTTGTAAATATGCCAAATGAAGCTAATTATCGGAAGGATAATTCATGCATCGAATGATATGGTGGACTTGGTATATTATGCATGAGGTTTCAACCCTGTTGAAAGTTCGAATTGTTATAAGACGAGGAAGTCGCCACGCGTAAAGCATAATATTCGGGCAAGGAGTCCGTTAAGGTCCAAAATTTTTTAAGAAAAATAATAATATATAATTAAATACGATTAAGTCAATTCAGTGGTCAGAACAAAAAAAAAATTTATTTGGGGGCGTTGAAAAAAAAAATAAGATTTTCATAAGTAGCCCCGTTTTGAAAATTAGTATTTATTGGGTTTAAAATCGAATAAGTTTTGGCCTTGACCTTGAGAAAAGGTAAGATTAGTTTGTAGATTCTCAAAATTATCCAGAGAATCAATTTTGCAAAGGGTTTGGGTTTGTTTCAGTTTGGTCTCCTTTTTGTCAAAATTGTCATTTTTGGACCCAAATTTAAAAATTTTGGATCTCACAAACTGGAAGGGATTTTTATGTGATTCCAACTTTGAAATATTACTTAGGACAGGGGAATATTGGGACAAAAGCAGTTTTGAAAAATTCTCAAAAGTCCCTTAACTTTAAAAATTCTATTTCTAGTCCAATTTTTGATTTTGTCCTTAAGGGCTTATTTGGGGTCCGTTTATTATGAAACTTGAACCATGGGTTCAAAATATTATAAAATTAAGATTAAGTGATTTTTTAGGTACATGGGTTGTACCATTTCTAGAAATTTCATTTTAGTCCTTGAGTGTTGGAAGTTTTACACTTTAGTCCTTAAAGTTTCAAAATTAGTTTTCTTTACTCAAAACACTTTTTTTTAAAGCAAAATAACACCCCGGGGGTGGGGGATTGAGGCGTGATCCCCTACCTGTATATCAAATAATCAAAATGTCATACAATGTCATGCCCATCAAGGCGGGAGAAAATCAAAGAACAAATAACCTATCACTACGATATCTAGAAAGACTATCATAATGAGATATCTAAAAATAAAAGGAGAACCAATAATCTATGAAAATCTGAAGCTCGGATATCCCAGCTGGTCCATCCGAATGAGCGCTAGGAGGTGGTGAGAAGCCGTGCCCTCATCAACAATGTGACTACCAAGGGAGCGGCACTCCCAACTCGCAAGGTGATCGGGTCGACTCCCCTCTGTGTATGTGGGAAATCAAATCAAGGTCCTCAAAGCATGTTCCGAATGCGAATCGGGTGTCTTGAACATGCCAAGAGCCAAGGCCACCGAGAAGTGATTGTGGTGACCACGCCGCTGGCCCAACTCGATCCAAATCAAGAGAAAAAGACGGGCATGCCGCAGACCCATCTTCGCGCTAAAGCTCGGCATGAAAGCTAGACACCGCCCTGGAGAGAACAATGAAAAGCCAACATAAGTCCGCCAAATGATCTCGAATCAATCCCCTCCGCCAAAGAATCAAAGTGTCCCGATCAAACAAACCATCCGTGTTCGGCTTGATCGAGGAGACCGAGGGGCTCGCCAAATCACAATCATCGGCTGCGTGGAACCCTGTGGTGGAGCACTCCCCCGCAAAAAGCCAACAAGAGGGAAGCATCCGCACAATCTGACGGGTTCGACGCCGACCTAAAACAAGAATCAGAGATACCGCTCCACCCGCCAAATAATGTGAGATGCCAAGAAAGGAAGGTGTCGATGCTTGACACTATTCCTTTCCGTCCGGACAAACCATAAAATCAAGCAGGAACCAAGAAACTCAAGTACCTCGTGTGTGATCCGTGTGTGCGATTCCTCCAAAATGAAAGGAACAATATCATATCAAAGTGGTGTGTGGAAGTGTAGTGTCAAACCAAGGAAGAAAGTGATTCCACACTGATCGAATAAAGATCATTCATCAAAAAGAGGTGAGGGATAGATTCGACTCCGAGGAGATGAATGTGTATTATTCAAGCAACAAAAGCAACGTGAGGCAAGGGAAGTGCCATGTGCTGAAGCTTGATATCCATAGGGAGACGATTACGAAGGAGGCGCCAAAGGAATATAGAGATAGTAGGAATAAGAGCATCGTTCCAAATGGCACCATACGTAAGGTTCGAGCATTTCTACTCCGGAGAGAATCCCAGCAGAAGACATAGAGAACCCACCATGAGAGGTAAACATCCACCGCATGATATCCTCGGACCCCAAAGCAGAATCGGAACCCCGGATATATCCTCAATGAGACTCGGGAAGCCCACATCCGGAGACCAAGACCGATACAATCTATCTCTATCCCACATACCATCGCGAATGAACCAATCAACCGTCATATGACCCAACGGCCGATCCAAACAATGATCCGCAAGCGGCCGATGCCCAAACCAAGTATCATCCCAAAACCGACATCGCTACACATCGCTAATAGACCAGTAAAAATCCGCTCCTGGGCTCGAATACCGATCCGCCTCAAGCGTCTCCACCGATGACTATGATTATGTGTTACAGAGGCTCTACAGGGAGATCAAGCCCATTGTAATAGTACTTGCGATCAAGAATTGAGCCCACAACGAGTGGCCCTCGCGTAACCTCCACCACAACTTGTAATCAAGGCGTCGGCAAGAATATCCGAAACTCGGCGCAACCTTGACCCACCCTCGTAAATAGGATGGCGAGATAATATCCTAATCGATCCAATGAGTCTTCTTCTTCGTCCCGCATAGGATCCCCGGAAGAATCTAGCATGATGATCTGCTCCAATCGCTGCAGAATGTCTTTGGCGGCCGCATGACCAAGAATATGCAACGGGGTGGCCATTAGCGTGTTCGAATAAGAGCGAGCCTACCACCAAAGGAGAGATGTCGATGCGACCACCCAAGAACTCTATCCAACATCCTCTCGAATCACTGGGAGGAAGAGCTTTTTAAATCATTCGCCCCTGAACAAAGGGACACTCAAATAAGTCATCGGCAAGTCATCGCGAACAAAGCCTCGTCACCATGAACCATGTGCTCCCACCGTCAATATAACGTGGGGCCGAGAAAGAATCTACTTTTCCGACACCGACTACCGCCGTAGTAGCATAATAATGCTCCAGAAAGTGCTTCAACGTGACGAGGCCATCGTCAGATGCCCTAGTGAAGATAACAACATCATCATCATAGGCAAAATGAGTCACCGGAAAACCCCATCGCGTCCGATAAATCATATCCGGTGTCGTCTAATAATGGAATCCAATCCCGGGATAAATACTCCACCGCCAGAACAAACAAGCGGGGAGATAGAGGATCCCCCCGCCGCATCCCGAGTCGAAGGAAAATATCCAGAAGGGATACCATTAACTAGAACAGAGAAGCCGTAGTGTTCAATACAGCTGCTAACCATATCAATCCACCGAACGGGGAAGCCCATGTGAATCATAGCTGTATACAAGAAATCCCACTGCACCCTATCATAAGCTTTAGCCATATCCAGCTTCATCACCACATTAGGAATCTCCGTGGCTAGGCTGATATCATGGATAAGCTCCTGCGCGAGTAATATGTTATCTGAGATGACACGACCGGGTGTGAAACCACTCTAATTCGGCGACACAATCAAAGACAGAATCGAGACCAACCGTGCATTCATAATCTTAGAGATAATCTTATTCGTCACGTTGCACAGGCTAATTGGCCGAAACTCAGCCCACTTCCGAGGGTGGGGAACCTTCGGAATGAGAGCTATAGATGTAGCCGTGGACGTGGACGGCATGCGATTACCCGAGAAAAAGTCAACCACCGCATCCTCAACATCCGATCTGACGAAATCCCAACAGTGCTGAAAGAACAAAGATGAGAATCCATCAGGCCCCGAAATGCTAGACGGATCAATCCCAAACACCGCATCGTGAACCTCCTTAGTTGTCGGCATAACACAAAGTCCATCAAGATCAATGGAATCAGGAAGCCGGGGAAAGAACTCATCTACAGGGGGAGTCAGATACTCCAAGTCAGAAGTCAATAAGGACTGAAAGAACTGAACTGCCGACTTCCGAATCTCAGAATCCTGTGTGATCACCACTCCATCATCGTCAATCGAGTGAATCCTAGCGCGACACCGCTTCTGCTTAACAAATCCATGGAAAACTTAGTGTTGCGCTCCCCCTCGACTGCCCACTTAACTGCAGCTTTTTGGCGCCAAAAATCCTCCTCCATTTTCAAACGTAGCTCGTACTCAGCCACACAACGATGTAGCTCAGCCCGATGAGTCGGAGACGGATCCCTATCATATACAGCCTGAGCCACTGAAACTGCCTCATTAGCCAGTCTAACCCGATCAAAAACATTACCAAACGTCTGGTGATTCTAAATCTTGAGTCTCCGCTTGACCCTATTCAACTTGTGCTGCAAGCTCCTCATTCCAAAACAACCAGTGGCCCCCATGCTTCCTTGACAACCTGCAAAAAAGTATGGTGACGTATCCACATATGTTGAAATCGGAAAGAAGAACGAGGCACATGCGGTACAAACTGACAGGATATGAGTAAATGAGCATGATCAGAGCGAACACGAGGTAAATGCGTAACAATAGAAGAAGTAAACACATCAGCCCAATGTTCATTATACAAAGCCCTATCAAGTCTCTCCTGAAGCCCACCTCTAGCCCACGTAAAGATAGGCCCCTCACACCCCGCATCAAATAATTCGCAGTCCGCAATCATATAGGAAAAATCAAGCATCTCATCCGACCTATCTGTGATACTACCAATCCTCTCGTGATCATGCAAAAAAATATTAAAGTCATCGCTAATAAGCCAGGGTAACCCCTCCATACTAATCGCAATTTCACGCAAGGTATCCCACAAAACATATCTAGCTACTCTATCACATTTAGCATACACAAAAGTCAAATAAATAGGCTGAGGCAACAAAGCAGATGTCAACCTACAATGTAATAGTTGTGCATGATCAACAAGAATGTCAAAATGTAAATGAGCAGCAGACATAATCCAGATATGATTAGAGCAATTAGATAAGCCATCATTAAAACCAAATCTACGACAATAGAAACTAAACTCAGGCAAAGTCATAGGTTCTAAAAGCGCAACAAAAGGCAATTTATGACGCGAAATTAACGCATGCAAATGACGTTGGCTACCCGGATTAGCTATACCCCTCACATTCCACGTTAAGAAATTAATCGATATAATTAACACGTAGAATGAGAAGAGGATTTAGAAACACCTGATCGATTTTGGGGTCGTTGGCTCCCTCCTCCTTTGTAGAGAAAATTATGAACCAATTTGCCCAACTTTGTAGTCTTCTTTGTCAATTTCGAGACTTTGTCAACCCCGGATTTTTTGATTTTATCCGACTGATCATCACCAATATCATGTTTTCCCTTATACAATTTTGTGGCAGTTTTCCCATTTTTCAAAATACTATGATCGATGTCACTGTGCAGGGAAGAAGCAATTTGATTTGGGCCACTTGAATCATCTAAACCCACTTCCTTAATAATATAAACAGTGGCTAATGGGCGGGGGGTCCACATCCGGGTCACAGCAAAGAACCCAAGTTGACGGTAAAGGTGAGACAGTGGATTGGTCTTGTCTATGTGAATTATTTGGGTTGGACTGATGGCTGTGGTTTGTGGGAGGAGAATAGGAGTTAGACACGGATCCAATAGCATTAGAGGACGCCTGGGCTGGAGTATTAGAGAAGATTTGGGCCTCATTTAAGGGACATGGTTGGCCCAATTTCGCTGGCAGCGACTCCAGCGGGCTTTGGACGACGGGATGGCCTGATGAGGGTTTGTTAAGTGGGTCCAGAAAAATGTTGCGGGCTGCCATATTCAAGGAAGACAAAAAAAGCGCTGGGCCCATGTTGCAATTGATCGAATCACAAGGAGTGGAGGAAGTATTTGGCCCATTATTGAAGTTGTCGTTCAATTCAAAAAGTAGCAGGGAATCTTCAACTTTTTTTTGCAAAGCAAGGCACGTGGGCCCCTGTGACTTCCCATTAGTGAGACATTGGTGGTCCAAAATAACATGCAGCGGTTCTAACGAGGCTTGGACAGACGCTGCTTGGGGGGGTTGGTTTGGTGGGGCCGAGTTGAATTGATGGGTTGCATTATACAAAGGGGACAAAGAAACACCTGGGTCCACAAGGGTTGTGACCCCTGCGCATGCGGATGAGAAGAAAGGTCGGTTGTGCGAATCGAAAACAGATAGTGCGCCACAATTATCCCCCTTCAACACGCCAGCTGCCGAATCCACCATAAAATCCGAGCCGTTAAAAATGTTATCACCCACAATTTCGACCATATTCAAATTCAGGGAATTGGAGCAATTTTGACCAATAATATCCATATTATCAAATGAGTTTTGGGGCCCAACAGGAGTAATTTCCAAATAAGATACTGGAGTCTTATTGTCATTTAAAAAAGATGGGCCCATGTTACAAATGTTAATGGCCGTAAAAGTCCCAGCAAGAGTCCCATGCGTCTGTTTATTCTTCTCAAAAGAAGAAAAAGTTGGAGTAGAATGTGAGGTACACGTTGGAGAACCATTAACTGCAGATGGAATAATTACTCCATTTTCAAGACCATTCAATCCGTTCCAGGACGCATGCTCATCTGCCACTCTATCCTTATTAGAATAAAGAATAGTAGAGCACCCTTTTTTGTTGTCCGTATCTCCGCCCGGGCACACTCTCCACCGTCGCTTTCTCTTTTATATTAGCAAAGTCAGTTTTCTTTTTATTGGAATCCCCATTCTCGAGACCTGCCTTCAAGCACGAACTGTCGCCCATAATATTTGGATTCATGATGCTTGTCGTACAATCGATTCTAGCGGCTGCCACGTCACCAACAGATTTTTCCCGCAATTATGGAGTCAGTCCGATCGTCCAAATGAAAACCATTAACCTGATCTGAGCCGTTGATTAATTGTGACGAGGTATCCAGTGGCTGAAAATCACCATTTTCCAAACTTGTAAAATGATTAGTGCCAGATCCTTCAGCATATGAGTGACTATCTTCAAAATAGATATGTTTTGAGTTCTTGGCTAATTTCAGACACTCCTTGGAAATCAATCTCGTTGCACCCCTTGACTTATCCATATTACCACTTAACCCCTTGAAGACGTGACCATCAACACCTGTTATGGAAGAAAGCCGCCTAACAGGTGGTGGTGGACGAGTTACCTTCCCGTTCATGTAGCATCCCTCAATAGAATGTCCAATATGCTTGCAATGAGTACAATAATCCGGAATCCTTTCATATATAATTTTTTGAGTTTGTGCGGTATCATCGAACTCAAGAATAATCTCTTAAATTCTCTCCTTCAATAAGTCCAGTTCAACGCAAACCCGTGCCATAGATAATCGAGATCGAGATGATGTCAAGGAGTCCACTTGAAGAGGCGTACCAATAATATTGCCGATAGCGAAAAGAGCATTATGATCAAAAAAATGTATAGGCAAGCCCGGTAGACGAATCCATACTGGCGCAAGAGGGGCTTCCGTTCTCGGGTTAAACGAAGGTGTCCACTTGAACACACGCATCGGGCAGTCCCCCAACGACCAAAGAGTACCCATCCATAACTTATTAAAATCCTCCTCAAGCTGTAATTTGATGATAATATGTGAAGGATTTGCAAAGCTCCAGGAGAATGGGCCCTTCAAATTCAACGCAGAAAATCCGGAATCAATTCCTTTGGGGTGAGGGATCATGAAGGAAAATTTTCCAATCAAGGTGAGTTTCCAAGATGCTGCCAGACGATCATTCTCCGAGGAGGAAAAACCAAGAACCTGCTTGCCATCTCTAACCTGGTGGGTGCCAACTGGAACGACTCTCTTGGGATCGAATGGAAGGTTAGAGCGATTTGAACTTGAGGCAGTCACATTTGCATATGACCCAAGCTTTGGGGTTTGGTTTTCCGGCGGACATGAACTAAAGTCCGCCATGAATGGCGGTGGAAAATCTGAGCACAGAAGAAGAAGAAAAGAAAACATGGTGAGAAAATGGAAAGCAGATTTAAAAAAAAATAAGAACAATGAAAGAAAAAGCAAAAAAAAAAAAAAAAAAAGAATCTAAAACTCCCTCATATTGAAAAAATCCTTGAACAATCCGTGCAAAATCGACCCAAACGTGAAATCAATCCTTGGTTATCGTTATCAGATTTATTCTCCATGGCAGCGAGTTTTGGGAAGTACTTGGGTTTACCCTCTTTAATTGGTAGAAAGAAAAAAGAAGTGTTTCGCTCTTCGTATATGTTTTACTCAAAACACTTTAACTTTTGGAATTTACTCAAAATATAAGTTTTCAGTTAATACAAGTTAAAATTTTTAAATTTTATAGAAAGACCCGGAACAGTATTGAAAATCCCATTTTTTGTCCTTAAACTTTCAAAATTCCTCATTTGAGTCCTTAGGCTTTCAATGATTGGTTTTCTTATCTCAAAACCTTTAAACTATTACTATCTTAAAATATAATATTTTTTATTTAGTACAGTCCCATTTTTTGAATTTTATAGAGGTCCCTTTTTACAGTTTTTAAAATTGCGATTTAGATCTCCAACTTTGCTAAATTTGCATACAAGGTCCAATAGCTCAATTTTTCATATATTTCAAGTTTTCCAAAATATAAAGCAAATATAATATGAAATTCCAAGAATATATATATATATATATATATATATGCATTAACAATTCATTCACGAATTCACTAAGAATTTCACTAAATTTGTACGTGCAAATACCTATTTTTGCAAAGTTTGGACGACAAGCATACTTTGATGAAAATTTTGGACATAGATACTTAAAATACACATACAATGCATATTTATATCACATCATGCAAGTTTCAAATTACTACATGCCAATTTTTAAAATTTTGGACATAGATACTTAAAATACACATACAATGCATATTTAAAGGAGTTTTTCTAATGGATTTTTCCACCCATCTTTGATAGTTCTTGTTAAATGAGTCTAGAGATGATATTTCTCTTCTAACTCCTTTAAATCGACCACCACTCCTCAAGACAGCCCCTAAGTGTCAAATTTTCAAGAATGTTAAGTTAGAATTTGAAGGATTTGAGGTAAGAAAGAAGGAATTAGAACAAGGGTCAAGAAATCTACACTACCTTGTGTAGTTTTACAAGTAGAACCTAGAATAGAGTATTTTCTTTGCACCTTTAAGCTTTTGGTTCTAACCTCAAAAGTCAGCCCCTTTTCAATACTAAAACTATATTTTGGTGTTAAAATTTGGAAATCAAAAGATGAAAGAAGGAGATAGTACTAAACCACAATTCTTACATTGATTTATTATTTCTAGAATGGCTTTGAAGGTCCTCTTCAAGCTTATGACCAGGTGTTGATTTTTTCTTAATTTCTTCAAGATATGAACATCTAGAAGTATCTCAAAAACGAATTCAACAAGGTTAGAAGATAAAGATTAGGCTTTAAGTTTCAATAGGACAAGATGAAGATAAAAGAAGCAAAAAATTCCTTATCTTAGCTTGATAGTTTCAGCCTCTAGGGGAGAAATGGGGGAAATTCTTGTGTTTCTTAGTCTAAGTACTGCTTGGAGAAGAAGAGTGTTGTAAAATAGAGAGAGTTGGGAGAGTAGAGTGTGAAGTGTTGGATGAAAAATGAAAGTATTTCTCCCATTCTAGTGCATATGGCCGAAATTAGGGGGAAATGGGAGGATTTTTGGTGTCTTGCAAGATATAGGTTGCATGGGAGACAAATGAGTTGGTCAAGGTATGGGTGAGATTGAAGAATGGGGTGTTGGGAAATTTGAGGGGAATGTTGGTGTAGTGGAAGAATGTGGGAAATTGTAAGATGAGATATAATAATGTGTAGAATAAATAGAATATACTTATATAATACATGGTATATATATTGTATAATATGTAGTATGTGTATAGGTATTGAGGAGTATTTCTACACCAAAATCTACAAGTTGGCTGTCCACCTCATGTCTCATATATGGTATTTATATTTTTTTTTGTCCCAAAATTGATGATAATTGGTGTAAAATATCAAATCTCAAAATTAATAATAGATCCCACAATCACTTATGAGTCTCATAATCACTTATTATAAATTAAACTCTTATTTCTATAGGATATATATCACTTGGTGAAATAAGTCTTCTAAATTCTAAGGTACTAAATAAAATTGGGATCAATAGTACAAGTCAAAAATACCAATCAAGCAATTTAAATATTTTAAATATATATAAATATTAAATTCAAAAATTATAAAATAAAAATAAATATATTATGCTAAAAGAGTATTATTAGCTAGTCGCTCAAGAAGAAGTTGAACCGGTTAAAACATCGCGTTAAAAGTCGAAAGAAATCGACAATGGTTAAAGAAGTGAATATAAATGTTATTAACATACACCATAAAATAAAAATAATTCCAAGTATAAATTAGTTAAATCTAGTAGTAAGTAATTTAACAAAATCAAGTATGAGGCACTTTCTATAAAAGTTGGATTTTATATAAAATAAACCTCAAGTACTATTGTTTCGAAAATAGAATTTTACCAAATGAGGGTTCAAGGCATTTTATTTTTCGAATACTAAAGAATAGATTTTTAAATAATACATTTTAATAAATCAAGATGAAAATAGATAATAGTGATTGAATTTGAAGTATAATTCAAATATTATTGCCATGTCGTAGGTTTTAAGTAACGATAGAGCCGATAACATAATATTTTATGCAAAATAAATAGTAACATAAGAATAAATTATTGGGAATATTAAATATTATATCAGAAAAATATCCGCAATCGTGTCGTCTACGGTCGAAAATTCTGGGGCCTCACAGGGTCGGCCGGCCAATCCGTGGCCCAAGGTGGATTGGATTGGGTTCGAGTTTTCGTGGTCCGTCATTTTGGCGGGCCACCCCTCCAAAAGGCAAGCTACGATGGGTTGTGGGCGCCCGCCCCATTGCACCCGTTTTGACAGTCTAGATGTTAAGTTGCTAGTCCGTTATCGGACTTTTCATAATCTCCGAGTTGGATTTGCTTATTACACAACTAATGTTGCTAAGTTTTTATATATGGTGAATTTTAGGTGATGAGCTCCTCTTAAACTGATTCTCATACAAAGATATCGAGAATGGGATGTTATGGGAAATAGAAGAGAATGTATGAATTTTTTTTTTTTTTTTTTTTTTTTTTTTGAGGAAAGAAGAGAATGTATGAATTATTACACCCTGTTTATGCCCGGAATTGGGTAACATTGATATGAAATTGTGCCTGGAATTTGGTAACATTGATATGAATATTATTGTGCTCGGAATTTGGTAACATTGATATGAATATTATTGTGTTGAACCTTTTCATCGATTAGATTAGTTGTTCTGACAATGCATCTATATATATATAAAAGCAAGAAAGTCTCGCTAAATAAGGAAAGTTCCAAAACATTGTTACCAATTCTGGAAAATCTCGAAACATGTGTGCAAAAACAAAGTCCGACATGAAAAAATTCTTTATTTAATTGTTTATTAATTTTTACGACTTTATCATTGATTCTAACAAAAGAACAATTTACTTTATTAATTATGACAACTATTTGTCTTGGGCACCAAAAAGATTGATTTTGAAAATGGTCACATCCACAATGTAAAACCAAAAAAGCACAAAGCAAATTAAATATACTTATCATGGGTTAGCTAAAATTAAATAATTTATTTTATTATTTATGACAATTGTTTGTCTTGGGCACCAAAAAGATCACATTCAAATTTTGAATTGATCGAGTAATACAACACAATCCACAATGCAAAACACAACACACAACAAATAAACAAATGTTATTAATAGGCTGTGCAAGGCCATCACAATACACAAAGCAAATGCAATAGTCTCCCACGAAGCCTTGACACCGCAATTGCTTTGTGTCTGACAAGACTCGCAAAATGGCACTAGCTCAATGTTTTCATTCTAGAATGTATCCGAAATGACAAAGAGGTATGTTTAGTTGCTTCTTTTTTATTCATTCATTTTTCTAAAGTTGCAAACCGAGTTAGCTATCTTGGTTACAAAGATTGTGAGAGAAGGATTTAGGAGTAAGAAGAAAGAAGAAAATGAAGCTTACAAAATCTCGTAATCTCCATGAGCGCCTGGTTAGTTTTTTAATTCATGTGCAAAACTTTGTTTAGTTCCTTCTTTTTTGTTTATTCATTTTTATATAGTTGCAATTGAGTTAGCTATCTTGGTTACAACAGTTGACAGAGAAGGATTTAGGAGGAGTTGGAAGAGCTAGAACAAAATGAAGCTTACAAAATCTACTGTAATCTCCATGAGATTCTGGTTAGTTTTTTAATTTGTGAAAAACTTTATTTAAATAATCTGCATTTACTCAACTGGTATGCAGGATTAAAAGACTTCAAATAGTGAAAGATGAATCAAAATCATCTGTCTAAATAAATCATGTGATTAAGGAAGTATGATTGTAACTTGCATGCCCTTGAAAATGAATATAGTTTGTGAAATCATGACATTATCATCAAGGCAGGAAAAAAAATACCTGTTTGTTGGCATAATGTCAGACCGTCTTCGTCAATCCAGTGATAGATTATTCATTCATCAGTTGTTACGAGAAGATGTTTTCTTATTAGAAAACGTTGGCTGGAATAAGAGAAGAATAAAATAAGATTTGTTACAAAATAACTTAATCTGAAATGTTTTTGTCAAAAAAATTCATAATACTCAAAACAAAACCAGATCCGATCGTTAAAAAAAATATATCCAAGTTTTTTGTCTTGAAAAATCTATTAAATCATATTATGCAATAATTATAATAAATTCTTTAAAAGAAGAATAAATATTATGATATTTGATTTATACAGGGTGATTCCAATAAAAAATGAGAATTATATTTATAAAAGTATTTTATATTATCGAAAACACAACATCCTACCACATTTATAGAATAGTGCACTATGCAAGTATGGAAAACATAAATATTTATGCATTTTTTCTTACATGAGCGTAATACTTTTCGGCTCCCAAGAACTTAAGTTTCTCTGGATTTGGTAATCGGCACATAGGATTACCTATCTCTTCTTTTTCTGTATAAGCCCACTTGACCACCAAAGAGACATTTGAGGCCTATTACATTATATTCCTTATGACATTAGTATTAAACAACCCAATTGTCCCTAAAAACAAACCATTCTACTATTGTCTTCTTATAACTTATACATTACATCTTAACTAGAAATGTACTTTGTTAGGGATTCTATAAAACATCTAATTAGACAGTTTTAGGTATACAAACATATGTATTAAATGCGAAAGCACAATATCAAATTAATGAATGTTAAATACTAATTATATTTTGCACTGGATAACACCTCAAAAGATACATACTGATAAATTTAAAGACAGAACAAATGCACTGCATGATTTAGTGATAAATATACATTGATAAAATTAAATACATATTTGCATGAAATTCTGTATTTTATTTAAAAAAAAATATAGAAAACTTTTTAGGCGGCAGAAATTTATCCTAATGATTTTGTTTAAAAAATTATGGAAAAAATATCCTAATGAAACAGTTATTTAGGACACATAACTTTGTTTTATGCTTTTGGTATGGTTTGGAATAAAAAATTTAAAAATGTAGAAAAATTAAACAGGGTCTTATAGATCTGAAATTTTATTCTTTGCTATCTAAAATCTGAATTGGTAAAACAAGTAACATATGATAAATAAACATAAGATGTATTATTAGTCACTTTACAAGTTAAAGAATCAAGATCTTATATAAAGATCTAACTTCAGGGACCTAAGATACAAGCCATTACCCGATTCGCTCCCAAGAAAAATTATCACCACATCCATCTTGATACATAAAAGATCTACAAGAATAAGTTACAATAGTTGAGCCAAATAACCCCTTTTAAGTTGGATGAGATCTCTGTTCCACTTTTCCTATTCCACTCATATTCCATTACATTTGATGAAATATACGTATGCAAGATGATGTCACGTGATGTTATAAGCGTGGCACGTGTCTTTCATCCAACATATGGAATAGGGAGTGGAATAGGAAAAGTGGAATAGGAGATCTCAAGCCCTTTTATGTACAATTGAACAAAGTGAATATGACTATTTTTGTCATTTCGATTAGCTTACATGACAAATTTGTTTTTTTGCCAAAAATATATAAGGAAAAATAATAGCTTACAAACATTTTCATTCACATGCAGGCTCAAAAAGAGAGAAAAATAGTTGTTGTTTTAGAGAGAATGTGAAATCATTGGGGAAGTAGAAAAGGGCAACCACCCTTGAGGAAATCCATTTAATTCTCGACGCCTCATTTTGGAACAAGATGCTAAATTCCAAATGAATCGATTCACTATTTTCCGACCGATGCAATAATGTAGTAGAAACACATGTTCGGGTTGTTTTTCTATGCTGTTTTATGGTTCAATTTATTTGTATTTTTACATATTAATATGGTCTAAGTTTGGGATAAAGATAACAAAGGTATTTATTACCCTTTGGGCCACTTGCACCCATATCGGAACTGCATTTTTCTAAACGTTGGTTGATTTCCCCTTACTAATATATTCAGGTTGATTATGGTCTCGGGAAAAAAATTATCTTGATGCTTCTTTTGGGTATATAAAAATCTATATAAAAAGGAAAAAAGTACATATTTTCTAAAATTTATTTAGAAAATATACATAGATCTTATATAAAAAAATCGGAATTTATGCGTGTTTATCCAAAAAACATCTAAACATACTATATGAATAGACTTACGAGTAAAATTGTCTCAAGAGTTAAATATCCGTCGAAAATAATATACATTCAGCGGCGCCAATTCTGATCGATGGTCTATCTTGTGTATGGACAATGAATTTAACCGAAAACGTGGAAGTCATCAGAGTAGATATGATAAAAAAAACTATCGATTCAGAGAAGTATACATATTTTTCCGATTGATGGAAAAAAGTTGATAAAGAAAACATAACGAAACTGAAAAATTATGTTACCGGAGTGTAGACGATAAAATAACGATCGGAAATTGAAGCATCCAGAAAATGGAATATGCGACACTTCTTTTCTAACCCTAAATCTGAAAAGTAAGTTTTTAGGTTTGTTTTTCTTTTTCTATTTTTTTATGTTTAGGCATTAATATGAGTTGAGCCTGTATAGCCTGTATCAGCCCATAGTTTGAAATAAAACTAAAACAACACACACTGTCAAAACAATGTATTTAGAAAGGATTGGTTACAAATATTTGGGCTTGGTCAGCCCACAAATATTGGGCTTTAGAATACAAAATAATTTATATTGTATGCAGGACAAAATATTTAGCTGGACAAGTCCAAATAAGACCATATTTACAAATCAATTTTTAAATTTTTATTTACTTTGATTTTAAATTTATTCACTATTTGTGTCATTTAACCACCCGTTTATATAAATTAATTTACTGAATTTATAATATTTTTCCAGTAATGCATGGTTGTATAATTCAATTCCTCTTTTTAGCTTGCCCTTGTGATTTATTATTCCATATTTGATTCAATATATTTATATTTATATTTTATTATTTATATAGATTTTACTCATTTAAATCTATAAAAAAAAATCATTTTTTATTATTATATACATTCCGTGCATCGCACGGGTGGAATACTAGTAATTCTAATAAAATCGTTGTGTTTCATATTATAGTGGGTGGTTCAAGGAGCCGTAAATGTAGATATTGGGGCAAACCCTTCTGCGAAGGTGGCGGCGATGATGAAGGTCATGACCATCAAGCTGTCAAAGTTGTAAGCAACACGGCTTTAAATAAAAGCTCTAGTAATTGTTTTTATGTATTACGAGTTTTTTTATAAAGGTTGAATCTTATCAATCTCTCTTTGTGTAATTTATTTTTTTGTAATTTGTTTTCCAGGAACAACCTGGTTTCAACAAGAAATAGTCTGTTTCGTACATAAAAAGTATATTAAAAACTTGATGCCCAAGTTAGATCCCAAGAAGCTAGAATTGTTCAAGAAAAATATTGAAGGAGCTACAAAGTACCTTATTTCAAAGCTCAAGGACCTGCAATTGTAAGTGCATTCACGTTTTCTAAGTTACATGAGGTAGCAAGATTTTGTACTTGGGTTAATTATAAAAACTAGCTATGGGATTTAGCCTAATTACAAAAACCTCAGTTATCGTTTAAAATTACAAATACGCCTTGACATTTATTTTCTATTTTACAAATTGCACTCTCGACAAGGGGTATTTGTTAGAAAAACACAAACATAAATGGCTTGTTTGTAACACTTTAAATAATTTTGAAAGATAACACGAATTTTTGTAATTAGGTTAAACCTCAAGAGTAGTTTTCATAATTATCTAATTGTATTTACCACGAGCATTATAGCTCAGGTGGTATATAGCACTCTTTGCATTGATATTGATCAAAAGTACGAACCCGAGTTTCTTAGTCTCTGAGTCCTCCCAATTTATTGAAAAAAATAAAACTATCCCTATGTGTTTTGATGTCGATTTGAATAAGAGGTTCGATTATATTATCTATATGAATTCTGCACAAGTTTTTAGCATGTCAATTTCCAACCTTACTAATCTCTGTGACTATAAATATTGATAAGTTTTTAGTAAAAGAAACTTTTCTGTCAAAGGTTCTTAATTGTGTATTATTGGATGATTTTTAATTTCTATTGTAACATCTTTGTTGGGCGGGCTAGGGTCAGTCCTTAGGACCATGCCCTTATTAAGATTCTACCTTTAGGGTGTGTATTCAGTAAATCCTACAGCCTACAAACCACGTCAGCCAAATAAACCACACTGTATATGTCATGTGTGATAAATTCGACCAAGTCTGTTAAATAAACCACACTGAGCAAGTCATGTTCGACATGTTCCATCGAATGTTGCAAATTTGAACTTGAGGCTTCTGTCTTCAACAACCTATTTGTTATCATGGAAAAACAAACAGCGTGTCAAGATGTAGCTCATCATATTCAATCTCCACAGATAGTTTGACTGTTAATTTAGTTATTTATGTTACATACATTAGTTAGTTTAGTTGGTTATATTTGTTAACTGTATATTGTTCCTAACTTTAGTATATATTGGAGTTGTATCAGTTGTATCAATTTACTTTTCCAATAATGAAATTTAGATGAATCACTTTCTACAAAATGTTCTCTCTTCTATAGTTCAACATGGTATCAGTTTGAATTTTACTTTCTTCCGCCGAGTTCTTCTTCTTTCTTACTTTCTTTGATACTATGTCTGCTTGATTGTCATTCTGAATAATCTTCAAGCTCTATTGAAGTTTCAGTTCTTGTTCATCATCAAGATTCATGGATCTTTCTGGTTCACGATCTGCAATTCCCGTTGATGATTTTAGTTCCCTTTACTATCTCCATCCCTGTGACAATCCTGGGGAAGTCATTATTTACGAGCCATTTTATTCTTGTTGGTTAAGAGCAAATAATCTTGTTCTTTTTTGGCTTCTAAATTCAATTTCCAAGGATGTTCGTCAAAGTTTATTGTATTTCACCACAACAAAAGAGGTCTAGGATGAACTACGCACTCGTTATGTTCGTAGTGATGGTCCACGAGTCTTTCATCTTGATAAGCCTCTCAGTTCGATCTCACAAAGAAATTTGTCCATTACTGCCTATTATAATAATTTCAAAGGATTGTGGGATGAATACATCAATTATAGGCCAATAATCAAGTGTTCTCGTGGCAACTGTTCTTGTAATATTTCTGCAAAAATGACAGAGGTTCAACATAATGATTCAGTTATCAAGTTTCTTGTAGGACTTCATGATTCTTATTCTCAAGTTCGAAGTCAATTACTCTTAGTTTCTCCTCTACCATATCTTTCTAAGGTGTATTTTATACTATTACAAGAACAAACACAAAGTGGATTAACTAAATCTTAGGAAGTTACAGCTCCTATAGATGCTTCAATGGCCATGCTAGCTAAACAGGGTTTTGATCCAAAATTCTAGAACAAAGATAAGAAAAAGCTTAAATGCTCTCATTGTGGATATTCAGGTCATACAGTAGACAAGTGTTTCCAACTCATTGGATATCCTCCTGGTTGGAAAGGGCCATTTTCTACGCCTTCTTATAATGGTTTTAAATATATCTTAACCATTGTAGATGATTTTTCTAGATGTTTTTGGATTTACATGATGAAAGCTAAGTCAGAGACAAAGAATCACTTACAAATTTTTTTGCATGTGTGCTTACTCAGTTTAATGTCAAAATCAAGTCTATAATGTCTGATAATGGACTTGAGTTCTTTCTTCCAATATTTTACAAAACCTTTGGTATTTTACACCAAACTACATGTGTTGAAACACCTTAGTAAAATGAAGTTGTTGAGAGGAAACATCAACATTTACTACAAGTTGCTAGAGCTTTGCTTTTCCAATCTCAGGTCCCACTTCATTTTTGGGATGAATGTATATTGATAGCAATCCATATCATAAACATAGTTCCAACTATTGTTTTATTAAATAAAACCCTTTTTGAAATGCTTTTTAATAAGCCACCTAATTATTCTCACCTTAAGTCTTTTGGGTGTCTTGCTTATGCTTTTTAATCAGCTTACAGGTAGGGATGGCAATGGGGCAGATCGGTCAGGACCCATACCCGCCCCGTGCCTAGAACGGAGCGGGGCGGGTCGACCCGTCTGCCCCGTTTTAAATTAAATTAAATATAAAAAATGAAAAATAATATTTATTTATAAAATACTCACTACAACATAAATGACATTAGGTAACACCCAAAAAATATTACCTAATGCCTATAAAATATTACTACGGACAATATGTAGCACTTTTATGGTGCTACACTTGCTCGTGCTACCTATAGTCTAAGGTATCACTTTTATTAGGTTTTGGTGACACTTTTTCTAAGTGTTACATTAAGTTCCCTATTGGTAACACTTTGAAGCAATATTTCTAAAGTGTTACATATGAATCTTATGTAACACTTTTTGTAACAATTTTTATATTTGTAGCGCTTTTAAAAAAATACTTCTACAGCGTTCCATATGAATCTTATGTAACACTTTGTTTTTGTAGCACTTAGAGAAATACTATTTTTGCCACCAAGTAGATTCGAACCCACGTTTGTTATGTGTGGAAGTGACAATTTGCCACTAAGCTAAGTTTATTCTTATTATAACTTTTGTTTTATTTTATATATATATATATACATATATATATATATATTAAAATTGAATAAAAAAATATATTATATGTATATTTTATATAATAAAGATTATATTATATAATATATTTATTAAATTTTATTATATATTGTATATATCAAAATTTATATTATATGGTATATAGTTTGAAAATCATATTATGTTATATATTAAAGGACACAAAAAATTAAAAATATCAAAAATATATAAAATGAATTTATCGAATGATCAATATTCAATCGATAAAAATAAAAAATATATAAAAATATAAAATTAATTTTTCCGACGGATAATAAAAAAGTTCGATAGTAAAAAAATTAAATAATAAATAAATAATGAAAATATTTTACTGACGGAAAAAATTCCTAAGTAATTACCGACAACATCAATTTTTATTGGTAATTTTTTTAAAAATGTAAAAAAAAGATTAACGATGAAATTGGTCTCCGTTAGTAAAAATTTAAAATTAAATAATTAATAATAATAAAATATATACATGCACATTTTGTTTGATAAATGGTTTTATCATGATTTTGATGATTTTTGTTTTTACACCAAAACAATGTTTTTAAAGGTTGTCCAAATACTCCTAAATGATTTAAAATGGTTTTAATATTTTCAGGAGTATTTCTTCAAGTTTATTTTTCGACAAAATTGGACAACACATTTAATGATTTTGTGTCAATATGTTTTTATATCAAAACAATGTTTTTAAATGTTGTCCTAATACTCCCGATCGGTCTAAAATGTTTTCACTATTTTTGAGTATTTCTTGAAGTTTATTTTCGATATAAAATTGGACAACACTTTTGTTTTGAGGTCAACCGTCGCCGTATAGGGCAACCCGCACACGAAAGTTGAGGAAAACGAGAAAACTTCATGTTTGCGAGAAAATGGTCGTGGCAAATCGGTGCGGTCGACCGGTCGACCTATAGGGCGACCGGTACCTGGGAGCAAAAATCGAAACATAACTTCTGTCTTTCATTTTTTGATGAGTGCGACCGGTTGTGGTTAGGGTCGACCGGTCGAGGTGCACGTCGACCGGTCTCCCTGTGTAAATGTTGATATGATTATTTCAAACTCTATTTCTGTGCGATCGGTCGCCCTTAAGTTTGACAGCAAAATTCTAACCGTTGTGCAGCAGACAGCTTTTCCTTAAATTGTGGAATTGATTTCTAACAGCTATAATCTTGATTTTAATTGCATTTTTTTTTGTAGAAATCAGATTCCAAGAGGAGCCTATCAAGTATCAATCTTCTCCTCTAAATAGAGGAAGATTTGAAGCACAACAATAAGAGAGAAAACTACAACACAACAAGATACACTCAAGAATACACTTGTTCTTACATTGTCTTATTTCTTGTTGTAGTTTGCCTAGCTATTCACTTTCACATTCTTGAGGTCTAGGCTATTCTTGATTACACTTGCACTCTATTATATTATCAATTATCGAGTTGTAATCTTGAATTTGTGGTCGTCATTCAAACACAAGATATCCTTGTGAGTGTTCTTGTGGTAAGAACACACTTGGGTGAACTAGGTGTTAGGTGTAAGAAGATTGTGGTAATCTTCTTGTTGAGGTGTTGAAGAGTGTGGTACTCTTCAAGGGTGAAGATTGTGGTAATCTTCACAAGGTGCCGTTTGAAGATTGTGGTAATCTTCAAGATGAGATTGTGGTAATCTCAAAGGTGGTGTTGAAGAAGAGTGTGGTGCTCTTCAAGGTGTTGGTGTAAGATTTTGTTGTAATAATTTTGGTGATTATTAATAAAATATTTTTCTCTTTTCGAAACCCATCCCGGATATACTGGGTGGTAGAGCACGTAGTCCCTAGGTGGGGTGAAGCTCTATAAATCGACGTGTGCTACTTACATTCCGCACCTTTGTTATTATCTTGAGCATTCGGTTCGAAAAAGAGGGCGAAATCGAAAAGATGGAGATAATCTATTCACCCCCCCTCTAGATTATCGTAGCCGCTTGGACTTACAAGTGGTATCAGAGCCAAACTCTTTGGCAAGCTCGTTTCACATCGCGAGTGAAGAGGAACGATCGTCGGCTACGAACGAAGCTCACCTTACCGGCACCTCCACCACCAAGCCACCACTATTTGACTCCAAAAATTTTAATTTTTGGGAAGAAAGAATGGAATGCTATTTACATGGTTGCGGGTTCGACATTTGGAACACCGTCATTAATGGAGAATCCATTCCGATGAAAGATACACCACACACCTCAAAAGGCTTCAAAAAGCTCAATGATGAAGAGAAGAAAATCATCTCCTTAAATGGTAAAGCTCTTAATATTTTACATTGTTCACTTACCACTTTGGAATTTGATCATATTGTAGGTATTCAATCGGCACATGAAGTATGGCAATAATTAGAAGCCATCTATGAAGTATATGCAAATTAAAGGAGCAACTCAAAAGCATCTACTTCACAAATGGATACAACATCAAATCCAACAACATGGGATAAGCCTTCTACAATCTCCCATGATGAACAAGTTGAACAATGCCTCATGGGCCTCGAAGAAGAAAACGAGGTAAGTTCTAAACCCTCTACTTCTTATGACAATGAATTGCAAAATGAATATAGTGATTTGCAAAATGATTATGATGAGCTACAAGATGAATTCCAAAACTTACTTGTTAAATACAAAAATTTGAAAACGGAATTCATTGTTTTGAAAAATGATAAGGATAGTTTATTTACTTCCTATGAATCACTATTATGTGCTCACACCACCACTCTTGATAAGGTTAGAAACCTTGAGAAAGCAAATAGTACTCTTGTTGAGGATATAAATTGCTTGAAAAATGATTTATCTAAATCCAACTTGAGTACCGATAAGATGACCGATATTGTTGATTGTTGTGATAAATCGAAACTAGAACTTGATCATAAGCCTAAGGGTGTCAATCACATGAAAAAGAATCAAGTCTCTAAGCACATTGGTCATTATGCTCCTAGAATTATTACATGCTTTTATTGCGGTAAAAAGGGTCATACGGTAAATACTTGTCGGGCTAGAAATAGCTCTAATTATTGTTGGAGACCTAAAAGTCTCAAAGCTAATCCTAAAGGACCCAAGCACTTGAGGGTACCACAAAATAATGTTGTATTAGGTACCCGGCGGAATAATAATCGAAGGAAATTATTACCGCCAAGAAAACATCAAATGACCATTTCATTTGATCAAAGAAGGAGAAACTATTCTCAACAAAGCAAATTTCCAAGAAGAGGATACAAATGGGAAGAACATAATCCTTGGAAACGGCAAAGACATCATCAACAAGATGATTTTCAAGGAAGAAGAGACCATCAACAATGGGAAGGTAACAAACCTTGGAAATGGAGTGATCAAAGAAACCATCATCAACGAAGTGACTTCTCAAGGGGAAGATATCATCAACAATGGGAACGGCACAACCCATGGAAACGGTGTAATTGGTAAACCGTATCTCCCCATTTAAAATATGCATTTTATCTAGTTAGTATGCATGTTTTTTATTTGTGCCTATATTGCAAATGAGTTTTCAAGTATTTATTTTTTTAATTAAGGTCTTCAATATATATTTGTGCTTTTAAAATATTTTTGAAAAAGAAGACCTTATATGATGTTTTTAAAACTCTTGTGCATTTTTGTAGACTAGGGTGTGTTATCATCTCCTAGGATTTTTATGGCATGAGCTTACTTGTGATTTCTCTTAGCCTACACTTTTATCATTATGATTTGTGCTAGATTTGTTTTAAGAATTGTGTAGGATTTACATATTTTCACAAATGGCTATTTACATCATTATTGGTCAAGAAAGGCATAAACTAGCGAGGTACGTTTACTTGTGTTAGTCTTACTCTTATACACTCGATATATGTTTTGCCATATGCCTATGTGCTTGTTTTTCTAAGTATTTTATACAAGTGCCATTAAGATGATTTTTTAGATTTTTTGAAAGGCACTATTCGATTGCACATATTTGCTTTGTCAACTCTTGTTCAAATACTTCTTTTAAATGAGGTCTAAACTATATGCTATTGAATTTTCAAAATTCAAAAGAGACCTTTTGTAGTTTTCTTAAGCTTATTTGAACTTGCATGATTTATTAGAATTTTGATGGTCTTCTAAATGCATAGTATGTGTTTCTTGCTTCATGGTCTATATATATAGTGTCTCTTTCTATTATGCTCTTTTGCAAGATATTTTGTGATTGATAATTGAGGCATGTTATTAAACTTGGACTATTTTTCTTGCTTATATAAGAGATGTCGTTAATAAGTTTGTTGAGTTGTGTAGAAAAGGAAGTACTCCAAATATTTGGAAGTAAATGCTCTATTATGAACACCTTATTTAAAATTGGATGCCCTATGATGATAGTGATGAAGAAGACAAAAAGGGTATTAAAACAAACAAACTCGATGACCAAGGCACATTGGTCGAACTAAAGGCTAGGTAAAAAGCTCGAAGGTATTTTCAAGAAGTAGGTAATTGATTTTGATGTAACATTTGCACTCATAGCACATTTAGTAGCTATTTACATTTTACTTGCCCATTTTTGTTTTAAGAAAATTTCAACCTTTACCAAATGGATGTTAAATCCAATTTTCTAAATGGTTTTATTCAAGAAGAAGTCTATGTATGTTAGGAATTTTATTGTTTAGATTTTGATGAATGCCATGTAAAACTTAGAATAGAAAGTTGGCTCCCCAATTCTTGTTGTAAAATGTATTGTAACAATTAGAGTGGCCAAGCCGAGTTAAGTCGGCCTACGCTCCAACTTGCAAGAAGACAATGAAGGCTTGAAGGAAAACTCTGTGAGAGACAGTGAGTACAAAGAAAGAAAGAAGAATGGGAACTCGATGAAGAAGCGGTGAGATCGGTGAGTGGAACATCATCAAGTCAACTCAAGAGAAGCCAAGTCTCAAGGGAAAATAATGAGAAGAGTCATCCAATGATTGGAAGGCGACTCTAAGTCACCTGGGGAAAGCAAGGAAATGCAGTCAAGTCGAGATAATCAAAAGAACCAGACGAGAAATCAAGAGACTTACTTAAACAAGTAATATCTCCATACCACCTTTCTTGGAGTGCTCGGTCCCCCGAAGCGTGCAAAAGGAATGAACCAATGGGAAGCACTACACCTTGTTAGAACTCGAAAAGGTGATAAAACAATTCATACGAGGAAATGGCAATTCCAAGAAGCGCAAGCCAACGATGCGCAAAGTGACTTTCAAAAATGAGCCTATCTCTTCAACGGGCAAATTTTTGAAAGTTCACTATAAAAGGCCGAGGAACTTGTTTGAGAAGGATGATGAATGACACACACGTGAAGATATACAAGCTTATCTAAAACTCGAAACATTCTCAATCCTCAAGCCTACACTTGAAGAACATCAATCCAACACTTACCCGTGAAGGAAAGAGGACTTCAACTTGATTGAAGAGGAAACCTTTAAAAACAAGGGGTCTACATTCCGGGAAGGATTGTAGAAAGGTTCAAGGTGAACCAAGTCTTAAGCTCTTGGAGGGCTTCGTGATCAAATCAAAGTGCTTAAGCAAGTGAGTCAGTAGTAGCAAGGCAGTGCCCTGTGAAGAAGGCGAGTCGCACGAGAAGCCGAGTGAGTGATCAAGGCGTCTCGGCATCGAGTCCCAAAGGATCAAGTCGGCATTTGTTGTGATCAAGACTTGTATCCGGATTACCACTTTGTAAACCGATCATTACTTAGTGGATTCCTCCGGGAGTTGGAGAAGAGAGGAGTAGAAGAATTACCCCATCTTGAACCTCTATAAAAACTTTCTTGTGTCATTTACATTTCAAGCATTTAAATTTCTCGCACTTTTAATTGCTTATATCTCACGATAAATTTGCTATCCATTTGATAATCTATAAGTACTAAATCAAGTTGTAAAAACTTGCTTAATCAAACTTAAGGGTGTTAAGTCTTCCGCTGAAAACAAAACCACAGTTGAGTCAATTTATAGCCAATTGGTGAGTTACTCTATTAATTCAAATTTGAGTGCGTTGAGAGATTAACTCTCTTGAGTGACTAATTCGATTTGTCCATCAAGGACACAATGTGTAGTAGAACTCGTAGATTTAAAAGGCCTAAATCGAAAATTTGGTAAGGTTTATTCAACCCCCTTCTAAACCTTACACTTACACCCCTTGGGACCTACAAGTGGTATCGGAGCGGTTGGTTCATTGAACCCTCCGCAGTTCTTGAACTAGATCTCCAAATTTTTCAAAAGTCCGCTTCAAGATACTTAAACTTTCAAAACTCTTTTCTATCATTAAAAGTTATTATCATGGAAGCAAATCTAACACGCATTCCTATGTTCACTATTGAAGAATTTGATGATTGGAACATTATGCAGGCTCATCTATCAAAGCATTACATGATGAGATGTGGATAGTGATAGAAGATGGGCCTCTGCAAATATTAAAGGTGAACATTTTGCACGAAGAGTTGCGGTGAAGGGGAAGAAGATCTGAGACGGACCGGTCATGGTTGAAAAACCAAGAACCGAGTGGACAAATGATGACGAGAAAAAGATACAACCTGGACAATGTAGCCAAGGACATTCTTTACAAAACCTTGGACAAAGCCATGTTCAATAAAGTGAAATCTTGCAAAACGGCTAAGGAAATGGGACAACCGACATTGATTTGCGAAGGCTCGAAAGCAAATCAAAGAAAACAAACTATCGGTGGTCGTACAAAAATTTGAGAACTTTAAAATGATCTCGGGAGAAAACCTGGATCAACTGGATGCTCGGTTCTGAGAAATCACAAATGAGTCTGTCTACACTTGGAAAGGAATATACACGAAGGAAATGTGTATGAAGATCCTAAAAAGTCTTCCAAATTGAATGGGAAATGAAGGTCATGGCATTGAGACACTCCATGGACCTATCAAAGACATCCAATCATGAGTTATTCTCGGACCTCAAAGCCTACGAGTTTGGTGAGAAGGAAAGACAGGAAGAGACAATTTGTACCCAAAACAATTTGCTCTAGTTGTCAAAGATGGAAGGAGAGCGAGGTCAAAGAGGCAATTGACCCGGAAGAAATAGCCCCGATGGTTAAAAGATTTAACAAGTTCTTTAACAAGAACTACAAGAAAGGAAAGGGTGAATCCTCCGGAAGACACTCGGCTCCTCCAAATCAAGGGATGATAGGCCAACCAAGAGAACAGATCATCAACAAGTCGAGTATCAAAGGGTGACAACTCAAGAATAGAAAGAGATGATCAAAAGGTGAATACCTATGTTGGAATTGTAGACAACCAGGTCACTATGCCATTGATTGCTCATATCCTGTAGTCAACAAGTGAGAAACGAAGAAGAAAGAAAGGTCTTGAGAGAAAGAAGACAAGAGAAGAAAAAGGCAATGATGGTGCAGAGCTGGCCGAGACAGCCAAGTCAAGAGAGAGCCGGTGACTCGAGAGCAAGCGGTGGTGAAGGCGACTACTCAAGTGACTACGAAGAAGAAGCCTTGATGCGCTTAATGGCCAAAGAACAAGATCAAGAAGATGAGGTACAATCTAACTCAACAAGCTCGAGGACACTAGTGATAGTAGTATGTGACACACACACTTCATCACCCATTTGATCTTTATGATTCATTAGGCAAAATGATGAAAGATTTTGAGCACATTAAAACCTCACACACACTATTGAATGAGGAAAACAGACCTACTCAAAAAGTCAAAACTCAAAGCCGACTAAGGAGCCGAGTACTCTAAGTCAAATAGCCGATGAGAATAAAAGTTTAAAAATTTGAAAATGGTAAATTAATAGCGAGAAATTGCTGCTATAGAAAAGAGGAGAATGACCTCAAAAATGTTATTGCCTCATTCACTAAGGCATCTAAATCATTGGATGATCTTATTATGAGTCAAAGAGAATGTGGAGACAAGACAGGCTTAGGATTTAATTCTCTCTGTGCCATGTCAAACCTCAAGAGTAATTTTGGAAAAAGGATCTTCAAGTCATGAAGAATCGAAAAATCCAAAACCCTAAATGTTGCACACACTTTCAATCCAAAGCACAATACTAAGAAAAGCGCCTTGGTTACAAAGGAAAAGGAAAAAGCTGAGTTGAGAGTCTTTGAAAGGACGGTGAGAAGAAATTCGGCCGAGTCCTCGGCAGACTCCAAACGAAAAATACTCAGTAAAGAAGAAGCGAGCTACCAAAAATCGAGAAAACTCATAAAAGAAATACATATGATGGGAATGGTAGAAAATATCCAAGCCAAGTCGATTTGGAATAATGTGAACTATCGGCTGAGACTTATGGAATACAAGCCCAAATGGCAAAGGCCTAGAACTCAACAAAGGCCATTCCAAAAGCATAAGAGCTTTCATCAAACACACATATGCACCTAGGCACTACACTCAAAGACACCACAATTACCCAAGAAAGGCAATTGCTAAAACACATATGCGGGCATACGAGACAAAAGAGACAATTTGTATGAACTGGACTCCCAAGCAATTTGCCAGGATTAATTATGATTATGGCAGCGATAGATGGCAACCTCTTAGAGTCAAATCATTTGGCTATAGGTTGGTTGGATCATCTTATAATTCTAACCCCTCGGGACCCAGGACAAGAATGGGTACCTAAAACTTAATTTCCTTGATTGCAGGTTCAAGGAGCAGTGAGTGCCAAGGAACCTGGTACATGGATAGTGGTACATTCCCAGGACATATGACAGAAATAAGAGAAATCTGTCAAAATTCAAGGAAGTCAAAGGAGCAAAAGTCATATTTGGAGGAAATGAAGCTCCTGGTGAAATAAGAGGCATTGGATCCATCAAAAGGAATGGTTTAGAAATCACGGATGTTGCATATGTTGAAGGACTAAACTTCAATTTACTAAGCATCGATCAACTCGTGACAAGGGCTACAATGTTGGATTCAACATGGGAATATGCCAAATCAAAAATATTGAATCAAATGAAGTTGTCTTTGCAAGGAAATAGACAGAAAAATATGTATGTAGTGGATTGGTCAATCGCAACACCCAAAGACATGTCTACTAGCAAAGAGCACTGGTGAATCAAGTTGGTTGTGGCACAAAAAGCCGAGTCACACGAATTTCAAAACAATTAACAAGCTAGCAAGAAGTCATCTTGTGGAAGGACTTCCAGGACGCAAAGATACAAGAAGGAGAGTATATGTGACGATGTCGAAGGGAAAACAAATCAAGTCGTCGTTCAAAGAAAAGACATGCTCATCCTCAACAAGAATATTGCATCCGCTTCATATGGATCTATTTGGCCAAAGTGGAACCAAAGCAAGCATAAGTGGAAAGAAATACACCTTGGTGGTAGTAGATGACTACTCAAGATATACATGGACAATATTCATGTGCAAGAAGAAAGAAACTCTACAAAAGCTACCACGGTGATGAAGAGGATACAAAATGAGAAGAGTCAAACCATTATCAAAATAAGATCGGATAGAGGAACCGAGTTTGTCAATGGAATAATAACTCAAGATCTTGTATTGAGAATGGTATTGGTCATGAACTATCACGGTGCAAGGACTCCACGTGAGAATGGAGTTGCGAAAGAAGGAAGCAGAACCCTCAAAGAAGCAAAGCAAGGACCATGTTAGTCAGGCGGGGTTACAAAAAGATTTTGGGTCAAGCAATCAACACGACTTGTTACACCCAAAAAGCAGGATGTATGATAAATAGACGGTGACAAAGACTCCCTATGAGATCCTGGATGGAAGAAAACCAAATGTTGCATATTTCAGGATATTTGGATGTAAATGCTTCATCCACAACAATGGCAAAGACAACCTAAAGGCTTTTGATGCTAAATCGATGAGGTATCTTCTTAGGATACTCGGTGAAAGCAAAGCCTCTGAGAATACTCAACAAAAGAACTATGGTTACGGAAGAATCCATCCATGTAGTATTCGATGAGCCAAATGTAAATGGGGAAGACATTGAAGAGTTAGGCGATAATTTGAATCATCCAACCTTACGGAAGAGTCCTATGTCTTTGAAGGCCAGGCGGGGATTATCAATTGAGAAGAGGATGAGATAGTGAATCTCAAAAGCGGTGGAAAATCTGCGGTGAGTGATCACGAGAGAGCCGACCACAAACAACACGTACCGCAAGTCGATCAATCGCTAACTTACTTCAACCTGACGTAAGATGGTGAGAGACCATCCACGAGAACTTGTCATTGGAGATATGAGAGCGGTGTCAAGACAAGATCGAGAACCCAACAAGAAGCAATGTTCACATGCTTCATCTCGCAAATAGAGCCCAAAGATGTGTCACAAGCATTGGACGACACACATTGGATTCAAGCTATGCAAGAAGAGTGAATCGGTTTGAGAGAAATAAAGTATGGGAATTAGTACAAAGACCCATACATCAAAATGTTATTGGAACCAAATGGGTATTCGAAATAAGATGAACGAGGAAGGTTACGTGGTAAGAAACAAAGCAAGATTGGTAGCCAAAGGATATTGCCAAGAAGAAGGAATAGATTTTGATGAAACATTTGCTCTGTAGCAAGATTGGAAGCTATAAGGATGTTTCTTGCCTATGCGACTCACAAGAAGTTCATTGTATATCAAATGGATGTAAAAAGTGCATTCTGAATGGTTTATTGGAAGAAGAAGTGTATGTTGAACAACCTCCAGGATTTGAGCGAGAAGACTCTTGGAGACAAGGTATACAAACTCAAGAAAGCCCTGCACGGATTGAAACGGGCACCCTGAGCATGGTATGATACCCTGTCACAATTCCGATTGAAAATGGATTCACAAAAGGAAAAGTAGATAGAACACTTTTCGTAATTCAAGACAAGAAGAGTATCTTGCTTGTTCAAATATATGTGGATGACATCATTTTTGGATCCACTAACAAAGAGTCTGTGTGAAAAATTCTCAAACCTCATGCAAAGTAAATTTGAAATGAGCATGATGGGAGAGCCGACATTCTTCCTTGGACTTCAAGTAAAACAATTTGAAGGATGGAACTTTCATAAGTCAAACGAAATACACCAGAGATTTAATGAAAAAGTTTGGTATGGAGGAGAAGTCTTACGTAAAAATACCAAAGAACACATCATCAAAATGGACATGGATGCGGATGGCAAGCCTGTAGATCAAACAAGATCTGAGCACTTATTGGATCATTGCTCTATCTCACTAGCGGGCAGGACATCACCTTTTTTTGTAGGTGTATGTGCAAGATTTCAATCTGCTCCAAAAGAGAGCCATATGATATGACTAAGAGAATATTGAGATACCTAAAAGGAAGCCAAGAAGTAGGCCTATGGTATCCAAAGGAAGGTGGATTCAAGCTAATTGGCTATTCGGACTCGACTATGATGGATGCGAGTGGACAGGAAAAGTACTTCAGGCACATGTCAAATTTAGGAAACAGACTAATTTCTGGTTTAGCAAGAAGCAAAACTCAATAGCCACCTCTGGTGAGGCGAGAATACATAGGCTGCGGGGCGGTGTTGTTGCGCCCAAGTCCTATGGATGAGACAAAGTGAGAGACTATGAAGTTGAAGAAAAAGAAATTCCAATCATGTGTGATAACACAAGTGCCATTGCAATCACTCAAAATCTGTGTTGCACTCAAGAACAAAACATATTGATGTCGATATCATTTCATAAGAGATCATGTTGAAAAGAAGGACATTATCTTGGAATATATCTCAACCGACAAACAACTAGCCGACATCTTCACAAAACCATTATGTGAGTCAAGATTTGAAGAACTCAAACATGAGTTGGGGCTAATTGAGCTAAGCCGAGACACGAGAAGAATCAAAGAAAAGAAATTGAACAGAGGAAAGAAGGTGAAAAAGAGCTGAAAACAAAAATCATTTCAAGAATCACCAGTCGGAAAGTCACTATACCAAGTCGGTGATATTTGAATCACTAAGAGAAATGTGAGAAGCGAGTTTAATCGGCCTAAGAGATAAGTTGAATAACTTATGAGCAAAGTGACAAAAAACGGATCGTTTTGACTTAGGGAATGTTTTAAGAGACACGTCAAGATAATGATGATGTGTACGGACATAAAGCCGCACATCAAGCCTATGATTGGATATAAATCTTTGCCGCATTAAATACGAGACATGAATCGCTCAACATGCGTGCGAAATCCAAGCCGTTGATTTCGATCACGATTCAAAACCGTCTCGCACGCCCTTTCATAAACCATATTTAAACCATTTTCGCCCGCGTTTCTCTCTCACACTTCTAAAAACTGTTCAATCTCTTTCTCTCAAAAGGCAAAGGCAAATACTCTCAAACCCTATCAACCTTCAAATCAAATTTCGAACTTTTCCTGAAATTATTTCGAGAAATGGCACCAACGTATGACTTTACCAAGTTGGGAAAACAAATCCACACGGTTCGCCCGAGTGGATTTCGACGGAATGGTGAAGCGGGGGTCAGCGACACCCTGGTGAAGAAAATCGCGGAGAAGTTAGAAACGCCGGATCGAAACCGTTTCTAACGCTGGAATATCCTATGACCTATGTGGAAGAGGTCGCACAATTCTACGTGAATGAAATTCACGACGAAGGGATAAAGTCATCCTGCATTCACGGAAGCGGTGACTATCACCGCCAAGGATTTGGTGAATATTGCTCACTACCGCCAGGAAGGAGCAAGCGAGATTAAGGAAGCCGATGTAAACTTGGCCGACGCGATGGAAGAAATAGCCAAGTCCGACCTTTGCCGATAAAATTATATACACAAAGAAACAAAAGAGCTATTTGAAGGAGGATTATCACAAATTGTTGGACATAGTTGCCAAATGTATCGACATCAAATTTGGCGGCTTTGACCAACTATCAAAGGCAAAGCCGATGTGATGGCCGCAATACTCGAGGAAAAGAAGATAAACGGGCTGAGTTTATCTACAGCAGATTTCTCCCGAACGTGGGAAACAAGTCCTTCAAAGAAGATGGGTCATTTGGAGGATCCGGGATATGGCCTAGTGATTGGCCGACTATTGGAGGTGAAAGAGTCCTCTCGGACATGGGAAAGCATTCCATGTTAACAAGAGGATGTTGAGCTAACCTCTCCGGTGCTCGAAGCGGGCTTACGCCAAGAGAGCCGACACGGTGAGGGGAATCGGTGACCCGAAGACACACCGCCGCCCTCTCCAACCAAGAAGAAAGCCCCTGCGGTTGCTAAGAATCTCACGCCCCGCAAAGAAAGAAAACCAAACATGCTCTCGCCCCGCGTGAGTCACCCGCCCAGCCCGGCCCATGTCACTGCCCCTGCGGCGGCGATCGAGAAGGACTCCCAAATACCTTCTCCGATCGTCAAAAAGGAGGAGAACGACAAGCCTAGACGGGCTCCTCGAGAAACAAACACAAGCACTAGCCCGCCGCCCCAAGACTCGAGAGGACGCGCCCGAACGAGAAATTCCCCGGTACAAACCAGAGACGAAGAAGACTCGTCAAGCGGTCCGAACAGAGAAACCGGTGAGTCGGCTACTCGCCTAGCACAAATACCGGAGACTACCGGAGAAGTAGAGTCTCCAGACGTAGTTGATTGATGAAACAGCCAAGTCTTTGAAGGTGATCACAGAGGCAACCAAGACTGTTGTAGCTCACACAAACAAACTCAAGAAGAACCAGCCCAAGCAGATAGTGATGTAATGATCCTATCTCCACCTTACCCGCACATCCAAAATCGTCTGCGTGAGTGGAGAAAATGGAAGTTGAGCAAGTCAAGGAGCAGTTCCAACGGCTCGAATTCAGAAGAAGAAGAGGAATCGCTAAATTTCCTTGGGATCGACTCATCGTGCTCCCAAAGACTTGATGAGGACAACCGCTTAGACATCCCCGCAAATCTACAAGGACGAGGGGAGAGATCAAAGCAAGTGAAGAAGCCGAAGCACGTGAGAAGGCAAGTATCCCGCCTATCTCCGGCACCACGTAACACTTCCATCCTCTCCTTGATGTCTTCTCCGAAAGTGATGAGGAACTGGAGAATCTTTACGCCCGCGGAAGAAATGCGGTCAAAGCAAGCATTGCATGAATCAAGAATCCTTCACGAGCAAAGATCGATGGAGGGACCGGGAGAGTCCTCCAAAACACGGTGAAATCGATCCAATGGGAGTGGTTCAAGCAAATAGCCACTGATGATTTCGCTACCACTTCCCCACTCACTCGGAGGAAGGCAATAAGGAAATGGCGATGAACCGGGACAATGGGGACCCCGGTCGAGCCAACCCCTATTGAAGGTGTGCTACCACCCCTAACGGCCGAACCATCAATTGCAACAATTAAGTCCGAGACGAGTGACCCCACTCCAAGTCACTCGGTGCGCGCGAGGGGGAAAACTCCCCTCCACCGCAGCAAGGACGGAGGATGCCGCAGATGACTCGACAAAGAAGCAAGAAGGCGAAGAAGAGAAATTACAATCACTAGAAGAAAGAAGTTGCCATCAAAGCTCAGGCGATTGAGACTGCCTCGGTGAGGTGCCAATCGCGAAGGCTAATAATGACGCGCGATTGATCGAGGCACGGAAGGAATGTGACTCCGGGAGTTAACACTGGCGATGAAAGTGCAATCCATGGGGTTGAGACTCCAATGGATGCCATCAGAAGACCCTAAGACGGTGACACTGTCGAAAGGGAGGACAAGTGCCTCGCAGAAAGAGAGACCGCTTTGGAGGAAATGAAGGCCACGGGAGGTTGAGACTTCGGGGTAAAGAGGTCAAGTAGAGAACATCCCTCCGCAATCATCGACCCATCCGAGAAGGAGATCAGCGCACTTCATGATTCCTAGGACAATCCTCGATGTCACTTTTCCGGGATCGGAGGCGAAGAAGAAGAAGCTGAGTCAACCCCCATGACAAATCCAAAAGACTCAGTGCGGATGTTCCAGGCACGAGCAAGTCCGATCCCAAGACTACTCGTCAAACGTTTAACTTTGATGATGAGCCACCACTAGAAATCTCATCATCGTCCGATGATGACGCTAGCGATAAGCCGAGGACAAGTCTACTAATATGGAAAAATCATTTGAGACCAACGGTTAAGATTAATGAGGCTCAAGACAAGCGGGATCTACTTCACAACCAAACCCAACAACCGAGACCCGCTCTCGCTCCTCAAGATGCACTGGATCGATTCCCAAAAGAACTTCACGCCCACCGCTTATCATCGAACAAATCCCGGTTGGCGGTGATGAATCCTTTGTGGAATCTTTCCCTTTCTCACCGGGAGATACGAGAACTCCACGAAGAGTCGAAAATGAGCAAGCACGCTATCACGGACCAGCTCCCTGTTTTTCACTCGAGGCACCATTGTTCAGCCGATTTTGATTTGATTTTGTATGGCCATCACCGCACCCATGAAGAATCATTTGAAGTGCACGAGAAGTGTTCAAGGCACTCTTTCTGAAGTTGAAAAGATGGAGAGGCATCAGGCCTCTTTGGACATGCGATTGGACAACGAGATGCCACCTTTACAAACGGTGACTTGAGAGGTATCACGGTCGGGGTAAGGGAATGGTGGCAACAAAAAAGAATCAATGCGTGTGGTGGTGAGATACTTGTAACCTTATTCAACAAGTCTGGCTTTGGTGTGGAGAGTGAAAATGTTGATCGAAACGAAGTGCGGGAACACATTGAACATATGCACGAAGCACGCTTTGCCGAGATCAAGGCTGCTGCGTGAGCGAAATGCAAAATGATATACGGCGTTTGGAAGAACACATGACAAGAAAATTCAGCCTTCTCATGGTGAGATGAAGCGATATCGGAGAATCCAACGCTACTCGATCGAATTCCGCGGCAAAGATACAACGCAGCGTGACTTGAAGCAAAATTCAACTATCAAGACTCGACTTCATGCTTGCCAAAGATGTTCCCCGGGGTTCCTCTATCCTTTGATGATGCCAAAAGGGGAAGAGGAATACCTTAAAGCAAACAAAATCAAGTTGAAAAGAAAGGAGCGGTGACAAGGAGCAATTTGAGAAGGAAAATCGGTGAGGAAGTTTTGAAAGCGAAGAAAGGAAAATCTCTTTGAGAGGGAAGGATCAAAAGATATGACCTTGATGATTGCACAAACCCCCAACAGGTCCTCACATCACGGTGACATTATAAGCAAACAAACTCCCCGTGACTCGCCACTCCAACACTCTTTGTATCTATGGCCGAGAAGAGAAAAGCAATTGAAGCGGGGATGAAGGAGGTGGAAGGAAGAATGGATGCCAGGGTGATGAACATCTTGAAAGAACACGGAGGCATTCGGTTGACAGAGACACGTATGCCATTTCGGATGTCGGGACAGAGCCAAGATCGGTTGACGAATTCAAAACGCTCGAATCAAGGATATTTTGCAAATATGTCCCTGGCTCAAGCTTGGGACTGTCTTGGGAAAAGGGTCTCACATTATGTGAAGAAGGCGACAGCGGACAGACAACCGCGATCACTCACTGGTCACTCACGGGCACTCATTGGAAAGAAGAAGGCCCCAAGAGACTGAGATACGCCCCAGGTAGAGGAAGAAGCGGCGAGTGGAGGAAGAAGCCGGACCCAGGCCTCGCCCAAGAATATTGAATACGTAGATCCGGGAAAGAAAGGAGGGATCTTTGGGCCGGGCTTGACCATGTGGCGAACTTGCAAGTGGCTAAAACCAACGCCGAGTATGCAAAAAGGATAGAAGAAGAAAACAAGAGACAAACTCGGCTATGGGGGAGAGACAGGAAAGAATAAGGAAAGATGAAGCTGCCAGGAAGGCATATGAGAAGAAAAAGAAGGCGGTGATGACGAAGAAGAAAGAAGAAGAGAAGAAGATCTTGATCAAGATGAAAGAAGGAGACAACGAAGGAGATGAAGTGTTGTTGTCCAACCTTCGTGTATTTTATATGTAAATACATACAATGTAAGTCTTCTCGTAATATAGCTATAAATTTTCTATTTTTTTGTGAAGACAATTACATACTCGATACACCTTGTAAACAATGATTGTGTTAAGTACAAGAATGATATGATCAATAAAAAGATTGATTATGCGCATACATTCTATGTCAATACACTATCTCAGTATGTATCTCATTATCTGCATCTTTGTATGATTTAAGTTTTGGCATCATCAAAAAGGGGGAAATTGTTAGGAATTTTATTGTTTAGATTTTGATGAATGCCATGTAAAACTTAGAATAGAAAGTTGGCTCCCCAATTCTTTGTAAAATGTATTGTAACAATTAGAGTGGCCAAGCCGAGTTAAGTCGCCTACGCTCCAACTTGCAAGAAGACAATCGAAGGCTTGAAGGAAAATCTGGCGAGAGACAGTGAGTACAAAGAAAGAAGAGCAGACAGAACTCGATCAAGAAGCGGTGAGATGCGCTGAGTGGAACATCATCAAGTCAACTCAAGAGAAGCCAAGTCTCAAGTCAAGTAATGAGAAGAGTCATCCAATGATTGGAAGCGACTCTAAGTCACCTGGGAAAGCAAGGAAATGCAGTCAAGTCGAGATAATCGTAAAAGAACCGTTGTAGTAAATCAAGAGACTTACTTAAACAAGTAATATCTCCATACCACCTTTCTTGGAGTGCTCATCCCGAAGCGTGCAAAAGGAATGAACCAATGGGAAGCACTACACCGTGTTAGAACTCGAAAAGGTGATAAAACAATTCATACGAGGAAATGGCAATTCCAAGAAGCGCAAGCCAACGACTGCAAAGTGACTTTCAAAAATGAGCCTATCTCTTCAACGGGCAAATTTTTGAAAGTTCACTATAAAAGGCTGAGGAACTTGTTTGAGAAGGATGATGAATGACACACACGTGAAGATATACAAGCTTATCTAAAACTGAAACATTCTCAATCCTCAAGCCTACACTTCGAAGAACATCAATCCAACACTTACCTGTGAAGGAAAGAGGACTTCAACCAGTTGAAGAGGAAACCTTTAAAAACAAGGGGTCTACATTCCAGGAAGGATTGTAGAAAGGTTCAAGGCTGAACCAAGTCTTAAGCTCTTGGAGGGCTTCGTGATCAAATCCAAAGTGCTTAAGCAAGTGAGTCTGTAGTAGCAAAGCGCAAACCGCCTGTGAAGAAGCCGAGTCGTACGAGAAGCTTGGTGAGTGATCAAGGCGTCTCGCATCGAGTCCCAAAGGATCAAGTCGGTTTGTTGTGATCAAGACTTGTATCCGACATTACCACTTTGTAAACCGATCATTACTTAGTGGATTCCTCCAGGAGTTGGAGAAGAGAGGAGTAGAAGAATTACCCCATCTTGAACCTCTATAAAAACTTTCTTGTGTCATTTACATTTCGGCATTTAAATTTCGCACTTTTAATTGCTTATATCTCACGATAAATTTGCTATCCATTTGATAATCTATAAGTACTAAATCAAGATGTAAAAACTTGCTTAATCAAACTTAAGGGTGTTAAGTCTTCCAATGAAAACAAAACCACAGTTGAGTCAATTTATAGCCAACAAAGTGAGTTACTCTATTAATGTACTCAATTTGAGTGTCTGTTGAGAGATTAACTCTCTTGAGTGACTAATTCGATTGTCCATCAAGGACACAATCTGTGTGTAGAACTCAGTAGATTTAAAAGGCCTAAATCGAAAATTTGGTAAGGTTTATTCAACCCCCCTTCTAAACCTTACACTTACACCCCTTGGGACCTACAATGTAAAACAACCTCCGGGGTTTAAAATATTTTTAGGCCAAATGATTTTTATAAAAGGCCCTGTATGGTTTAAAACAAGCACCCCATGTATGGTAAGATAGACTTAGCTATTTTTGCTAAATGATTTTACAAGAGGTAAAGTTGATACTACTTTCTTTGTTTTTTTTTTAAAAAAAAAGGGCAAGATTGTTTACTTGTGCATATTTATGAGAATATTTGTGGTATGATGAATTTTGTGCAAGATACTTTTCCAAGTTGATGCAAGGTGTACTTAAAATGAGCATAATGGGGGAGCTCAATTTATTGCTTGGACTTCAAATTATTCAATGCCAAGAAGATGGTTATATTTCAAAAGAACTCTTGAAGGAGTTAGGCATTGAAGAAAGAAGAACTATCTCAACCTCTATGGCTAAAGATTGACAAAGGTTGAGAAAGGCATGTTGGTCGACAAACAAATTCGAGGTATATTTTCTTGTATTATTCCTATAGACTCGACATTCCATATGCCTTATGTCTATATGCTCGACTTCAAAAACTATCCCAACGAGTCTCATTAAAGTGCCATTAAAAGAAATTTTCAAATATTTAAAAGGCACTTCTTCTTATGACTTGTTGTATCCAAAGCTTTAAAACGTTCTTATTTTTTCGGGATAACAAGTTCGGTATCTATTATACGGTTATTCGTATTCAAAATTTGGTTCGTCATAATCAAACTAAACATATTGAGATTCGATATATTTTTTAAGGGATTACGATTTTTAACAAAAACTTGAGATGTGTTTAATTCCGTCTCAAGGATAACTCGCGGACTTTTTGATCGTTAACCGCTGAGTATTTTACCTCATTTCGAGCTTGATTATGACAAAATGTATATTGAATGAGGTCTATGTATGCATTTTGCACGTTTTTAAAACTTAGGGGCAAAAAATCGGATTTTTGGATCAAATTTCGGATTTCAAAACAGAACTGAAAACAGTGGGCTGCCAGGGCAGGGGCCGACCGGTCGCCCTTGGCTAATTGTTTGGCTTAAAATGGTTCTGTTTCCAGACTTAGCCATTATGGCTTATTTTGTCCAGTTTTCGTCCCCTTTGCAAATTTCACACACAATTCCCTTCAAATGAGTTTTGATGCATGAATTATATATTTTGGGGACTACCTAGCTCGGTTATCATCATTGATGCTCATCTTTACCGATTGAATGGTAAGAATTTCACTCTCTTTAGCTCAATTGGGTTGAACCCTTGAGTTTGTGGCTTATATGTATTTTTCTTGATGAAATTCATATATTTTTGTGATGATCTTATTGATTGTTGATGAATGATATTTGCTAAATTGCATTTGGTGATGAAAAACTTGGCATGGTTACATTTACAAGGGCTATATATATCATTTTCTAATTTTGACGCCCGCCAAGTGTTCGATAAAATGTTTCAATGGAAAATTCATCACTTACATGATTCTCTTATTTCCAAAAGTCTTATATATTTATAGAGATCATGTTTTGCTTATCAAATGAATTTTCATAAGCTTCTTCAAGCCGTATGATTCGACTTTTACCTCCTTATTAGGTTTATAAGCTTCAATGTTCAAATAGCTCGATACATCGGTTTTGTGGCGCACTTTGATATGAATATATGATGTATTTATCGGGATAACATTCTTTTTGATGATTCCAAAGGGGGAGAAACAGGTTATAAGCTCGTTAGCTCAAAGAAGCTAAGAAAAGAAGCTATAAGTTTGTGGCTATTGAAAGCCATAAGTTGTGGATCATATTTTGTCCACTCTTGGTAAATTATGGTTGTATATGTTTCTTAGTCCATTAGTTGTAGTATGGACTTATATATGCTTCTAACGATGTCTCTTTGACAGGGGGAGCTTTTAAGTTTTGATACTTAAGCTCAATATTGAAAAGCTAAGCCTTTAGCTTTTGATTTAGTTGCTTCTTTATAACTCTTGTTGTGCATGTTGATAGGGGGAGCATTTGTAATATGTGGTTTAATATCTTTACTCCCATCCTTGTGATTATATTGCATGGAATGTTGTCGCTCACAACGGATAGCTCTTGTTGCTTAGGTAAAATTGTTTTGTTTTCAAAATCGACCTCGTTAAAATTTTTTTGGTTTGTAATCATCAAAAAGGGGGAGATTGTTTGATAAATGGTTTTATCGTGATTTTCATGATTTGGTTTTTACACCAAAACAATGTTTTTAAAGGTTGTCCAAATACTCCTAAATGATTTAAAATGGTTTTAATATTTTCCGGAGTATTTCTTCAAGTTTATTTTTCGACAAAAATGTACAACACATTTAATGATTTTGTGTCAATATGTTTTTACATCAAAACAATGTTTTCTGAATGTTGTCCTAATACTCCCGATTGGTCTAAAATGTTTCCACTATTTTTCGGAGTATTTCTTGATGTTTATTTTCGATATAAAATTGGACAACACTTTTGTTTTGAGGTCAACCGGTCGCCGTATAGGGCAACCCGTACGAAAGTTGAGGAAAACAGAAAACTTCATGTTTTTTGAAAATGGTCGTGGCAAACCTGGTCGCCCTATAGGGCAAATCAGTGCGGTCGACCTTGGAGCAAAAATCGAAGAAAGTAACTTCGTCTTTCATTTTTGATGAGTGCGACGGTTGTGGTTAGGGTCGGCCGGTCGAGGTGCACGTCGACCGGCCCCTGTAAATGTTGATATGATTATTTCAAACTCTATTTCGTGCGGCCGTCCTCTTAAGTTTGACAAAATTCTAACCGTTATGCACGTGCATGACTTTTCCTTAAATTGTGGAATTGATTTCTAACAGCTATAATCTTGATTTTAATTGCATTTTTTTTGTAGAAATCAGATTCCAAGAGGAGCCTATCAAGTATCAATCTTCTCCTATAAATAGAGGAAGATTTGAAGCACAACAATAAGAGACAAAACTACAACACAACAAGATACACTCAAGAATACACTTGTTCTTACATTGTCTTATTTCTTGTTGTAGTTTGCCTAGCTATTCACTTTCACATTCTTGAGGTCTAGGTTATTCTTGATTACACTTGCACTCTATTGTATTATCAATTATCGAGTTGTAATCTTGAATTTGTGGTCGTCATTCAAACACAAGATATCCTTGTGAGTGTTCTTGTGGTAAGAACACACTTGGGTGAACTAGGTGTTAGGTGTAAGAAGATTGTGGTAATCTTTTTGTTGAGGTGTTGAAGATTGTGGTACTCTTCAAGGGTGAAGATTGTGGTAATCTTCACAAGGTGCCGTTTGAAGATTGTGGTAATCTTCAAGAAGAGATTGTGGTAATCTCAAAGGTGGTGTTGAAGAAGAGTGTGGTGCTCTTCAAGGTGTTGGTGTAAGATTTTGTTGTAATAATTTTGGTAATTATTAATAAAATATTTTTCTCTTTTCGAAACCTATCCCGGATATACTGGGGTGGTAGAGCACGTAGTCCCTAGGTGGGGTGAAGCTCTATAAATCGACGTGTGCTACTTACATTTCGCTTTTTGTGTTATTATCTTGAGCATTCGGTTCGAAAAAGAGGGCGAATCGAAAAGATGGAGATAATCTATTCACCCCCTCTAGATTATCGTAGCGCTTGGACTTACACATTTTCCAGATACTATGTAATTAATTACCTCTGTAAAAAATTAAAAAAAAAAGTAAAAGCAAAATTAAAATACTTTATAAAAAGAAAAAAAATCAGTAAAAAAAATAGAGTACATAATGTCTACAATTTTTAGGTTTGGTGAATTTTTTTTTTGTCTTCACCTGTTTTGTGACATCAATTAATTAAATAATTTATTGACATGATTTAATGATAGTTATATAATTTTGTGTTACTAAAATATAGCCTAAAAAGTGTTACAATTAATAAAATATAGTGTTGCCAGAAGTGCTTCTTAAATAAAGTGATACCTATTTGTATTACAAAAGAAATAACAAAAAAAAGTGATATTTAAAAAGTGTTACATATAAGCATTGCATATTGTAAAGTGCTACAAAAGTGTTACATAAATTTTGTAATGTAAAAAGTGTTACATATGTACCTTATGTAAAAAGTACTACAAAATTTGTGTTACCTAATGTCATTTATGTTATAGTGACTATTACCAAATTTATTATTATCAATTTATAAATATTAAATATAATATAAGAATACATAAAAATTATATTATAATATATATTATAAACAAAATTTATATTAAAACATATTTTAAAACTAAAAAATCTAGGCGGGGCGGGTACCCGCGGGGCAGAAGTGATACCCAACCCTCCCCCCCCCCCCCGCGCTGCCCCGGGTCACGGGGCGAGGCGACCCAATCGGGGGCAGGCCAGGGCGGGTACCCGCGGGTTGGGTTGAAATTGCCATCCCTACTTAGAGGACAAAATTTCAACCAAGAGGCTCAAAATGTGTATTTATGGGATATTCTGTTGGTACAAAAGGCTATAAACTTTTTTATCTTTCCAAGCAATGCATGATTTTATCTAGAAATGTTTTATTTTGTGAGTCTATTTTCTCTTTTCATAAAATGAGTAACACTCAATCTCAAGATGCAGCTCTTGATGTAGCCCATCTGATTAACAACTTTTCAAATTCTATATCTGATGTTATTCAAGTGCACCCTAGTACTAACAATCAACAGAGTTCCAATGCTCAGCAGAGTCATCATGGTCAGCAGGGTCACCATGATCAGCAGAGTCACCATGATCAGCAGAGTCATAATGATCAGCAGACTCCTAACTCTGCTGATATTTTTGAAACAGCCGATGCAGCTCCTATATTAGCTGATAACAATTATACTACTTCAGTTGTACCTATTGTATGAAAGTCTTCAAGGCATAGAGCCTTACCTCATTATCTACAGGTATATGACTATAGAATTTCTCCTTTTCCTACAGTCTAATCACTCAACTCAGAATGCTATGGTTGGTAAGAAGTATTGTATTTCTAATGTTTTATCTACAGACTCATAGAAAGTTTACAACTACTATCAGTCAGATAATAAAACCAACAACTTATAAACAAGTTAGTCAATCAAAGAAATGGCAGGAGGCAATGAATAAGGAATTACAAGCTCTTGAAAAGAATAACACATTGTTACTTACAGATTTACCTAAAGACAAGCATTGTATTGGCCGCAAATGGGTGTACAAAGTTAAGGACAAGTCTGATGGCTGGGAGATTGCTGTATCTCACTATCACCAGGCCTGATTTATCATATAGCATCCAAACCTTAAGTCAATACATGTCTAATCCTAATACAGATCATATGGCAACAGCACACGTAGTTTTAAGATATCCCAAGTGTAATCCTGGAAAAAGGCTTGTTCAATCCAGCATCATCTCCATTACAGCTTAAAGGATTCAGTGATGCGGATTGGGCTCGTTGCACAGAAACAAGAATAAGTATATATGGCTTTGCAATCTACTTCGAAGATTCCATAATCTCTTGGAAAGCCAAAAAGTAGCCTACAGGAAGCAGAAGTTCCACTGAAGCATAATATGGAGCTATAACATCCATTACTTGTGAGATCCAATGGCTTATTTACCTACTTAATGACATACAGATTTCTCATCCTAAACCTGCAGTAGTCTATATAGATAGCAAGTCTGCACACTGTATAGCTCAAAATCCATGCCATCACGAACGTACTAAACACATTCAATTGGATTGCCACTTTGTGAGGGAGAAAATTCAAGAAGGCTTAATTAAGCTCATCCATATTGCTTCTTTACATCAATCTGCAGATAACTTGATAAAGCCTTTACCTCCATCTTTATTTCAGCATTTCATCACCAAGTTGGGCATGATTAATATTCATGCACCACTTGCGGGAGTATCAAGATGCAGCTCATCATATTCAATCTCCACAGATAGTTTGACAGTTAATTTAGTTATTACTGTTACATACATTAGTTAGTTAGTTAGTTGGTTATATTTGTTAACTGTGTATTGTTTATTGTGTATCAATTTACTTTTCTAATATATTTGTTAATTGTGTATTGTTTCCTAGCTTTAGTATATATTGGAGTTACAGAATGCTCTCTCTTCTCTAGTTCAACACAACGCAAAACAAGATACCCATTGTGCCCGTTGGTACATGAATCACTATTTTTCGTTTTTCCTTTTCATTTTTTTTTTTGTTTTCTTTTTTGTGTGCCTAAATATCTATACCAATAAAATTTCGTTGAGACAACAAAGAGGGTACAACTACAATTTGACTAGTTAAGAGTGTTTGTTGTAATCAAGTCACGTGGAAGAGAATTGAGAATTAACACGCGTACACAGTTCATGCAAAATAATATTAGGGGTTCTAGTCTTTTTTTCTTTTTTTAGTGAAATTTTGATATATAAATCAGTAACCGAACCTTTATTGCTAGAGAGAAAATGCAATATTTTGCTGGAAAATAATATCTTCTTTGCTAGAAGCTAAACGAATTTATTTCCTAATCCAACTACACCTCTTTTTAGGTAGAGCTGACAGTGGTGTGGGTCGGGCCTATTAGGATTTGAAAATTTTTGGATTGGGTTGACCAGACGATTTTTGTTGAGCCGTGAAAATGCATGACCCAATTAAACCCATATATATATTTTGTACATTTAAACTGTCGGGTAAGGCTAACCATGGCTTGCGGACCAATTGGACTGGACCAAATAGGCCAGAATTTTTCAGGCCTAAAAGTTATGGCCTCGCTCAAACTACGGGCTAGGGTAGATTTTGCTAGCTCTATTTTTAGGCTCTTTCTCGAAAGAACAATTATTTTCATTCCTGGAGAATTTTAATGGTGGATTCTACTTCTCTTCTCCTAGACTGCAGCAACTACTAAGTGCCTTCGACAAGCCTGCAAGCCCATTTTGACTTTGCAGTCCAATAGTTGACTACAACTCCGCCCATCCAGGCCCTAAACGACTGCTCGGTCTACTAGCCTAGAACAGGATTGATTAATTTTAGGGGAAAAAGACATGAATACCCCATTTTTCATACTTAATCCCTGTATAATACCCATTTTCCTCTGATTTTTGATAAAAATACCCTTTTACGCTGATTTTTGACAAAAATACCCATTTTCCGCTGATTTTTGACAAAAATACCCATTTTCCGCTGATTTTTTGTGTTGGTTTCTTTGTTGTTTCAAATATGTTTGTTGTTTCTTTGTTGTTTCAAACATGTTTCTTCTAATCAAATTTCAATGAAAAAATAAATTTGCCCCCGTTAAATAATCCATTTTGTACTTGAAATCTTATAAAAAAACAAGAAATATACACATAAAACAACATATATTAAAACCAAACAAATTTGAAAAATAATATAGAAACAACATGAGTAAAAAAACAAAATTCAATTTTTGATCCAATGCATTAAAACATAAAACACATAGAAACAACTAAGAAACAATACAGAAACAAACTAGAAACAATATAGAAAACACAATATAAGCAAAAAAAGCTTTAAAAGGTACAAATTGTATCTACACATTGAAAACTACGTGGAAACGACAAATAAACATAAGAACAACATTAAAAACAGTATGGAAACAACCTAGAAACAACGTAAAATATATTAAAAATACCACATGAATAAAAAGAGCTTAAAAGTAGGTAAAAATTGTATCTACACATTGAAAACTACATGAAAACAACAAAAGAATTATTAAAACAACCTTAAAAATATTACAGAACAACACAGAAACAATAGAAACAACGTACAAAACAATACATGAACAAAAAATAGCATAAAAAATAAGTAAAAGTTGTTTTGAAAATCGGAACAACAAAAGAAACAACTAAGAAACAAAAATGAAACAACAATGAACAAAATAGGTCATGCTAATAGATGATCAACAACATGATACACATATGATATTTAATTAAGTAGTTTGAATTGAGAAATTCCAATTTGTATGCAATTCATGCATAACTGACACATGTTACCATCTCCTCTCTACTTAAACACCACATCAACCACTAACTCCAAAAACTCCATATTCTTGCATGCACACACACTTGAGATATTCATCAAACAGTTGTAGAGTCTCACCCCCGTCGGAAAAAAACTCGAAATGCAAATACGATCCATTGCACGATACATCGTCTCTACCACCTCTTCTCGAATAGCTGTGTGATAAGTTCACTTTTTTGGGGTGGGCTAAAACTTTTGAAGTGATGGCTTCAATGCACCAGCTCGTTATTCCGAGATCCTCGGACCATAGAGGGAACGATTTCATGGTTTGTAAAGTTACGATTGTGTCCCTCCATCCATTGAGGATGCAAGAATTGAAGAAGACTTCAATCTTGAATATTAAGTTACCTTTTCGACATCTTTGGTCATTTGTAGGTACTTTGCTGTACAACAGATGGAGACAATGTTGTAGGCACTGAGAGTGATTGTGATATTATAGCAAAATTTCGCGCAAAGATCGAATGCCTCGACTCCACCTGGAAAATCCGGGAGTTGGATTATTTGGAGATGTGAGGCTTCAAGGCTTTCGGAACATAGCCTCTGTAAATGCAAGCACTTGGACAGCAGGGGTAGGGAATTTTTGTCATGAGATGGAGCGAGTGGGGTATTTTTGTGATAGGTTGGTATTTGTCTTTTCTCTAAAAATCAGGGTATTTTGTGTAATTTCTTCTAATTTTAGTTCAAGCACATCCGAGCCTAATCCAAAAATAAGAATAAAGGGCAATTGACATAAATGCCCCACTTTTTGGAGACAATGTCAATATTTTATTCTTTTACATTTTTCGGTATTATTTTACCCAAATTTATGTTTTCGCCCTTATTTTTACACTTTACACTCCCGCCAAGATTTTCGGAATTTTTTATTCTTTGTTTCTAACATGTTTCAAACATATTTCTTTTAGTAAAATTGTTAAACCACCGAATTGCTCGGTTTGCTTTGGTCAAAACCGAACTTTTCCCTATTTTTTCGGTTCGGTCTATGGTTCACCGAAAATTGTTGGAGAAAATGGAATTTTTCTTTTTAAAACTTTGCTGCACAATCCACGCGGTGAAAATAATCAAAAAGCACAAAGAAAAAGAGAGTTGGTCTCTTCTTTATGCAACCACACCAACCCCTCTTACTCTCTTCTCCTTGATCTTTTTTTGACGTACACCTATGGAGTGTGGAAGGAAGGGGGTTGCTCTTTATTTGTTTACCCATTTTTCTCGTCAGTGGAACGAAGGGCCAGGGCACTCGCAGTGCAAAACTAAATTTGGAATTTCAAGTAAAACAAAAAATTAAATGAAAGAATATAAAAAGACATTTACATCATTTCGATTTTCGGTTCGGTTCGGCGAACGGAACCCTAAAACAGGAACCGAACCAAAAATTGAAATTCTTGAAAATGATAAACTGAAAACCGAACCAAAAATTTTGGTTTGGTTTTCGGCCGAACCGAAGTTTTAGTTTTAGTTTGGTTCGGCCGTTTAACCGAATTGTGAACACACCCCTATTAAAGAATAGATGATAAATACACCGAATATATCGAATTGAATGGCAAAATAATGTGTAACCACAAAATGTGGTAGAATTCTTATCTTAGTTACTACTCTTTTTATATAGATGGCTTTCCATGAAAGGAAGTGTTCTATTCTCATCTCTTCTACATTACCTTTTCACATGAATGAATTATTTAATTATTCTCCTTTGATAGGTTTCTAACTTGAGTGTCTGAGAGGGTAGTGGGAAAAGCTCTCCGGCCCTCTTCTCGCTATTGTTTTGCAGGCGTCAAAATGGAACCAATATCGGAGATCAGGTTTTCTAGGTGGGGTAAACTTCTCACCTCAACAATGGGCGTCGTCTGTGGGAAAATCGAGTTAAGGCGTGAGCAAAGTAATTGATCTAAGAAAAAGCAAAGCAGAACAGTTATGGAGCTCAACACAAATCGAGCACCAACAAGGTATGGAATTGTTACCGGAGCAAACAAAAGCATCAGTTTTGAGATAGTGCAACAACTTGCTAATGTTGGCGCCACCATTGTCTTAATGGCCAAAAATGAGAAAAAGGAATAGAAGCCACAAAGCTGCTGCGAAAATTAGATTTTTCGTTGTTGACGAAAAACTGGAAAAGGCTTTTAGTAAAAGGAAGGGAAAGTTTTTGTCCGCATGGGTGGTACTCAATCTTCCATGGCATCGAGCTAAGTGAGTCATTTTCCTATCTTCTCCTTTTCAATTTTTGCAAATTGCTTTCATTTTCCACTATTGGAGAGTGGAGATAATTCATTACAATTTTACCTAGAAGGTGTTTGATAAAACGCTTAATAGAGAACATGATGATTGAAACATGTTTTTTTTTAAATTTGAGATATGTATACTAAAAATTCGTGATATTAATTTTGTCACATTGAACAAACATACTTCATTATGATTTGAACTATTCCCACCTTGCTTGAATATGCAATTTGACTCCATAGTTAAAAACAATGTCATAGGCTGCAACTTATTCTCTTTCTTTATACTCAAATATCATTGCAAGATGGTGATGAATAATTGAGTTGAGATGTGAGAAAAGCATCCGAGATTCAATTTACCTATTTGATCCGAGTTTCAATTCGCCTTTTTTGAAATAGCTCATTGCATGTGATAAATTGTAAGTGTTTGGGTTTAGTTTGAGCATATTTGGATGTGTTATTATTTCATTTGATTCCTTGCTTGTGTTAACATGTTTACAAACTTTTGATAATCTTTCATTCGAACTGCCCGATGTCTCTTGTAGAGACCATGTAGCGACTTATTTCAGAGAAGTTTGGTACTGAGATTCCAATAAGTCATGTTTAGATGGTGAAGAACCAGTGTTTCACTGGAAAGCCCGAATCAATGTTTAACCGAAAAGCCCACTGACTATTTTATTTGGTGCTGAAATTTAGATGATGGTGAAGAAGAGTTGTGAAGTGGCATGCCAAGTGTTCCATCTTTTGCCCAAGTAAATGAGGATTGTAGTGCCTCAGATATGCTTGATATTGTTCTTGAGAGACAGTATTTGAAATTTTGTCCAAGTAACAAATATGTGGGAAGAAAAAATGAAGAAAAGAATAAAAAGAAAATGCAACAATGAATCCAATATAGGATTCTTTAATTTTGGTTTTGAAGATCGATTAACATCACAGAGGTTCAACTTATTGCAACTGTGGGGATTAGTGATGAAGATTCGATGAATTACTATGATACAAGGATATTTATTTGTTTTCCTCCTTTTTGTTTCTTTTTCAATATATGGTCAATTATGATGATTCCACAATCAAACCAAAAGGTAATAAATCAACAAGTCCTTCAGTTCCACAACCTAAACTAATAATAATGTTTAACTGAAGAGATACAGAGAAATAAGAAAGTAGAAAAAGAACTCCAAACTTACTTGATACAAAATCAATTTTGTGGGGATGTATATAGAGATGATATGAGATATTTCAATATTTAAAGCCACCAGTGGCGCTGTTAAACTCGCAACGTAATTATTATTCTCTAAGAAGTTGATTCTTATTCGAATTCCATAGAGGGATAATGGGATTAGTATGAGTCATTATTAGATCCTATTATAGTAGACATAGTTAACCTCGTTAATATGATTGGATGATTTCCCCTAATAGCATGCAATTTTGAGTTAGACTATTGCAGCCTAAGTGGTTTGGTATTTATGTTTTCCAATATTGCTTTCTTATTTAAGAGAGTTTTTCATTTGAAAGCAAGAGCAATCTGTAACAAAACTTATACTTTAAAATTGAGATAAATACACTTACCCATCCGAACTATACTGATTTTTACACTTTACCCTCCAAACTTTAATTCATAACACTTTGCCCCCTAAACTATGAAAATCTTTACACTTTACCCTATATGGATAATTTTGCCCCTAGGTTTTATCCTTTTAAAACAAAAGTTCATGTTATCCCTTTAAACTCTATTTTGTGGCAATCTACTACATAATAATAAATTTATTGCATTAATCATTAAACATGAAAATTTTACTCCATAATCAATTTGTTTTTCGGATTTTTCGAGAAACGAGAATTCTTATTTTCTGTCACTTGTTTTGTTCGTGGCATTGTTACACCTACTTAGATCCAGTCTCTATTCGAGGTTTTAAATGGATCATGTCGGGTTTCAAAATTTATAAACTCAACAGGACATACTTAAATCAAAATTCTCATTTCAAGTATAAATTCGTATACAAATTAGGTCTATAGACTGAAAATGAACATAGTCCATTACGACCATATTAGACCCAATATGCTTCCGTAAAATTAATAAATCCCTTAAAATTCATACCTCTTTTTGACCGAAACAGCACCGGGTGAGATGGCTCGCAACACCACCAGTCGGAAAATTACTGCCCCCAGATCGTTTGACAAACAGCTCCTCACTGTTCAACCCCACCCTCAGGAAAGATGATTTGCAAGTTATCCGACTCCTTCATCAAAGACAACCTTGGTTCGTTTCCTACTCCAGGCGTATGAAATAATTCTTTGAAGGGATGAATCAATAGTACATTATGAACACATGTTGAACAAACAACCTTTATTTTATGAAGAACTTAAAGAAAAATTTATTACATCAGTAATCTCCTTTTGGGAGGAGAAAACATGTTTAGCCTCTCATAAAGGCTATAACACTCTTGTACATACAATTAAAAACTGAAAACTAAAACTGGAAAACACTCTGGAAATTCTAAACCCTCCACAAATTTTACAAAGGAAATTTATTGATAGAAGACTAAGGGAGATGTTCGATGCCTTTAGCCTTCTGCAGCTCTTGACATTTATAGAGGTAGGGGACCTCTATGTTCTGTATTATTGCCCTTAAGTGGAGGTCTCTTTCATCCTTGAATTATTGCTCCACTTGCGGCAATTAGTTGGCATCCAACTCATCTTCACATGGGTTGGGCCTCCTCTTTGTCACGATATCCGAAGTTTTTTATGAATACTTCCAAATCGTCTTTGACTCGTCCTTCGTCTTTTAGTAATTTGGACGACATCTTTCATGGACCCACTTTTCGTCTTTTTGCTGAGTGGGTTGTTACCTGTCTGGAGTCACATGTCTCCACCGACTTTGTTGGGGAATCTACTTTTTGGTTGTCCCAAACTTTGGATACTACGTGACTTTTCTTCTTCAGGGTCTTCTCCGATCGAATTTTGGCAGGAATCCTTTGCCAAATTCGGTTCCTTCTAGTTTTGACATTTGGGGAGGACTAAGTTCCCAATGGCCTATGTGAGCCATATTGCAATATTTCCGCGAGTTTCTTTACTCCCTGGCAGCTTGTTTTCCTCGAGAAGATTTTTTCTTTTCGAATAGGTCTTCTGCGAATCTTGTAGTTTTTCTGTCATAGTATTCAACGGGAATGATCCGTTCACTGAATTTTGATAAAACTTGAACGGAAACTTGACTTTGTCCATCTCCAGGGAGAGCAGACCCACAATCCCCATGCCTTTCTTTGTAGTGTCGATCTTCGGTGAAGGTCATGGCCAATTGTACTTCTTCTGTACTAGCCTCCTTGATATTTTTGAAGGCTCTTTCATCTGATCGTCGAAGCCTAATATAATGGAAGGCTTCATGTCCACCTTTTCCGACGGGCTCTGTTGCTGCACTTATGAAATACAGCTCCAATTATCCCCTCGTTTTAGGATGTCATTGTTGGATGAAAGCACTCGTAAACTACTTCCCGGATCCTTTTGGCAATTTTGTGATCTCAGAAGCCTGGTGAAGTAGTATAGATCGAGGCCAAAGCCCCAAACTCGTACCACCTCTTCACTTCTTTAGGTGGAATTTGGTAACATCCAAACCCTTGGATATTTTCGAAATATCGATCTTTATTTTTCCGGAGATATCCTTGCACGGTGATCGGTTTCTCCCATTCGCCTTGTATTCAAGAAGAAGAAACTTTAATCTCGTTAGTATCAATCTTAGAATTGCCCATCATATGCCTAAGATTGATCTCTTAGTCCTTTACCGGACGTCTTTGGGTTGATGTGATAACTCGGGATTTGACTCACGGAGTATCAATTTTCCTTGGACCAACATTTCGCCGCGACTTAGGGCTTGTGCTAGAGGTACTTGAATCCTCTCTACGAGGTTGGGGAGCCCTGCGCTCTAAACGCTCCGTTTGCTTATTAGCGACTGGAGGAGTGGCCCTTGAAATTTCATTCTCAATCGAGAGTGAGACCGAACACATGCTCGTATACAATCGGTTACTTTGTCCCGATCATTCCTTTGTAATTTCCGCCCAAATCAACATTGATGACCGGTGTATCAAATTCGCGGAGTAGCATTTCCAGTTGGTCTCCAAGATGTCTTGAGGCGATGAGGATGGAATCAACTTCAATTCCCTCCATCTCTTGTTAGAAAATGCAAGAACATTTTCATGAGATTTTATAATGACAATATCATAATCATAATATTGACATTGACTTGCCATCTAAGTATCCTAGCTTTTTACGGTTTTGATTCAATTTTGTTTTTCGAAAAGCTTTGACACTGAATTATCAATTTTTAAGATAAACTTTTTAGATAGAAATAAAGGCCATTTTTGAAAGCCTTTCGACATTGCAAAGAATTCTTTCTCATTGATATGCCACCGAAGTTGCTTCACTATACGTAAATAGACCGCAATATCTATATCTGGCACTTCTCCGTTTGATGTGGCTTTTGTAAGAATCATGTTGCCCACCAATGATCACCGGCATCGTGTAAAGAACCAGTTCATCTTCATCCTGTGGAATTGCAAGTTTAGGAAGCTTTTTGCAAACTTCTTTAAGCCGCTTAATTAATTCCTTCTTGATGTTCGTCCTCCCATTTGAATCTTTGCATCTTTTTTAAGCAATGGGCTAAACACCTTCCCGTAATGTGCTAGATTGTTAATAAACATTCCAGCAAAGTTAACAACTCCAAGAAAACTTTGAAGTTGCTTCTTGTCTTTCAGTGTATCTGAAATCCCCTGTATCTTTTCTACAATATGACTTTGTAGGATGATTCCAGATTCATCGATTTCAATTCCGAGGAATTCAATCTGTCTTGTTGCAATCACTGCCTTCTTTTCTAAAAGCACTAATCCTTCCTTGTGACAAACATCTCAAAATATTTCCAAATGTTTGAGATGCTCTTTCATGTTCTTTGATGCGATCAGAATGTCATCGATATACACGAACATGAAACTAAAATAATCCTTGAAGAGATTATCCATCTTTCTTTGATATATACGGTGCGTTAGCCAATCCCATGGGCATCACGTTCCAAATATAATGTCCTTGTGGTGTAGAGAAAGCTGTGAACTTCTTGCTTTCTTCATCCATCTTAATCGGTAGAATCTAGATTTGCAATCGAACTTTGAGAATATCTTGGCACCTTTGATGCGATTAACGGATGTTCTCTGCTTGGGATATAGTATCCATCGAATTCCAAAATGTTATTAATCCCCTTGTAATTAATAACAAGTCTCGCTTTCCTCTTTTGACTTCTCCATGGTTTCGACTAAGAATCCGGATGCTATATGGAGAAACTCTGGTGAAATTAACTTAAGGTCAAGATGTTCCTTAAGTATTTTCTCGCATATCCTCACGATCCTCCTGGTTCATAAGCATTGGTTTGAATCTTACGAACTCGTACTCCTTTCCAGGTTTAACCTTTAAGGATGCTTTGAGCTCGTTCTTGTCCCACCATGCCAAAGGATCTTCATTGTAATTCCTTTGGATCTTTCTTTGATATCCTTGAGTGATATTTGCTCCTCAGGAGTCACGTCAAACTGTGGATTCTCCATTAGACTCATCCATAATTCGCAATGGCTTCCGGAGTAACTCGTTCTTCTCTCCTTGCACTCGAATGAATACAAGTTATAATCCCAAAGCTTCTTATCCTTTCGAGAACCGAATTGTCTATAGGATAATAAAGCTTCTCCAAATTTCCTTCGATCGCCATTTTTGGATTTGGAGTTTGGCTTCATCACCACGCTTGCACTACGAAAATTAATAGGCATTTTTACGTAAAATGATTCCTTAGATCTCACGGACAATGATCTTATGATCATATAATGTTGTGAAAATAAGTCTTCTTGTCTCATTCTCCTGTGTGAATCGCTTGAATGTTTGTAGGAAATTGTTTCCTAGCAAAATGTCTGCACCTGTATCATGGAAATAGATTGGTGGCTTTTTCACTTTGTACCATGGGGTACCGCCCCCGCCTCCGATCATGATTTCTGCTTGTTTAATTCCCCTGTTAAGGATAAGAATCCTTTTAGAGAAATCTCTTCCTGCAATAGCTGGTAAATCTTCTCCAATTTCTTTAGGAAAAACATCCGGCTTTGCAGTATATATTCCGACACTTGAATCAATATAGGCGGCAAAATACTCGGCTTTGTATTCAACATATAACATTCCAATAGAAATGTATATGGAGAATGGACTAGTGGTCATTTGATTCTGTATCTTTTATTAGCCACTGTGAACTTCATTCCATCTTGTAATCTTTCCCAAGGTTTATGATCCTCAAGAAATTCAATTCCCGGTATTAATTGTTGGGATTTTTCCCGCAACTCTGTGATAGTCGGCTCAATTTCACCTATCTTGAGGGCTTCTTGATACCGTCCAACTATTGGTTGTTGGAGATAATATAGAACATCACAAGGAAAAATATTATCCTTTTGAGTGATGTCGAATATTACTTCAACTTCTCGCCATCCTTCTGGACATTTTAGCTCTCCTACTATTTTGAAAACATCTAGGATACGCTGAACTGTACTTGGTCTCCTTTCTTCCCAATGGCTGCTACTCGTCATTCTGTCCTGTTGGAAAGACATCCTTCTTGGCTCAACTCTAAGACTTCGGCTTTTGTTGAAGACTGGTTGATCTTGTATTTTCATATCGATCTCCTTGATAGTTAGAGACTCAATAATCTCTGGTAAAACCACCCTGGCAAAGTCCTCGAAAATCCTTGGGACTTCAATAAATTCCTTTCTCAAGAATATACGAATAATGTGTATTCGAGAGAGCATATGATATCTTGTATGTGATCGGTAGGGTCTATTCCCTTATTTCATCAAATCATCTCTTTTGAAATCTTGATGAAGGGTTAGGACTCTCTTTGAAATCTCGATCTCCCAGTTGTATGTAATTCTAGGATAGACATTAAATGCCAATTTCCCAAAGATACAAATTTCTCAGAATCGCTCCAAGGCATGAATCCTTGAGGTTTGAGATTCGCTTGTCAAAGATAGCCGATTGAGTGGCGAATCTATCCCTTCTTTGAATGTTGCTTTAATAATGACTCTTATGGCTCCAATATGAATCCATGGGAGTGTATCGCAACTTCTCTTTTAACTACGCTTTTGATCTCCTGGATTTCTTTAATAGGGACCAACCGCATCTCGATCGGGTTACCGAAGAAACTCCAGCGGAATAGCAAATTCTTCGATTTGTTACCCTGTGCATATTTTGGTGTTTTCTATTACGAAACCCAATTTTATCCAATGGTTTTTCCATAACTCTAATTGTAAATCCATCATAGACTTGAAGCTTTGAATCTTCCTTCATGATTCTCATAAGAGTTTTATGAGAAACCGTCGTGTGAGAGAGGAATCGACATATCCTCCCGATCGTCTTTGAAGAATTTCTTCTTCACTCGACCTGAAATGAGTCACTTCCATCGCCGAGAATAGATCTCTTCTTCATAGATGCTTTCATCCGAGGGTATATCCTCAAATTGATACACTGTATAAGATCTTGATAATAAATGACTTCCTCGATTTCTTGTGTGGCCTCGAATCGCCTCGACTCCTCAATTTTGATTGTCCGGGCAATCCGTTGAGATATGCCCTCTTCTCCTCGCATGTCCAACAATTACGAGTCTTTGAAACTTTCATTTGCTCACGGTGTGAGCACGCCCGAAAGTTCTCCTTCCCAGTGTTCTCTTGGGTACTTGCTTGATTAGACCCCACGATGAAGAGGCCCTACTCCTCCCGCTAGTGGTCTCGCCCGTTTTGTAACCGGGCTTTTGTTTTGACCAAAATCTTCTAGGTCTCCATGAAGACCGCTTCTTTTGCTATTTCTTCCTCGGTGGTATGGATGGCTTCGCTCCTTTTTCTTTCTCGTGCGCTTGGTTGACCTCCCACAATTGTTGGGATGTCATTATCCAAGCAACATAGAGGAGGCGCTTTGTTAATTCGTCTTAATCTCTTGTAATTCTGTATAGAGTTGTTTGGTAACACCATTCGGATAACTTGGCTTTTAGGAAAGACATTTTTCTGGCCACAGATTCTACTTCCGCTCCATCCTTGTATTCCCTGATAAGCATTTCTCTCCAGGGACTCGGAATCTTGGCAAAGAATAGCTGTGCAGCTTCCTTTTCTTCAATCTTGGATTTCCACCGGTATTCGGTGAACAACTTGATATATTCGTCAATATGAAAAATATCATATAACTCAAGAGGCTATAGAGGGCTTGTTTATATCTCTTTCTTTTTCATCCTCTAATCCCTCGAAATAACTTTTTGTGTCAATGAACTGGATTTTGAATAGTTTTGCCATACCATCGACAATTCCTTTAAGCGATTCTCCTGATGTGACCGAACCTTTTGTACTAGCATCGGTCATATCCCATGCAATCTTCACCGGTCCTTAAAGACTCATTTCAAGGAGTAAAATGAATGAATCCTTTGTAAGATCGAGGGTTCCTGCTGAAATTCTCATAGTGAAGCCCATTCATCAATGAGAACTTCTCTATTTTTAAAATGCAGGATGTCGATTTAACATCAACCCAAATGGATGTATTGGATCGAGGTGCGATCTTCCATAAGGCGTTTGATAAACATTCGGCCTTCCAGTAGGTTGTCTAGTTCCCGCAAGAGGGTTTCGACCTCCTGTCCTTGAAAGTGGATCACTCCCAGTCGTGAAATCTCCAGCGTGTGGCATCCTCTCTTCGAGATCCATGATTCGAACCCGTACTTTCTTTGACGTTAGGATTAAGCTGGTGGTGGTGGTGGAATTGGTCTTCTGTTTTGGATCATAGGTGACCGATGTTCCATCTCTGTGTTCATCTTTAAATCTACAATTCCTAATCTGCGAAGGATTACGCAAGGTCATGTAGATCTTTAAGATTCATCTTTTCCATATCCATCTTTTTAATTTATGATGGATTTTCCTTTGATAAGAAGCAATGAGCTTCTCCTCATCTGTCATTTTTCGTATAACTTCGGTTGGTTTCCCTTTTTGGTGTAAATAAGTGCATTCAAATCTATACGCTTCTTTCCTCCGGAAGAACTTCGGCTGTCCTCCAGGTTCTTGACTCGTTTTCGAATATCATGAAGGAGTTCAAGAGTTTCATTACGATATTTCACCATCGTCTCCATCCAGTTTGGATCGATGAACTTGTCTTTAGTAGATGAATATGGCGGTTGCCATAGTTCTCTTGTCTTACGGACTTCTCTAAGATCTTCGGAGAACTTAGATTTGTCTGGAAGTATCTCGTTCCATTGGTACTCCATCGGGAATCATTGTTCGATGGGAATTTTCATTAACCGTTTCTTGAAGGTTCATCAAGTGAACATATAAGTGCAGTTAAGCATCAATCGCTATAATATTCACTCGCATTTTGCATTGTTCTTTTTCTTCATGTTGGTATTCTCAATATGAAACCTGGTCAAGGTGTTCTTGTGCATACATCGTCAATATTTGACGATATATCCTGTAAGGGGTACATCTCGGACATCGGTCCAGATCCATAATCTCGGAATAATTTCTCCTCACCAATTGTTAATTACATAAATATAATAAATTTAACTAAAAATTCTTAATAAAACAAGGCTCGATACCATTTTCGAGGATCGCAAGACCATGAGGAGTAAAAATAGAAATTGCAATAAAATTTATAGTCTAGGTGGTAAAATGCAACAACTTCAAAGTTTAGAGGGTGGCGAAAACCAACTATCATGAAACTAGGGGGTAAATTCGGAATTTTAGGCAAAGTGTAAACTTTCGCGAAGTTGAGGGGGTTAAGTGTAACGTTTTAAAGTTCGTATGGCAAAGTGTAAAAGTTCGAATAGTTTGGGGGGTTAAAGGTATTTATCCCTTTAAAATTTTATCTTATTTGAAACCATAGTCCTCTGTTGTTGTTGTTGTTGTATATTTAGAATGAAGAATTTCTCTAGTGGATGGATTATGAGGTAAACGATCTACTTGATAGTTCATTATTGATCTTTGTGAACTCTTGATTTTAGTTCTATTGATAATAGATATATATGTGTGTATATGTGTGCGTGTGTGTGAATGTCATTAACTCTTGAAGGATAGTACCAACTGGGCTTTCTTTTGTCCAAGTGTACTATTTGTATTCAATATGCTGAAAATTCTTTTGAAGAGAAATTTAATAGATGAGAATCCTGGTTACAGATAGAAATACTCTAAGATGATGTGAGCATAATGAAGATTTGTGCTTGAATGTCCCCTTCCCAAAACTGCTAAATTCTGTAGAGAATCTTAAGAAGTTTTATTCAAAAATCAAATAATTTTCACGCCACTTAATTTTCAAGTATGAAAGTATATATTATACATGAGATTCTGATTTACGAATCATGGAACTCAAAAATTCCAAGCTTTTTGGAGAATTGGGGTTCAGGAGTATACCATTGGCGAATAAGGTTGAAATTTTATTCAAAGATATTATATTGATTTTATAGCATGCAATAGATTATATATTGAAAACATCGGATAATCGAAAAAATTTGACTAAAGATGATTATGACGTTTCGTTTTAAGGAGCAAAATTTTGTTTATTCTTGCTCTTTTATTTTTCTCGGAAAAAAGAGCCTATCGATCAGAGTGTTATCTCAATAAGTTATTATTGTTAGAGCAAGTCTCTTGTGAGACGATCTCACGGATCTAAATTTCACGGACCTCCTAAGGGCTCCGTCTTGAAAATATAAACCATGAAAATAAATTTAAAAATAATAATGAACCATGAAGAAACAAAATAAACCCTAAAAACATGAACCATGAAGAATAAACCCGAAAAACAAAAATAAACCCAAAAAATAAAAAATAAACCCTAAAAAAAACTAAAAATCCTAAAAACCAAATCAATTAAAAATAAACCCAAGAAACAAAATAAACCCTAAAAAAAAACAAATATAAATCCTAAGAAAAATAAAATCGAAAAAAAAAAAACCTTTAAAACTTTGTGTAAGGGTCTGTCTCACGGATCTAAATCGTGAGACCGTCTCACGCAAATTTTTGTCTTATTGTTATTAATCTTGGCAAGATGTGTCATTCCAAGACATGGCTTTTTCTCAAGACAACAAGACATGAATGGGTTTTACTATGAGTGGTATTGAGTTCATGGATCTTTTATATGCATAGTTGTTAAAGGCGAAAGGCGCACCAAGGCGCAAAGCCTCTTGGAGCCTAAGGCGCAAGGCGCGCGCCTTTTATACATTAAACGCAAAAAATAGTAAAAATATTTGAAATATATATATATATATATACATGCAGTTTCTATACTACACATAAGCAAATATTTCATGAAACACACAATTCATGACAATTCATACGACCAAAACAACCATCAAAGCAAATATTTCTTGAAGTTCATCAAACCTAACACACAAAACATAACATAATGTTCATAATCATCATTTATAAAGTACAATTCACTCAAGAGTCAAGACTCAAACAACTAATCATCATCAAATTGCACATCCTCCTCATCATCCTCCTTGTCGTTCAATTCTCCAATTTCCTCCTCTTCTTCACATTCTTCTTCTCCATCTTGAATTCACTCTCATCATATTTCTCATCTCTAAGTTCTAGATATGACTTAGCTCTCGTAGTCTCGCAGGGAGGAAGATGCCTTTGCTTGTTTAGCCCTAAATTAGAAATTGAGACGGGTGTAGTGATTTTGCATTTCCTAGTATAATAATTAGGCTCTTCAACTCACGGCTTTTGAAACTACACCCCAAGTTAAATCATCATCCTCAATTACCAACTCATTTTCCCCATCATTAGAGTTACCCTCCATTTCACCCATCAACCATTCATTGCTATCATCAATGCCGGTTAATCAGTCTTGGCCACGGACATCATATCGCATCCTCAATTTTCCATTGTACTACACAAAGATCAAATCATTCAAACTGTTTACGAGCAAGTCTATTCCTGTATTTGTTATGAATCTGCAATAATAACAATATGTCAGTATGTCAAAAATTAGTATAATTTTAGAAGCACAATAAATTAGCAATAACAAAGCAAATGCCAAATAAATATATTGATATTTTAAAATATTTATTTAAATACTCAAAAAAGCTCCAATTGCGTTGACAACCCGAAGTGCTACAAGAGAGGTGAGCACTTTAATAGAAAACCTTGCGACTCGGGAGTTTTTGATCCATAGGACTTCCATCATTCGTTGTTGGAGACTTTGTTTTTGCTTTCCCCTATCTAATGGCTATAGTCATTCTGAATAGCCCTTCCTCATTGTGATACAAATAAAGCTGATCAAAAATCTTGTCTTGCTCAGCCAAATTTGGAATCAATCTCTCCATAGCTTGGTAAAACCCAAGCACAACTTCTCCATCTTTAGATAATTTATTACTCGAGTAAAGGAATTCTGGATTCAAGTAATATCCTACAGCATGCAAAGGGTGATGAAGCATGCAATCCCACCTCTTGTCTATGATCTCGAAGATCTCTTTGTACTTTTCAACATTCTCCTTAAAAGCATTCATAATAGCTTCTTTAGTCTTATCCGAATATCGTATATATATCCCATGTGCTTCTTTTTCATTATCAACCCATCTAAGAACACCGACTAAAGGGTCATATATCTTCAAGATATAGATTATGTTTTTCTCCAAAATCTAGGTGTCAAGATAATTTTAGCCCTTTGCTCCTTCCTCATTCCTCTGACAAAAACATATTCCTTAAATTATGTTTCTGTTTGTGCATCCTTACTAGTGTGAGGTAAGCAGTAGCAGATCTTATGACTCCGGCACGTACAAGCTCTCTTTGGCCCATAAACTTCCTCAACAAATTTATCGCACTTGGATAATCATAAATATAGGCATTCACACTCATTGCTTTTTTAAGTGTTTTCTTGAATTTTGACAAGTTACCAATATCCTCCATTATCAAGTCTACGCAATGGGCAGCACAAGGAGTCCAGTACAAATGTGGTCTAGTGGCTTACAATTAGGGCTGCAATCGAACCGAACCGAGCCAAACTTTTGAGTGTTTGAGTTTGGCTCGTTTATTATCAAGTCGAACTCGAGCCTGAATTTATCGAACATATCAATGGCTCACGAACTTTATCGAGCTTAATCGAGCCTAAACGAGCTTAGTAAATATTAATTATAAATTAAATTATTCTTCAATTTATTACAAAAATAAAATTATATTTATCTAAAACGCTTAATATATATATTTATTAAAACTTATAATTTTATTCAAACAAATAAATTTATTAAAATATTTTTATATTATCATTAGTTAAAATATGAAAAGTTAAAATTAAAGTCAAATTATTAGTTTAATTTATACGAGCTTACTATCGAGCCTATTCACGAGCTTACTACCGAGCTTGTTCACGAGCTAACGAACCGAATATCTCTAAGTTTGAGTTTGGCTCGTTTATTTTAACGAGCCTTATTAAACGAATCGAACGAGCTTTTATCGAATCGAGCTCGAATAGCTCACGGCGGCTTGGTTCATTTGCGTTCTTTACTTGCAATACTTTTCCTACAAAGAAAATAAAGAGATAGGTAAATGCTAAGAAAAGTGTAATTAATGAATAATGAATAATTAAAAATATGAAAAATTATAGAAGCAAATTTCTTACCAAATACACATTGCTATAGGCATTATCAGTGACAACTTAAACAACATTAGCTTCCCCACATATTCCACAATTCTATCAATCAACACAAACATTTTAGCCCGGTCTTTGAATACTCGGATGTATCAACAGACTCAAGAAAAAACTAAGCCTTCGGTGAATTTACAAGAAAATTTATCAATGTTCTTTGTTTCTTGTCGGTCCAAGCATCCGTCATGATCGAACAACCATATGTAGCCCACTCTTCTTCATAAGATTTCATCATCATTTCCACATTTTTAATCGCTTTCTTTAGAAAGTGAACCCGCACCTCATGGTAAGTAGGTGGTTTCAATTCGAGGCCATATTGCCCAATAGATTCTATCATTGTCCCAAAACTTGGAAAATTAACAGCATTAAAAGAAACTATCGCGTCATACATCCATCGAGCAATGTCTCTACAAGCTTTTTCTCTCATATGATTTTTGTAAGGTTCATTGACAGTGGTTTGCTTCAAACTCCCACTCATTTTATTTTAGTTTAGAAGCAAAAATGTATCAATTGGGCCTATTTGCTTGGGATTTTTTGTATAGACGCGGATTTAAAACTTGTTTTCGGTCCAATATCATCCACGTCTTCTTCATCACAATAAGCATCTACATCTTCATATTCCAGCATTCTAAGTTTTTCAATATTTTTTGCAGCCATTTTATTCGTCGTGTAATCTTCAACTAGTTCACATACAGGAACCAGGCACCTGGGTAAACTTTAACTTTTTATTCCTCCCACAATAAGTTGTTTGGCACGATAAATTCCACTCTTTTAACGTTTTCACTGAGAACATACAACGTAATTTGTTTGTATTGCGGGAGTTTGTTTGTTGTATAATCCCATGCCAAATCTTTTGAGGAAATGGTACTACCACTCCCGTTCCATGGTTCCAATCAATTAAGTACACCTTTGAAATTTTGAAAACATATACAATAAAACAAAACAGAGAAAAAAATAGTTAATTATTTTAAAAAATAAAAAACCCAAGATAAAAACTAAAAATACTAGTTAAAAGCTAATTATCCTAGCTAAATACTATAAAATTAACACTAAGCATATAGAATAAGAACAACAATCAATAATGTTTTGACCGGTGGCGTGGCGACTGGTTAGTGGTGGTTGGTGGCGTAGCTCTCCACCACCGGTAGCGGTGGTGGAAGGCTTTTATTAAGACGTTTTTTTTTTTTTTTTTAAATGGAGAGCTTCTGTTCCATTCTATTCTGTGTGGTTTCTATTGGATGATAGGGTTTAATAGTTTATACTCTTTTTCTTATTTTGTTAAGCAAGTTATAAAAGTGTCAAAAAAATTATAAGTTGCAGCAGGATTTAAAAATAATTAACTATATGTTAGGCGCCTGAGCCTTGTCCAAAGGTGTTCTCAGGTGCGCGCCCGACCACCCAGCGACCGCCTTTGGGTGAAAAAGGCGATGGGCTTGGCGCCTTAGGCACACCTTTAACAACTATGTTTATATTAGTTATGGAATTTCGGATAAATTTTCATTCTCTTTGAGTATAATTGAATGCACCTTTGTATATTTCCATGCTCTAGCGGTGAAAGAACAAAAATGATAATTCTTTGAAAATTTACGAATAGGAGAGCAATGTGAAGGAGATTCCTAATCAAAACTATATTTTTGATAAAATGCAAGGACGGATTTCTTGAAGATCTTGTTGATTATGAAGCGAGATGTCATTTTTTAACACCATATGCATTTCTTGGTTTATTAGCTTTGATTATGACATGGATTTCTTGAATCTTATAAAAGACATCATATATAAGTTTGTTGAGTTTCTTTGTACATTTATAATCATGATAGATATTATATATAAGTTCATTGAATATTTCTCGGACTTCTTTACAAGCGTATGGTCATATATCACATGTACACCTATGGATTTCTTGAAGAACTCTTCTGGTTTGAATAACTTTCAGTAGGGCGGATGAACTTATTTACGAACGCAATGTAACTATCCCGGCCGCCTGGTTTGAACGACTTCAAAGCTCGACCAAACGAGACATTACCTGGTTTGAAAAACTTTCGAGTGGGCGGATGAACTTATTTATGGGCAATGGAAGCGTCCCGAGTCGCCTGGTTTGAACGACTTCAAGATGGGGCGATAAGTTTTTTCCTAGTTTGAACAGCCTTTTAAGTCGGGTCATATGAACTTATTTATGGGCAATAGAAATGTCTGAAGTCGTCTAGTTTAAATGACTTTAAAGTTGGGCCGATGAGCCATTTTATGGTTTGAACTGCTTCCGAGTGGGCTAGATGAATTTATTTATGGGCGATGGAAGCGTCCCAAAGTCATCCGAATTGAACGAATTTGAAGCCGAGCCAAATGAGCCATTTCATAGTTTGAACAGCCTTCCAAGCTATGGAACTTATTTAGGGCGATGGGAATCGTCCCGAAGTCGCCTGGTTTGAATGGCTTCAAAGTTGGGCACGAGCGAGCTATTTCCTGGTTTGAACGGCCTTCCAAGTCGGGCGAGATGAACTTTGATAGGCGGCCGCCCCTGTAGATGAGAAGCACTTCGGCTCAAGTCGACCCGAACATTGATGGGAAAATGCCATTGATTCATTCGCGCGCTCCCGTCCATAACGAGAAGTGCTTGGCTCGAGCCGGCCTTCAAATATTGATGGAAAAATGCCCTTGATTCATTTGACGGGCTCCTACCCTTGATGAGAAATGCTCAGCTCAAGTTGAACTTCAAACATTGATGGGAAAATGCTCTTGATTCATTTTACAAGCAACAGCCCTTGACAAGAAGTGCTCGGCTCGCGCGGACCTTCAATGATGGGCAAATGCCTTTGATTCATTTGATGGGATCATGCTCTTGACAAGAAGTGTTCGCTCGAGCGACCTTTCAAACATTCATAGGCGGATGCCCTTTATTCATTTGATGAACTCATGCTCTTGACGAAGTGCTTGGCTTGAGTTGACCTTCAAACATTGATGGGTAAATGCCTTGATTCATTTGACGAGCTCTTGCCCTTGGAGAAGTGTTTACTCGAGTGACCTTCAAACATTGATGGGCAAATGCCATTGATTCATTGATGAGCTTACGCCCTTGACGAGAAGTGCTCGGCCGAGCCGACCTTCAAACATTGATGGGCAAATGTCCTTGATTCATTATACGGGGATCGCTTGACAATAAGTGCTCGGCTCGAGCGACCTTCAAATATTAATGGGCGGATGCCTTTGATTTATTATACGGCACGCCTCTTGATGAAAACTACTTAGCTCGGGCGGCCTTCAAACATGATGGATGGATGCCATTGATTCATTTTATGGTCGATGCCATTGACGAATTTGATGACATGATGATTGCTAATTAACCAACCCTTCGATTTTAGAAACTTCAATCGAGATAGGTCATAATTTGATAAGATGAGAATGAATCACTCTTACAGTTCATGTCATGATGAACTACAAGAGTGGGGAGACTAATCGATATAGTCTAAATTTTCCATATTAAATTGGATCAATATAATTTTGGCCTCAGATAGAAATGGACCCAAATACGAATATAGACTCTATTAGGGCTATAGTTGGTAATATTTTATATTAAAGAATATTTGATAAATACACCAAATATATCTAATTGGATGACAAAATGATGCGTATCCACAAAATGAGGTCGAATTCTTATTTTAATTACTACTCTTCTTATAAAGATGGTTTTCCATGAAAGTAAGTATTTTGTTCTCCTCTCTTCTACATTACCTCTTCACATGAATTATTTAATTATTCTCCTTTGATAGATTTTTGACTTGAGTGTCGGAGAGGGTATGCTGGGAAAACCTTCCGGATCACTGTTAATTTTTTACAGGCGTCAAAGTGGAACATCGGAGATCAGATTTTTTAGGTGGGATAAATTTCTCGCTTCAACAATCTCATTACTATTTAACAAAATAAACAAAGAAAAAAAATTCAAAAAACTAGCACGGCCATCCATGGACATATTACTATTATTGAGAATTGATAAATGAAGATATTGTATTAATTGTATTAACTTAACTTTGTGGTGCATGACATAACGATAAATGTTCACCTTGTATAAGATTGTATTAATTTAAAATTGTAAAGTTGGCCTTGAAATTAGTGATAGAAAAAATAGATTCTTGGGGAAATGGCATAAAATACCCTCTTTCCAATAAATATACCACAAAATACGTTCCTATCATTTTTGCACCTATTTGTTTTTTCCTTTTTTACGCTCCTGCATATTTTTTGATTATTTTTACACTTTTTTGTTTTGTTTTTTTTTTTTGTTCTTGTATTGCTTCATATGTTATATATGTTGTTTCGATTTTTTATTTTTTTTTGATAAAAATATGAAAAATTTATTAAAAAAGATGTAAAAATTTACAAGTTAAAGGGGCATACCCAGGCAAAAGTGGGAATGGACAGGCCCATAACCACCTAGAAGACCGGAGGAGAGGTCGCTACCGGTTCACAACCTTAGAGGCGAGTAACTCGGAAGTGCTTAAAGAGGAGATCGGAAACGAGTTAAGACACTAAATCCTAACAAGGAGGTTCAAGAACCGAACCCCAAAAATACAATAAAAAAGTGGATCATCAACCAATTGAGCAAGTGATCGGGGTGAGAGGGCGCGACCTTAGCCCACCCTGAGCACATGCACATTGGTGGCAAATGATCTGAGGGAAAATGGTATTAAGATGAAGACGAGGTATACCTCGTTGAAACCAAAATCAATCAAGAAAAATTATATAAAAGCCAAACCGACAGGGTTTAACTTACAATAGCAAAACCCATTAGAATAAGATCAATAAATCAACACGCAGAAAGACACCCTCATGTTGCTTTAGAAAAAGGACATTCAGGACGGTAAAGGAAATGATTTCAACCCAAATGGGAGAATTTGCAAGAACCAAGAGTTGAATGTAGAAAGATACTTGGAAGATTGGAGGTAACCAAAGAAAGATAACGGATAGGGCCATAGCCAGATCCCATTTTAAATGGATAGGTCGTAGCAAGATCTCACTTTAATCGATAGGGTCGTAGTCGGTATCCCATTTTAAATCGATAGGGCCATAACCAACAAGATCCCACTTTAATTGGATAAGGTCGTAGCCAGTATCCCACTTTATTTGGATAAGGTCCAGAAAGATCTCACTTTTTTTCGATAGGGTCATAGGCATTATCCCACTTCACTGGATGTGGTCATAGCTATTATCCACTTTAATTGGATAGGGCCGTATCAAGTATCTCACTTTTCTTGGATAGGGTCGTAGCCAGTATCCCACTTTAAATAGATGAGGTCGTAGTCAGTATCCCACTTCACTTGGATAGGGCCTAAGCCAGTATTCCACTTTAATTCCCACATTAACAAATAGAAGTTAGCTCGTTCGAGTGATTGGTAATAAATCCGTTAGAAAATCCGGAGTAATCATGGCCACACAATGTCCGATATCTATTTTAGAAACTCGCGATCTAGTTATCGGACGGATAATCTAGACAGACTCGATATTTGGTTCCGTGCATTATGCTCAAGCTCAAAATTCTGGTTTTAGAGATTTATTCGAGCGAGAAAGTCGCCTTTATTGATCGTGAAGTTATTCTGGGTAAAGAAACCCAACTATTAACTTAATTAAATCATTAAAATATAAATCTTTGTTGAATAATTTTTAAAAATCATGTCTTGAAATTTATAAGGAATGGATTTATAACATTAATATCAAGGTCCCTAATAAGTTTTAAAATAAAAATCATTTTTTACTAAGGAAAGTATTTTCTTATCGGGTTCTAAAAATTCGTAAGTTTTAATTCCGGACTAGAAAATGGTATGGTCAGTTTCAAATTTTTCTAAAATTCGGAGGGTTAGACTTTCGAGACTTGGGGTCAAATTTATAAAATTTCTGATTTGCCTCTATTTTCCAAAAATTGTGTTTTGGCTTGATATTTTAAAAATAGATAACTCTTAAATCGGGAGGGTTTTAAGGTAATTCTAAGTTTCAAATACTTACTAGAATGACAGTAATAAGTTTTGGTAAAAATAGTTTTGAAAAATTTGCAAGTTAGGTACCTCATTTTCGTAATTTATAATTTTGACCAAAAGTGATTTTTATCGTTTCAAGTCCGATTGTTATGAAATGTGAACTAAAGGTCGAAAATATCATAATAATTAAGTCAGTAAAACTTTGAGGTACCGGGACTGCCCAAGTTTCGAAAATTACAATTTTGGTCCTTTGAGTTTTAAAATTTTATATTTTTGGTGTCAAGTTTATTCCATATTTTATTTTCTTTCCGGGTCTCCAAATCTTTCATGTCACTTCATATACGCAAATTATAGAACCTGGGTCCCAAATTTTGAAATTTTAGAGGAGGCCTTTCACGGCTTTTAATATTTGCACTTTTGGCCCTATATTTCACAAGAATTGCAAAAAAGTAACCCAAATTTTGAATTTCCTTGTACAAGTCACAAGTCCGAATTCTAATAATATATAAAATTCTGATTTTGCCCTTTATTTTCCAAAAATGTGTTTTGGCTTGATATTTTAAAAATAGATAACTCTTAAACCGGGAAGGGTTTTAAGGTAATTCTAAGTTTCAAATACTTATTAGACAGTAATAAGTTTTGGTAAAAATAGTTTTGGAAAATTTGCAAGTTAGGTACCTCATTTTGAAATTTATAATTTTGACCCAAAAAAGTGATTTTTTATCGTTTCAAGTCCGATTGTTATGAAATGTGAACTAAAGGTCCAAAATATCATAATAATTAAGTCAGTAAAACTTTAAGGTACAAGGACTGCCCAAGTTTGAAAATTACAATTTTGGTCCTTTGAGTTTTAAAATTTTATATTTTAGTGTCAAGCTTATTCCATATTGTATTTTCTTGCCCCGATGGATCTCCAAATCTTTCATGTCACTTCATATACATAAATTATAGAATCTGGGTCCCAAATTTTGAAATTTTAGAGGAGCCTTTCATAGTTTTAATATTTGCACTTTTGGCCCTATATTTCACAAAGAATTGCAAAAATAACTCAAATTTTGAATTTCCTTGTACAAGTCACAAGTCCAGAATTCTAATAATATATAAAAATTAATATTAAAAATTTCTAAATCATATTTGAACATGCAAAGCATCATACATCATAAAACACAATGATGAACATTTTATCAATATTTTCTCAAGAAAAGAATGTTATACTCATCTTTTTATTTTCTTAAATTTCATTAAAACATGAATCTCATAAATACATGCTAAATTTCATAAAATATCACATTATCACATGAGCATGCATTTTTATGCACTTAGTGGAAAGAATGATAAATTTTTATAGAAATATTTTTCACCCACCTTGTAGTAGTTTTTCAAGTAGTGGTTGAAAGTGAAGATGTCTTTTAGAATCCAAACTATTGCTCCTAATACTCCAAGTTCAACCCCTATATGTCACCAAAACCATATTTTTGGTGTTAAGATTGAGGTTTCAAGTCCAAAGAAAATGTACTAAAATCAAATGACTACTACTTACTTTAAAGTCTCAATATACTACTTCAAGCTAAGCTCTTCTTACTTCTTTGTTTCCTCTAGTTCACGGCCTTAGGGTTTCTTGAGGAAGAAAAATTGTCCAAATTAAGAAAATGTGATCTTGAGACTTGAAGGAGGTAGTGATGATGATAAACAAAAATCTTACATTGAACTCTTGTTTCTAAATTGTCTTGAAATCCTTGTTAACCTCAAAAATCAAGCCTTGACCTTCCTTAATACTTCAAGAAAAGAACATCTAGGAGTACCTCAATAAGGAAAGATTCAAAAAAGTTAGAAGATGAAGGGATATGCTTGAAGTTTTATGAAGACAAAATGAAGATGGAAGAAGTAAAAAAATTCTCACCTCTTGCTTGTAGTGTTCGGTCCTTAGGGAAGAAATGGGAGAGAATTTTGTGTTTTTTTGTCCAAGTATTGAAATGAGGAGAAGTTGGGGGAGTTTGAATAAGTGTTAGGATGAAAAGTGAATTTTGATTCCCTACATTACCTATGGCTGAAAGTAACACATTGGGAGATTATTTTTTTGTGTTTTGGTTTTTTTGTTTTGGTGTTTAAGTGTTGGAATGAGGATTGTTAGAGGTAAAGTGGATATTGTAGGATAAGAAAATGGAATTGATTCCCCCTCAATTACCCTATGGACCAAAATTGGGAGGTATGAATTTTTTTTTCTTCTCTTTTGTGAAAGTTGTGTATGAAAAATGTATAGGTGTATAAAATATAGGAGGGTATAAAATAATAGGTATGTATATGATTAGTGTGAGTTTTATATGTATTTTTTGGGCATAATTGTCGATAGAATAGGTTGATAAACATGCATTAACTTAGTAAAAGGAGTTGTGTTCTTATAAAGTGAAAAGGATATTACGCTTTGCTCGTTTGTAGGAATTAAATGATATTTGTAGCGCTTTTGTGACAAATCGAGCATTACAAAGAAAGGACCGTTAAGAATCAAGCCAATCGAAGTTTGGAGCTAAACCGAGATGAGATGGACAAATCGGGTGAAATATGGCCCACGATGGGCAGCCTGTTCCCATAAGCACGGCCGTTGCGTGTGCAGGATCAAGAAGTGGAGGTTCGCATTGGCGACGGGCCATATGTCTATTCGAGGGGAAAATTAGTTGTTATGGCTTGGCCGCACGGATGGGCGTCGCGCGCACGGCCCAAGGCGTCGTCCAGATTAAGCGTTTCAAGTCGTAATTACTTAGGTTTGGCCCGGGAGTGTTATAAAAGAGAGCTGAGGCCCCAAATGAGGACACACTCAATTTTACCCTAGAAAGCACTGAGTAAAAGAGCACCTTCTACCGGAGAATCGAGATAGATCAAGGTCGCATCTACACGCTGAGGATTGAAGATTGATCGAGATTATCGAGATCTCTTAGTTTGCTTACTCGTTGTATCTTTTATTTTCACTTAGTTTGATATGGCTAAGAATAATTTGTCTATAAATTCTTCGTTTACCATGCTCGGCTAAAACACCTTGTGATTAAGGGTTTGGGATTAGGTTAATTGATACTCTTGTTTGATGTTTAATCAATTGAAGTTATTATTTGAATCCTATTCGAAAGTGCTCTTTTTATTTCTTGTTTTATCATATGGCCAATGGTTTAACTTGCTTTATGTATTGATTCATAATTAGAGAGATGAGTTTCAATACTAGATCTTGAGTGCTTTACATGAATATTTTGCATGATTGAGAAGTCATGAGTATTTGTGAGGATAATCGATCTTTTATACTTTTTTGAGTTGTTTATCTTATGTTGAGTAGAGATGCTAGCATAGATAATTCAATCAATATTTTTATTGTGTCTCGAGAAAGAGGATAAAATACTTGTGATCGCCTTATAGGGAAGATAGATAATACCACTAAAAATGAAGAAAGACTTTCGAGAAACGCTTTGGTTTTTCCAAGAAAGGCATGAGAGTCTTTAGATAACTTTGATTTTGATTAATCGGATAAAAAGAGGGAGATTAATTGAAACCATAACCCGAATCCATTCATCCACTTGATCTTTTTTCAATCGAAATCTTTACTTTGTTCTTTCTATGATAAGGCGTTGTCTTAGTTTTACAAAACAACAATCAACTTTCGATCGTCTAAATAAAAATAATAATATTACAATCTCAATACTTAGTGCATAAATTTATTAGTCTCTTGTGGGATCGACCTTGCTTACCTATCTATTAACTACGCCGTTCACTTGCGGTAAAAGCTAAAAGTAGGCGAACAAGTTTTTAGCGCCGTTGCAGGGACTAATTAAATATTTAGTACTAATATTGTGATAAATATAATTATTTTTAATTTAGACATTTTTTTTTTCTTTTATTTTGTTTAATTCCACTCCTACAGTGTTTGATTGGTTTTTTTAGTTGGTTCGGGTAGTATGAACACTCGCTCAAAGCAAAGGGAATTAGCACCATTCATACCAGGAAGTTGAAGCTTTACATGGGCGAATAAATGTAGCTACTAAACAAGCGTAAATACATCAAGATCATACCATAAGGGATGTGGAAGAGAAAACGGAGAATAACGGAGGCAACAACGGAGGTAATGAAATGGGATCAACATGATCAATAATGAGTTACCGATACCAAAAGCTACGCCGATCCAACAACAAGTGATTCGCAATTACTTTCGCCCACAAACAAATAACAACTATGGAGGAATTGCCCATATCCCGATAAATGCTAACAACTTTGAGTTGAAGCGGTGTTGATTTTCATGATTCAACGATCCAGTTTGGGAATTTACAGCGGATCCCAACTCTCATCTTGCACACTTCATGCAAATTTGTAACACGATTAAGATTAATGGGGTGTCGAATGATGCTATACGTCTACACCTATTCTCTTTCTCTTTAAGGGATAAGGCGAAACTGGTTAGACACATTGACTCAGGGGAGTGTGAATACTTGGGATGAGTTGAGCCAGAAGTTCCTATTTAAATTTTTTCCACAAAACACGCAGCCTTAAGAGCGAAATCACTCGATTCGTGACAATTCGACTTAAGCCACTATACGAGGCACGGGAGAGATTACAGGATTTATTGAGGAGGTGTCCGCAAAATCGGTTTCCAGAGGATCAACAACTTTGCTTCTATTACAATGGGTTGATGGGACAGACCAGATCATTTGTGGATGCCACAGTAGAAGGCGTTTTATTAGCCAAATTTCCACAAGATGCATTCAACTTGCTTGAAGAGATGGCAATGAATAGCTATCAGTGGCCCTCCAAGAGAACAAATGTGAAAAGGGTAGCCGAAGTCTCTGATTCGGACCCAATCCAAGCATTGATGGCTCAGATGACTGCGTTGACAAATCAGTTGAGTATTTTGACAAAAGGGGTTGAAACATGGGTGCAAATAATGGGGGAGTTCCTCAAGATCCTATGGAAGAAGCTAACTATGTCAATAACCAGAATTTCAACGATTACCGAAATAATTTGACTCCCACACATTATCATCCAGGTGTGAGAAATCATGAAAATTTATCATATACGAATACGAAGAACGTGATGCAACCACCACCGGGATTCAGTGGGACAAATGGTGTCATTAATGCAGAGGACAAGCAATCAATGGAAGATGTTCTCACTTCATTTATAAGTCATACAAGTTCGTTCATGAATGAAACAAGGAACCGATTTAGCAAGGATGAGGCTAAGCTGGACAAAATTAAGACACATGTCACTCAATTGGCTAACACCATGGGCTCACAAATGAAAATCTTGAAGCCCAGTTGGCAATTAGCTACGATCGTTAGTGGGCAACATTAGAAAGGCCAATTTCGAGTAACACCGAGGTAAATCCAAAGGAGCAATGTAAAGCCATTCGTTTGAGAGTGTGCGAATTACAAGGGCCAAAAATTCCGAAAATATTGAGAAATCGCACTTTGTACTATTTGACAATTCTACTGGCGTCGCTTTTGTGAGGGTAAATATTAATGATATATATTTAAGTCTTTAATTTCCCTTATTTACTTCTTGTGATCATAATCATTTATTAATTTTATTTCGCATTTATGATCACTTGATTGATCATCATTAATGTTATTGCGTATCTCATTAGTCACCTTAGAATTTTTGGAGACTATTTATTTTAGAGATTTATACTTATAGAATTAAGAATTCGATTTAGATTAAGTGATCATGAGACTTATAAGTGATCAAGGAAATCACTAATTATTTTGGAGATTGATATTATTCACCTATTATCATCAATTTTGGGACATAAAAATAAAATATGGAATTACCACAAATACCCTCTTAAGGGACGGTCATGAGGTGAATTTTGGTGTAGAAATATCTCCAACTCTTGTACATGAGACACCTTGTGTATTCATCTTGTGTATTTTTACACCATTAATTCAAATCTTATACACAATATCTTATACACCAATTTTTTATTATAAAATCATCCAACATTTGGAGGCTTCCCAACACCCCATGCCAACATTCCTCTCTATCCTTGCAATCCCAACCTCCCATGCAAGACTCACACCTTGACCAAAGTCTTTTTGTCCTCATGCTTACTACCATTTGCAAGACATAGAACAAAACAAAAAATTTGTCCCCCCTACCCTTCACTATGGGACTTACCATTTGGCCTTGGTGAACAAAAATTCTTGTTCATTTCACCAACACCCAACTCTAATTTGCCAACTTCTCCATCTCTAAAAAAAAAATCCTCCTACCTATCTCTACAATTTTCTTTCTCTTCTTAAACACTTAGTAAAAATTCAAGAACTTTTCTTCTACTCCATCACAAAAATTCGAACACCTCACTACACAAGGTAAATTTTGTTCCTCTTCTTGTCTTGAAATCATCTAGCTATCTCCTCTCACTTACTAATGTAAGTTTGGATTTTTATTTTTGAGGTTTACATAGAAGACTTGGAAGATACTAAGAGTCTCACCATCACCTTGAAGAGGACTTCTAGACTTGAAGAAATTTGAAGGATTTTGGACTATAAGGTAAATGGGATTTTGTACCTTCTTCTTCTCCCCTATTAAATTCGAATTTTAACACCAAAATTATCATTTTGAGGTGATTAGGGCTGACCTTGGAGCTTTGTTTAAGTGGTGATCAAGTTCTTAAGAGACCATCAATTTTTGACTACAACTTTCAACTACACACAGGTAAGTGTGGTACATTTGGCCTATTCCTTCTCTTTTTCCCCTCCTTGGTTCAAATCTTCATTTTTCTAACTCAAAACTCCTTGTATTATTGGACTTAGGGGCTGCCTTAAGTGAGGATTAAAATCCTCAAGGTCTTGTGACACCATTTTTCACCAATCAGAACAAACAAGGTGGGTGGAAAAATCCTTTCAACTTCTAGGTTTTAATTCAAAAAATGCATGTAGTATTTGTTATTGAGAATTTGAGATATATATATTATGTATTGCATGTTATTTTCTTGTATCAAGTTGAAAAATTTCTCAAGTGTTGCTCAAAATCGATTTACCAAAATTAGGACATACATGTACACTTTATTGTCATATTTGATAAATTCTTGTATGGGATGGATATGTATGTTTATGACTCTTGAAATCTATGTTTTGTATGGCCTATAACCTGGACAAGTCGAGCATAATTGATTAAATTTCGATTTTTGGACTTAAAATGCAAAAATGGAAAGTTGGTGGACTTAAGTGCAAGAAAATAAAGTTAAGGACCTCTCTGTAAATTTCTGATTTTTGGGACTGTACTCAGGTTCAAAAATGTTGTTTTTGACATTTTAATAAAGTTTTAAGAGTTTTTAGATAAATAAAATCAACCCTTAAAAGCCCAAGGACTAAGATTGTAAAATTTTAAGAAGTTTAAGGGCTATTTTGCAAATTTCGAAACTGTACCAGACCCTAAATTTAAAATTTGAAATTTTAACTCTTAAGGGACTGGAAATAACATATTTTAAGTGTATTCAAAATCCAAGTGTTTAGAGCTTGGAAAGTAATTTTATAAAACTTGAGGGACCAAATTGTAAAAGATTAAACTTGAGGACCCAAATGAAATTTCCAGGACTTATACAGCCCATGTGCCTGGAAATAATAATTTACCTATAACATAATTATATTTTGGACCCAAGGTTCCAAATTTCATAACAATTGGACCCCTAAAGCCTTTAAAGGCAATTATTTCAAATGGGACAAAAATGAGATTTTCAAAAGTTGAGGGACCTATACTTTGACGTTTTAAAACTGCTTTTGTCCCAATATCCCACTAACTCTTAGTGACATTTTCCAACTGGAATCACATTAGAAGCCCTTCCGGTTTGTGAGTTCGATTATTTTAAACTTAGGGGCCCGAAAATGACAATTTTAACAATTTTTTGGGCCAATGTGAGAATTTTATAAAAACTCTGACCTCAAAACTTTAAAACCTGAATCTCTGAACAATTTAGAGAATTTAGGAACTGACCTCATAATTTTTCAAGGTCGGGACATTTATTTATTTAACTTTTAACCCAAAAGTATTGGTTTTGACAAAACGGGGCTAATTGTAAATTTTATTTTAGGACCTAACTCAAATTATTTTCTTTTAAAGAAACAGCCTGGACTCTCTTACTTCAATATTTAATTAAAATATTTTAATTTCTCAAAAACCCCTTGACTTATCGGAGTTCCGTGGACGATTAATACCGATCGCGGGCGACTCCACCGTCTTGCGATTTGAATCTATAATAGGACTTATGTTCACTAATGCGTTCGAGATCCCGAAGATTGCTTATCCTCCCGATAATCATCTTAAATCAAATAACCACTAACGCCATGACTACTTCATAAATTTTGAAAACTTTTCATGGCCCCTTCCGAATCAATAATACTGTTTGCACAGTTGACTACATGAACTTGTGTTTACTTTTCTTGAAATTGACTTGGTGTGTCGAGGCTCGCGACTCGAGGAATGGATCGTCGGGGGATGGGCAAGACGGCTCATTGCTATTCCACTCTTCGGCCCCATCGTCCTAATCCACGCAGGCGAGGAGGCGGAGGTTTGTCCCGAGGAAGGCGGGTCGTAGTAGCTTGAGGTATAATCGTAGTTATGACAAATCCGGCCCTTGCTAGTTCGGCTTTTGTGGATTTTGTCTTTGCCTATAGGCGATAAAGAGTGGCGAGTCTTGGACCATCTTGCTCGAGGAGTTACAAGGAAGAAAACGAAGAGAGTGGCTGTTATCCTACGATCCACGAGGTGTGGAGTTAGTCCCGGATTTGGTTTGAAGCGCTACAAATCCGTGCGCAAGCGCTACTTGTATTGCATAGGTTGAGCGCTACAATTTCCGTACGCAACCGCTCACTTTGTCTTGCATAGGATTAGCGTTACAAATCCGTCGCATAATCCTCTGTTTGCTTGGACCATGAGTACCTTGCCATGTTGTTTTCTTAACGTATAAGTATATTAATTAAATATATTTATCCACGCTTGTGGGTATGTGGAGTAAATCATGCATCATCTCTCATCGATTTATACATTAAATTTCGCATTAGCGTTTATATAAGCCACGCACACACGATCACCCATCCTTTGAATTTGTCTCATTCCCTCCTGTTTTCTAACTTTATAGATGAAGAGTTATTTGAAGACATGAACTCACAGGATTGAATCTCTATCGCGATGTGGAGGCGATATTTCCTTTTACTTTTTGTTGTTGTTGGACTCCACCATTTTATTTAATTTGGTAGCAAGTTAATTAAAATGATCTTTTGGGTTGTATTAGGATCTTTGCCAGGACGGCTTAGATGTAATTTGTACTCGTAGTTGTTATAATTAAGCGCATTGACTCTATTATTTCCTTCTTGGTGTTCACATGTATCTTTGGTTTACATTTGTTGATTTTACCCGGTTTTAAGTGATTGATCGTTGTCGCGTCACGTTTGGGCGTGGAGTTATGGTGTCGAGCTCGGCTAGTAAGATGAAACTTGCAGGCTAGCCGGATAGGACCTCGGTTAATGACAGGGTTTCCCAGTAACAAACTAATTAAGTTATGTCGGTTTCAAAAATATGAACCATATTGTGATAATGTCTTTATTACTTCACCATAAAGCAGTTCCAGACAATCTCGACCTTGGGGCATTAATGAAGAGGATCCCTGGGAGGATCACGAAGAAGACCTAGAAGAGGATCCGATGGGGACCCGATGGAAGATGTAGAGGCAGGCGTTTGGAAAGGCACTTGCCCGCTCCGAGATCTCAAAGGGACTAGAACGGTGGCGATTTGCCAGCGGTCTTTAGTGTCTTTGCCTCGGCCAGATCAATTCCGATGGGTCGAGGCGGGGCCGCTGAAGTGATGATGTGTGGCGACCTCGATTAGATAACTTTTGTGATAAATAATATCAGCCTTCTATTATATTCGCTACATTTGTATTTTGTAGTTACTGCTGATTTGGATTTACCGGCTGATTACATTATTTGTATTGTATGAACTCATTTGGATGTATTCAGAATTTTAGTGTGGATATATTCTTTTTATTCTATGTCTTGTGCACTTGTGTTTTGCTCTCCTTGCGATATAACGTATTCTGTTACGAATATTTATTGGAATCATTCATTTTGTGTACAGCTAAAGCTCCCGATTCATGGTGGAAACCGGGGTGTGGAGACCCCGCCCGTATACACAAAGGAGCAATGATGCGGGGATCGGCACCTCCCGGTGCACCTGCCTCTCGCCCGGTCGCATGAGGAGATAACTATTTGCGATAGCATATGTGAGATATTAGTTTTCATGAGGCAACAAGCGGGCCTCGTCGATATAACCATGAACCTACTCGAGGCGAATGGCCGCACCTTGGGCCGGTTTTACGGTCGACCCCGACCTTAGGGAACCAGGATGACGTGAAAGCAGAAGAATGGATGAAGCCGGAGAAATGTGATGCTCTCAATGCAGAACAAAAGTTCGCTCATGGGTATTCGGAAACTAGAGATAATTTGCTCGAGATTGGTGGAGAGCAGTTGAGAGAAAGTGAGAACGGGGATCAAATATAGATAGGACATGGGAAAAGTACAGCACAGATTCAATAGGCAATACATACCCCAAGAGTCGTGAAGAAGGAGGCACGGCAGGATGGTGTTCCATAAGTTGGGGGCAGGGGGAACGCATGTGCACGGCTGGCCCGATATGAGTGCAGATTCTCAGTAATCTCTAGCGGTTATCCGATATGCCCGGGAACAATCAGCACGAAGAGACAAATTGTATAAGTTCACACGGGGATTGAAGGCTGGAACTCGAGAAAACGACTTTTGGTATTGAAATAACAACATGCTGACCCATGATAAGCGGCTCGCATTGGGTAAGGACTTAACGCATTGATGAGATTCGACGAATAGCCGCTAAACGATCTCAAAGGGCAATGATGGAACAACCATCAAGGCGCTGTTAAAGTCGAGAAGGAGCGATTGTTAAAGCGAGAAAAAGGAAAGGGCAAATACGGAAAACCGGGCCAAGTATGTACACACATTACTGGCAAGGGTCATATTTGCCAGTATTGTTGGCGTAAACATGGAAGGTGTTTCTGTTGTAGGTAATGTCAACACGGTGAAGGATTATGAAATCTGAAGTGGGACCAAGCAGGTGCAGCCATAGAAGCAGCTAACGGACGGGAGTAGCAGGGACGGGATACTGCTCGAGCATTTGCACTAGTGGACATGAGACTCGGGAGGCAGACGTGGTGGAAGGTGCGACTTCTAGTATCTAGTCATTACGCTAAAGTACTATTTGACCACCTGGATCAACGCATTCATTTGTAAGCACCCCATTGTTACACAAGTTGCATACATGCATGGAACATATGCCTATGGTGCAGAAT